>CAVMBN010000119.1:363615-539117 GCA_963678705.1 Panorpa germanica
GGCAATATATGGTTGAGTTTGGACCTATGTATCTATATAAGCTTGAGATTGGCTTATCTGCGATGTTGACGGTTTCCAGTTTCTCAGATTGATTGATTGCTTCTAACTCCTTTGATAGCGATAGATTGCGCCAAAACTTTCTCGAAGGACCTTTTTGTTATTAAATAATTAATAACAATTTTTTATTTTCTTTAAATGGTTTAATCCGTGTCGAAGGATCAAATGGTTAATCCGTGTCGAAGGATCAAATGATTACACAAGTTAACGTTTGCAAGAAAAGGCTGCGAAATGCAAGAATTTTACATAAAACATTTATAACGAAGTGCACCGTGACGAATTACAATAATTGAAATTAAATGAATAATTATATGTATCAATGATACTGTGATACAATTCACTATTAAATTTTATTATGATTATTAAACTGTTGAAAGTTGGAGTTTATAATTTAGATGTTTACTGTTCTAGATGATAGCTAATAATTAAAGATATTTAGTGATGTTTACTGTATGAAGTTTGAGTTAATAATGATTATTTTAATAGTGATTTAACAGTACACAAGTACAAAAATGCCATTTGGCAGGCCAGCTGTGTGTCCTTGGTACGGTTGAATACAATGCCAGAGTAACAACAATAACTTTGTTAGTTAATTCAATAACAAATAAAGATGAAATATTTGGTTAAACAATAGAATTATTACAAAACTTAAGAACTAAAAAATATACAAAATTATATTCTAATGAAATACATTAAAGAACGTGAAATATCTATATAAAAATATAGGTTGTGTATGCGTTCTTAACCATACTCCCGCGCGTTGAAAATTGCAAGAGTCATCTTGGTTTTCAACTGATGTTCTGTAAATAGCGGAACGAGATATTGCACTAGACGCTGGTTTTTCCCTTAGCTGTCTTGATAGTGGCTGCTCGAGTCGCTGAAACTTCATTAGCACTTAATTTCACTAAGCTATCCAACATCCATTGCGATGGAGGAAGCTTTGGCTTCTTGATTAAGACCAAAGATCCTTGCTGTGGCACAGCATCCTTTGACATTTTCCACTTCACGAGCTGATTACAGCGTCCTAGGTATTCGCTTGACCTTTGTTTCCAACAACTTTGAATAAAGTCTTGAAATTGTGAGAAGCGCTGCGTTCGGCTTAATTTAGTTGGAGCGTCCTCTGCAGGAGCGATTCTAGTGTTTTGCCGTCCTAATGAGAGGTGTCCAGGTGTGAAGGGAATAAGGTCATTGGGATTATTGGAAGTGGGAAAAAAGGGATGGAAATTGAGCATTGCCTCAATTTGAGTTTGCAGTGTACAAGTGTGTTTGAAGTTGGTATGATGTTTACTAGTAACACGCTTTCTTTGTGGTAAAGGAAAGGGTTTACTAATTGCTGATTTGGAATCTCCTATACCGTGATGCGGTAAAATATATGTAGGTTCGGATGAATTATGAATAATGTTAGTAGTCATATGACCTAATCGTATATATTCATGAGTGAATGCAGAATACATAGATTTATGTTGTGTGTTTCTATCAAATTTTCTTTCAAATGAAAGCAATTGTTTGGTAGCTGTGGTTTTGGTATCCCCTAGAGCTGATGTGGGCAATTTTAATGGTAATGTAATTGCGAATCTACGATGTGAATCGCGAGTAGTAGTTTTGCTACAATGATCATGGCATGCTTGTTCTTCTGAAGTTAAAGTGCTACATTCCTTAACAGACTCGCTTCCACAAACCTTGGGAATTTGAGTTTGTAAGGATGTGTGATAGCAATGCGCATGATTATTATTAGCAAAAGATTTATATTTGGTTACTACCCAACCTAACGAAGTGTTTTGTAAATGTAATCGATTACTATATAATTTTGCTTTGCCTACGCGTAATAGGTTCCAAAATATATCAGCTCCTAACAATAAATCCACAGATTGTGGTTCGTTAAAACTAGGATCTGCTAGTTTTATGCTATGCGGTATTGATAAATTGACAATATCCAATTTAATGTGTGGAATTTTGTCGGTTATTTTGTCTATAAGCAGACAATTTACAAACGTTTTGTAATTGTTAGTAGATGAATGCAAAGTGATTTTTGCTTGCTTGTTTATTTTAGTTTCGGAATTACCAATTCCTGTTATTATTACATCTGAATTAGTAATGGGAACGTTTAATTTTTGTAATAAACTTTTGGTAATGAAGCTTGTTTGGCTACCATTATCCAAAAGAGCGCGAGCAACAATTATTTTGCCATTTTTGTCAAGAATGTTGACTAAAGCGGTTGATAGCATAGCTTGATTTTTTTGATTAGCGTGCGCCGTGAGTGTACTAGAAGTGCTAGCTTTAGGTATGGACTCATCCGATTCCTCAGTATCAATATGCAATAATGTATGATGCCTCTTTCTGCACGTAAGGCAACGATAATTTGAAAGACAACTGCTACTATTGTGACCTTTGCGGAAGCAATTTAAGCACTGCTGCCTTTTTTGGATCTCATTGATCCGAGCCTAACGTTAAGTTTTAAAAAGTTTTGACAATGTCTTATATTGTGATCCTTATAACAAAATGAACATTTGTCGCGAGGTGATGTGAAAAAAGACTTGTGCGTTCTTGATTGATGAGTATTATTTGAATCACAACTATGTTCGTCCAACTCGTGTGCCCGTTCAAGAATGAAAGAAAGCATGACGTCAATTTCTTGATAATCTGTTTTAGAGATGTTGGAAGCTAACCAATGCTTCTTAGTTTCTAAATCTAGTTTTTTCGATATTAAAATAGCAACAATGTGGTTCCACCTATTTTCCTCTGGAATAATGTTTTCTAACGCTTTCACGTGTTTTCTAATTAAAGCTGCAGTAGCTCTTAACTTATTGCTATTCTCAGAGGTGATAGCCGGAATTTTTAAAAACGCATTTAAATGATAAGAAATCTTTTTTCTTTTATTGTCATATGCTGTGACTAATAAATTCCAACATAGCTGATAATTTGTGGGGTCTAATGGCACCGATGCGATGGTGTCAAAAGCTTTACCTTTTAATGATCGACGTAAAAGATGCAATTTTTTGAAACTAGAATATTTTACTTGATTATGGACTAGACTTTCAAACGTGGCCTTAAACTCATCCCAGTGTTCTATATTGCCGGAAAAGGTGGGAATGTTGATGGATGATAAATGCATTTCTTCATCTGAAAATACAGATGACTTTGTCTCAGGGGTAGATAATGTTTGATTAGCAATCGATTCAGAAGCTGAGATGATTTTATTAATGATTTTTCCTATATTGACATATTGTGTATAGAAATCATTATTTTCACTGTCAATGCGATCTAAATCAGCTTGATCATCAGTTAGTTCGCGCATTTGTAAATGAACTTTGTTGATTGATGCCATTAATGGTTGCCACTGTTTATAACAAATTTTTATCTCTGTCACATCGTACGTGGATGGATCTGTTAAATCAACATTTTCAATTGTTTTGTTACATTGCTCTAATGCTAATTTGATTTGCTGTATGGCTTTTATAAGTTTTGAAGACATTGTGAATATGGCTTTCGGTAATCAGTAATTGATGCTTTAAATATAATATTTGAAACTAATTGTAAAAATATATTATTGCTGATGCAAATAATATGAATGGTACTCTATTACGTACAATACGTAAAGACTTCTGTGCAAAATACACAGACGGTAATTTTGGTTTGAAAAGGGAATTCAAACGCTAAAAATGGAATAATAATATTCGCTATGTAAATGCGATTGGCGTATGTACTCTAAATGTCTTAATCCTATGAGAGGACTTTAGATGACCTATGTGAGATTATACTTATGGAATCGAATGTTCGCAACCAATGCAATTAATGTATGTGTGCTGAATGACACAAATATAATATTTAAAAAATAATTGAAAAAGATATATTATTGTGGATGCAATAATATAATCGGTGATCTATTACGTAGCACGTAAAAAGATTTCTGTGCAAAATACACAGATGAGTATTTTGATTTGAACAAATATATTCAAATGCTTAAGATGGAATAATAATATTCGCTAAATAATGTGATTGGCGTATGTGCTCTAAGTGTCGTATTCCTATGAGAGGACGTTAGATGACGTAATATAAGAGGCTATACTTATTGAGTCTAATATTCGCAACCAATGCAATTAATGTATATGTGTGTGTGTGTGCTTAATGACACTAATACGAGCCCTATAGATGGTCAATAGCTTGGTAACGCTAAATGACTTGACTAAAGTGGCAAGGATTTATTAACTACAAACAGAAACTAAATATCGTTGAAAGATTGATTAAAAAATATAATACAACAATGATACGAACTTATGATGGAAGTGAATCATTGATGTCTAAACACCTTGGTAAAATGAAATAACGCTTCAAACAGTAGTATATGTAAAAAATTTGTAAAAATATAAGATGTAAATGCAAAAAAACCCAAAATAGAGGTAATAAAGGATAGGATGGGAATTATATAAATGTTTTAGGATTACCTTGACACCACTGTCGTGTAGTAGCTCTCGTTTCAAGACTGAATCCAGATGCTGCTGCGATTGACTCGTGTGTGCTGTTGTACTTGGCGCCAAAAGTGAGATTTTTCTAGATTGTTCACCTTGCTTGATGAATCCTTTTCAAAGATGACCAATGCGGTGTGAATCTTCTTTGAAGATGCTCAATTGCTGGATGCGTTGATGAGAATCTTGCTTGAAGATGATCAAATGGATGTGAATCTTCTTTGAAGGATCAAAATACTAAATATCCTAGCTCGTATCCGTTCTTCAAGATGTTCAATTCTTGTGAATCCAATCTTGAAGATGGTTTAATGGTGTACATCCGCTCTTGAAGATGACCAAATGTTTGTGAGTCTTCTTCGAAGGATCAAAATGCTGATTATCCTAGCTCGCATCCGGCTCGAAGCCGACCAAATGGTTGAGTTTGGACCTATGTATCTATATAAGCTTGAGATTGGCTTATCTGCGATGTTGACGGTTTCCAATTTCTCAGATTGATTGATTGCTTCTAACTCCTTTGATAGCGATAGATTGCGCCAAAACTTTCTCGAAGGACCTTTTTGTTATTAAATAATTAATAACAATTTTTTATTTTCTTTAAATGGTTTAATCCGTGTCGAAGGATCAAATGGTTAATCCGTGTCGAAGGATCAAATGATTACACAAGTTAACGTTTGCAAGAAAAGGCAGCGAAATGCAAGAATTTTACATAAAACATTTATAACGAAGTGCACCGTGACGAATTACAATAATTGAAATTAAATGAATAATTATATGTATCAATGATACTGTGATACAATTCACTATTAAATTTTATTATGATTATTAAACTGTTGAAAGTTGGAGTTTATAATTTAGATGTTTACTGTTCTAGATGATAGCTAATAATTAAAGATATTTAGTGATGTTTACTGTATGAAGTTTGAGTTAATAATGATTATTTTAATAGTGATTTAACAGTACACAAGTACAAAAATGCCATTTGGCAGGCCAGCTGTGTGTCCTTGGTACGGTTGAATACAATGCCAGAGTAACAACAATAACTTTGTTAGTTAATTCAATAACAAATAAAGATGAAATATTTGGTTAAACAATAGAATTATTACAAAACTTAAGAACTAAAAAATATACAAAATTATATTCTAATGAAATACATTAAAGAACGTGAAATATCTATATAAAAATATAGGTTGTGTATGCGTTCTTAACCAATATATATCGCTTCTAATTAGCCTAAGCCAGCAAACAAGAGACACTATATAGCCATCTCATTTACTCAAGCCAATATGTATAATTATACCTCACTCTATATTAAGTAACTAGCAGTGACATCTCATCGAGACATCCCAGTAAACATTTTGGAGTCACTTTGACATCATATTGAAGATGCGTCATGATTTTTTTGTCATAAAAGAGTTCATTTATAATTCAGTTTCTCACATTTTTTATATAAAATGTCTACTTTATCGGCTACAGATGGCGAAATTACTACACCTGTCGGAATACAAATGAAGATAAAGTTGATGCGAACTATAATTGAAGTGAAATAGTGATAGAAACGTCACTAAATAGGGCACTTTACCAAATTGTTTACTGGGATGTATGTTTTTAGATTAGGCCAAGTTTATCTGGTTATCTGATATAAGTTAGGCTGGTTTATGCAAGTTGCTAAGGGTTGATCTCGCTTATTTTAATATATGTAATACCAGGATATTTCTTAAAAACTTCTTGGTGTTTTTTAATACTTTATTTTATTTTGGATACCCTTAATGATTTTGGAAAACATATTGCATTCGATGGTTTAAACAATTATTTCAGAGTATTTCCAGAGGAAATATCGTAAAAGATAATTTGTACAGATGGCACCGTGCGGAACAAGGCAGAGATTTTTCGATATTTTACAAGAGCTTAAATATCTTCATAACTGGAATGTTTCTATAGTTGACAAATTTTTTAAATTTTAGTTTGTCCATCTCTGTTTATTATATGTATATATAATGTTACAAAGATTCTCTTAGAATCGGTCTGTATTCGCTATTCGGACATATTAATAAAAGATAGCCAGAACCGACAAAAATTAGTGATTGCTACCAGAACTGCAACATTGCCAGAAATGTGAAATAATGATATTTATATTGACAATTCCCACCAACACAAAGACATTTTCGTTTACAAAATATGCCATTTGATACTGGCATACTTCAATTAATTCATTGGCAGACTCTTTAATATTTAAGGCAGAATAAACGAAATCCATTTCTAAATGGCATTGACTAATTTCTGGAGTACAATATCGTTTATCCTACTTGATTAGGTTTTTCATACTGCTAACAAAACCTACAAAGTTATCTTTTTCACAATTTGTATTTATTTTATAAAAACTTTAAATAAATTTTGTTGACAATTAAGGTCTTAAAAGCATTACCGAAATCGTTGGATGTTTTTGTTGTATGCAACTTCACATATGATTTGATGGCGGCAAAAAAGTTCTTTTCATTTCATCATTCAACTTCCTTATCAGACAATTTATTAACACATTTATAATCTGTACTTGCACTGTAATTAGCACTTGCCCTATTTACTAATTAATTAATTTTGCAAAATATTCTCATGCTTAATCCAAAATGTAGAATAAAATAAAACATATCGATATTTCATTTAAAAAAATATATTTAAATTAAATGACAGCACAGATCATAAAACATTAAATAAATAAATTAATATATTTGTAGGTTAATGTTGGTAAAGCAAAATCGTCCCTTTAATGTAATGTATTTTTTGTATTTTTTAGTTTAAAAGAGATATTATACTGATTTGATTATTTGTTCATTTCTTTTGTGCTAATATTATATTCTTTGTTATTTAATGTACTTTCGATTTGCTCCTTTGTTTTTAATTCACTCTATTAACAGCTCTCAAGCCAGCAACAGGAGCAAATTGAATTATGTGTATTGTATTGTTATGTGTATTCAATTGTGCGTGTATTATAAAAGCATTAAAAAATAAAACCAAGTACTTTTTACTAAAATCCTAATCTACCAAGTTCAGCGAAGGTATATTTTATCAAAATAAACTTCTACAACAAAACATGGTCCTTCAAGCGTCGGATTAATTCAACGTCTTACAAACGGAGAATTTCCACTGAGTTATTCGAAAGAAAATTATCTTCAAGAACTTGGAAAACATCATCAATATAAGCAAGCTACATCGTGGCCTTACATCTGCATCCAGCGTTCTACTTTCACCACGAGGAAGTCTTATCATGGATCGAGCGTTCAAATAAGTAAGTGACCTGGAATTTTCCTTTATATGCTTCCCTTATATTTATTCCATATCACTTTATCCTTATAAATTGTACCATTTATGTTGTTTTGGAATTTTCCATTAATTGGTTTTGATGAGTTTTACGTCGTACGTATTCGTTATGATGAGTCAACCATTGTGACCAAACCAAATTGATCACACCTATTTTGTCTTGACAAACGATTTGTCAAGAATTTCCATGTTGTATAATTTCCGTTGGTTTTGAACCCCTATCAAACCAATCCCTAAGTATTTATAATTGTGAAAATAGATATAAGGTCTTACCTAGAATCTATGAGCAATTTATAAATAATCAACCCTTGTGGCCAGACCAAATTGGTCACATTATATTTAACTTGACAAACATTTTGTCAAAAATTACGTTTACCGTTGGTTTGAACGCCTATCAAATCAATCCTCAAGTATTTCTCCTAATGGTAAAATAGATCCAAAGTCATACGATTAACCTATCATAAATTTAAAAAATAATCAATCCACATAGCCAGACCAAATTGGTCACATTATTTTAACTTGGCAAACATTTTGTCAAAAATTGCCTTATTAAATTACCGTTGGTTTTGAATGCCTATCAAACCAATCCTTAAGTATTTTCTAAATGTTACAATAGATCTAAAGTCATACGTTTAATCTATTATAAATTTTAAAAATAATCAATCTCCGCAGCCAGACCAAAGGTCACGTTTATTTTTTATATTGGAAAAGCGTTGTCAAAATTTCCTTATTTAAAATTTCACATGGTTTTGAAACCCTTTTTAAAACCTATCCATGCAGACATTTATTATTGCCAAATAACAGTTCCTTCCTGATCGAATTTGTACCTTTAATTATTAAGCAAATTGTCATAAATAATTCACAGTCATACAGCACTTTCAATTATTATTATTGCCGAGAATAATATTTATTTTGATAATTAGATTTATTGTTGATTATAAAATTACTAGTTTCTAATTCAGATACAACCATCATAGTTTTCTGTGACTTTCATGCAACGTTTTATTTGGAATTTATATGCAATCTTTTGTTAAATTTCTGTTTGTAAAGAATTGTTGTTTCTTTCATTCAGCGCTATTTGTTTTCATATCTTTTGTACAAATTATTATTCGTTTTGAATATTTCTAAACCCATTGTAGCAAATTATAAAATTATCTTTCAAATTTTATTTCTATATTTTACAATAGTTTGTTTAAGATAATTTATGATTACCCGTTTTACAATGTCACTGGCTAAGAGATTGAAATTTCAAAGCGCATCCTTAATAAAGAAATAAGACATTTATATTCAGCAATCTCACTCAATTATTTCATATGATCCAACCACATATCAGTTAAGCGAAGTCAAATTCCGACATTCCTTAGTCACTCCGCTTTAAGCTCAATTCAAAGAAATCGCCTTAGACAGACAATTATTATACAATTCTGAAGACGATCCAGAAATAAGTCAGATAGATGCTGAGGTCAAAGAGTTTATAGTAAAATATATTGAACTTATGGCGTTAATGAACGAAGCTATTGAGTATTCAGAAGAGTCCAATGAAGAAAGTAATTTATCAATTTGTGGTAGACAAAATAATTTAGACAATTTATTTCAAACTAACATTAAAATCTTTAGTGGAGATATTGCCGAATGGCCGCAATTCAAATCTTTGTTTACTAAATTGGTACATTCCAAAGAAAGATATGACTGTGCCATTAAATTTTCTCACCTAATAGATTTATTAACGGATGATGCCCTAGACATTATCACGTCTTTAGAAGTAATGCCCGAAAATTATAACACAGCGTGGCAACTTCTATTAAATAAATATGATAAGAAGCCTCCAGTCATCCCTTATCATTTACAATCCTCATATTTGCAATCCACCCCAGTCACAACGGTAGAATCAAACAACAACCTAAAAATCTTTACCATACCATTTAAGGAACCTTTACCAATATTAAACGAATCCCTACTACTTACGAATGACCATAAAAAACCTATTTTGTCTAAATCAATTTTTGTAGATTACAACTTCAATAATATATTTATATCTGATAAAGTCAAAATATTAAAGAATCATATCAGCGCCAAAGCTAAATCAAAACTAAATATATTTAATTCCTCGTTTAGCCCCCACAATAAAAATATCTCATACTTTATGCGTATTGGTGAAACATTAAAGTATTCAAATTTTAATCTTAATGTAAAACACCCTATGGTTTTAGCTTCTGATCATGCGTTATGATTACCAAAATGATTAGGAATTCCAAATATAAAAAAATATTTCATACACGCCCTCCAGTGTTATTTCCACTATGCGAAAACTTAATACTTTTCGTCACTACGAGATCACCTAAAACGTTTTTAAGAGTTTCCAATACCCCATACAATGGTGCATGTACTATTTTAGTACAAATGAAAATTAATTTACATTCCAAACCTTTTTGTACTATGTCCAAAAGTTTTTCCAATTTCCAACCTATATACCCAGGTCACTATTTTGTTGAACTTTTAATAAATATTGCCCAGGATCTTTACTTAAGTACTAGAGATATGATCCAGCCGCCTTGCCTTAATTATGGTCTACAGAATACTTCAGTCAAGAGTCGTCCGCCCAGAGCTAACCTAAAAACTTCTACGAAGCATCAAACGACGTTTAATTAGCAAGGATTGATAAAAGAAGATTCATCACCACTTAATTGCAGCGTATGTTGTATAGCGAAAATCTTGACTGGACCAGATCAACAGCAGCGTGTTGCAGCCGTCCAAACTTTCTAATCTCAAATTAAGGGAGCATTTTTTGTAATTTACCTTTACATGGATATTAAGAAATTTAGAAATTCCCATGGAATTCCAACCCGGGAGTTATGGTAAAGCAAAATCGTCCCTTTAATGTAATGTATTTTTGTATTTTTTAGTTTAAAAGAGATATTATACTATTTTGATTATTTGTTCATTTCTTTTGTGCTAATATTATATTCTTTGTTATTTAATGTAATTTCGATTTGCTCCTTTGTTTTTAATTCACTCTATTAACATTTCTCAAGCCAGCAACAGGAGCAAATTGAATTATGTGTATTGTATTGTTATGTGTATTCAATTGTGCGTGTATTATAAAAGCATTAAAAAATAAAACCAAGTACTTTTTTACTAAAATCCTAATCTACCAAGTTCAGCGAAGGTTTTTTTTATCAAATTAAACTTCTACAACAAAACAAATGTAAACAAACTGATGTCAAAAATTCAAGTTTTCAAACAGAGAGGTCACTCGCAATGCTTTACAACTAATAGAATAAGATAGATTGCTTTCCCTTACCCCGGGTAATAAATTCATATCACTCAAAATGGAAAAAATTATTTGTTCACAGTGAATCGTCTATTTAATATGTGGTTTGTGGTGTATGGTCTCCAAAGAACTACAAAAAGTTATGTTCCCCATCATTAAAACAAAAAACAGAAAATATAAAAACAATAAACTAAAACTGACAACTACATGATACAATTAAACAAGTACATAGAGTAGCTTGCAAAATAATTTCTGTACTACAGGAAAAAAATACTGCTCTGCTGCATTCTTCGACATTAGTCAAATATTAGACAAAGAATGGCACCTAAGTCTATTGATCGAATTTAAAAATGTACTGCTTGATGACATCTTCCAGATACTGAGGTCATACATCACAAATGGAGAATTCTACATAAAATTAGACGGAAAATCAATGGCACGTGACATAAATTAATGTGTTCTTGAAAGAAGTGCCTGGGACCAGCCCTCTATCTGTAATTTACTACTGACCTTCCTATTAGGTGAGAAACAACTGTAGCCACCTTTGCTATCGATCTTGATCGATTATACCGATGATATCGCAATCTTAGCACTCCGTAGTGATCCGTTTATTGCCTCTGAAATACTTCTGCAACACAGATTCAGAAATGGTTAAAAGAATGGAGGATAAAAGTTCATGAAACAGAATCCGTTTACATAATGTTCACATTAAAGAAAACACCTGCCCACCAGTCACATTGTATAACCTACAACTTCCACAAGCAGAGATAGTAAAATATCTAGGTAAGCATTTGGACAAACGACTAACTTTAAGAACGCACATCTAGAAAAAACGGGTACAGTTAGAAAGTAAACGTATAGAAAAATTTGCTCCTCGGCTGGAAGTCGCAGCTATATACCTATAACAAACTAGTTTTATACAAGGCAATACTAAAACCCAAATGGACATATGGCATAGAGCTATGGGGTAACGCAGAAGTCCTTCAACGTTTCCAAAATAAACTATTTATTTTTAAGTCAAGATCAGCAAGAATTATCTATGAATATTACGAAATTGTCCGAATTAATCAGCTGAACAAATCTACACCAACCAATACGACGGCTGAAATGTAAAAATTGTTATTTGATTAGTTGTACAATACTCGTATTAATATAATAAGGTAAGCTAAAAAACACGTCATCGGTGGATGGCAAGCTCACATGTCATTTTTATGTATCAACAAAATTTGATGAATGTCTCTCGGGACAGATATTAAACGCTGTATACGACGGATGCGACTTTTTAATGCATTGAATTATTGAATAATTTTAGGTTGGTCGCTAAAACCTTACATTTAAAATGGACTGTACGATTTGTTAACTTTAAAAAGAAATAAAGGCAGCGGGTTGTTTATATTAAGTTTTTTATTTTTTTTTTTTTAATTACAAGAATATTACAACTAAGCGTGGCTTATCTAGTAATTTATATATACAAAAGATAAATATAATTGCTCAGTTCTAGTCCACTGATTAGTTCCATAATTTTAAAATCGTGTGTGGTTTGTAGTAACAGAATAACTGGGTCAAGTCTTCCGGCTTGGTCCTCTTTAATCTGCGCAGATTCTCTCTGTTATTAAGCAGCTGCAGAATTTCTTTATTCTGGTGGTTCTGCAGTCGCAGTAGATGTTTGCTTGCTGCCTTACTGACTTCTTCGTCTACGGTGGGCATCTTTAGATCACGGTATAATTTGTCATTCCGTATGTTCCAAGGCGCATTTGTAATGCTCCGTAGTACTTTGTTTTGGAAAGTTTGGATTTTTGTTAAATTTGATTTCTTGGTACAACCCCAAAGTTGTATATTATAAGTTCATATGGGTTTCAGTATTTGCTTATACAATAACAGTTTGTTGTGCACTGTAAGCTGAGAATGTTTACCCATGAGCCAGTGCATTTTTCTGAATTTATTATTAAGCTGCTCTCTATTTATCTTAACATGCTCCTTCCACTTGAGTTTCGTGTCAAGCGTCATGCCAAGGTATTTCACTGTGTTGGAATAGGGTATTTTTTGGCTGTTGATAGTAACTGTAAAAGGAGTAGTTACTCGATTTGTATAGTTGAAGTGCGTGGATTTGGCTTCGTTCAGCTTAATTCGCCATTTCTTTGACTATTTGAAGACCTCGTCTAGTAAATGCTGTAGTTTTCTGGTAACCTCTTCCTCATTTTTCCTAACAACCATTATCGCTGTGTCGTCTGCGAATGTGGCTATTTTAATGTTTTTTGGTTGTGGTATATCCAGTGTATACAATAAGTACAGAACTGGACGCTGCCTTGCGGAACTCCTGCTTTTATCTGTTTCATATCTGAGTACTCATCGTCCACTTTCACTCTAAAGTGGTTACATTTGAGATATGATTTAGGAATATGGTACTAATCACCAGGTAAATCTTTCAGTCTCTTTAGCAGTAGCTTCTCAAATATTTTTGATAATACACGTAATAATGAAATTGGCCCATAACTTGTAATCTCATTTAGAGGTTTACCGGGTTTAGGTAACATTATCACTTCAGCTACTTTCCATTGACTAGGAACATATAGTAGTCTGATAGCTGCATTGTAGTGGTGTAGGAGCTTTCTTAATGCTATATCAGGTAGTTCCTTTGTAACATTTCCCGTTATAAGGTCAAATCCTGGGGCCTTTTTAACGTTCAAGTCGCTCTTTATTAAGTTCTTTAGTTCCTTAAGAGTGACTGGAAGAATTTTTTGGATGTTCATTCTTCTGCTGCATCTGATTTCTTCCTCAGTAGTCTGTCGTGGATAAGGTTTGAATGTCTTTTCTAAGTGATCAGCGAATAAGTCGGCTTTTTGTTTATTGCTGACCATCCAAGATCCGTCTCCTTTTTTGATAGGTGGGTTCTGATTCTTTGGTCTCTTTATGGCTTTTGCAGCTTTCCACATTAAGTACTCTGTGTCTTTTTCTGCAGAGAGTCCGCTCAGGTATTAACTGAAGCTATCATTCTTGAATTCTTTGAGCAGCTCCTTTAACTTGTTTACTAATGAATTTAGTGTGGTTTTGTCCTGTGGTGCTCTATTCATTTGCCACGTTCTTCTAGCTCTCCGCTTTTCATTTACTAGTTCTCTTATCTCCTGTGGGAACTTTACATCAAGATTTCCTTTACTTTTCACTACCGGAGTATTTCTCCACGCTGCGTTTTGGATTTCTTTCACTAACAAGTCGATATCGTCTTCTAGTTGTTTCAATGTTTTTAGCGGTGTTTGTAGGTTTATTCTTAGCCCAAGATCTTCACGGAATCTTTCTTAGTTGGTTCTATTATTAGTAAGGCTTGGTAGTGCATTTTTGATTATAACTGAGCTGCTAATGGTGAGTATAATCGGATTGTGATCCGACGATATTGTTTCATCACTAACAATGTGCATATAGTTCCTCGACAGTCCTTTATTAATAAAGAAGTTAATCAGGTCTGGAATTTTACCACAATCTGTTGGCCAGCACGTTGGCATTCTTGTGGATAAGAAGTCGCAGTTTTGTTCGCATCCAGCCTAGTAGAGCTCCTTTCCTTTGGCTGTGGTTAACCGAGAGCCCCAGAAAGTATTTTTGGCGTTAGGATCTCCACCAATAGTAAATTTGTTGCCTTTTGTTTTGAACAGGTTTGCGTAGTTTTTTTTTTAAGTTATATTTCTGTGTACAATATATGGCTGATATTTTGAACCTTTTATTTTGTATATGCACTGACACTATCGTCACTTGCATTTCCTCTGTTTCGATGTTTACTTCAGCGTTATGTTTGATTCTTTCATTAATTATTATGGCGGTTCCTCCCCTCGCTTTATTTGCCGGATGATTTGACTTGTATATGTTAAAGTTATTATGTTTTATATACGACTCTCGTGTAAAATGTGCTTCCGACACAATGCATATATCAATTTTCTGTAAGCGCATGAATAGCTCTAGTTTATGAATGCGTCCTTGTAATCCGTTTGCATTGCAGGCAGCTATTGTTACCACGTTATTCATTTCTATTTCTTTGTCGCATTGTTTTGAATATAGTTTCTAAACTCTGAATTTTTTCTAATATTTGTTTGTTGACAATTTGCTGTTCATTCATGCTGTTTAAAATCAAGTTAAGCATTCTTTCAATTGTTGATTTTTCTTCTCCTACGCTGACAATTTTGTTATATAGTTTTCTTAGCATTTTGCTGCTTATGCTAGGAACGGGATAATTGTCCTTTTCTTGCGTATGTCTGGGTTGTGTCTGTTGTTTTGGCTTTAAAAGGTCTCTTCTATTTTGAAGTTCTATGGCCACGATCCTCTGTAGCTAGCTGGATGATCTTATTTACAGTTGACGCATATGAGCGTTGTATTTTTGCTAACTGTGCAGTTCAGGGTATTATGTTTGCCAGCGCACCTAACACATCTCGGATCTTTCTTGCAATAGCTTTGTGTATGGCTATATTCCTGACATCTCTTGCATTGTGGAATTAACCGAGTATTTTTATGTATTAATTCTATTTTAACAATAACGTTAGGTATGGTTCTAATTTTTTCTATGCTTTCTTTGTTGTCAAAAGGTCAGCATGAAATGTGGTAGTCCTCGCTTTGTAGTTACTTTTTCACCATTTTCCTGGATCCTTGCATCTTTTTTAACGATGTTTACAGCATCCAACACGTTTAGTCCTTTAGCTTCGAGATCTTCAATAAGGTAATATTTTTCACATGAAGGATGTAATCCTTTAGCAATGACTTTGATTGATCTCTCATTCTTGTCTTTATATGTGTGCCACTGAAATTTTCCCTCATTCAGATTATGCGCTAATGCTCTGTACGCATTGGGATTAGGCGTATTAATTTTCCATGCGTTATTACTCAGTGCCGTTACTTTGCATTCTTGATCGGTTGTATTTTTTAAGATTTCAGAGAGTATCTTATATTCCTTTATACCCCCTACAATAATAGGTGGCGGACGAACACTTGTCTTAATTGGTTTCTCATTTCGTTGTTGATCAATTTCAGTATCGTTTTTAGCTTGCGCTTTGTTTTTGATTACATCTTTTTTAGGAGAGATGTAAGGTGATGTATTTGCTTTGTGTTTTTTGGATTTTCTCTTTTTTTCGATCCAATCGGTCTCCCTATTTAGTTCATCTTTATCTGTCTTATATTTATTAGCTTCAGTTTGACTTCTTGTTTTGAAATCAGCACGACTGCTTTCTCTTTCTTCCAATTGGCGGATCCGCACTTCTAATTGTTCGACTTTTTCAAGTTGTTTTGTTTTTTCTGCTCTTTTCTTTTTCAGTGCAGTATATAACTGTTTTTTTTCGGTATTTAAACCATTGTTTTTTTCTTGATAGATAGGAGTTGTCATTGGATGTAATGACTGACTTTCTAATTCCATCTGTTTCTTTGTTCTCGCTTGGCTTTGCTTGGGCGGAGTTCTCTGCATTTTGCTTGCCTCACTAAAAGGGTAAAATGTGTCATTCGTATGACTCATCACCAAAGCGTAACGGGGGCTGTTTATAATCCGGTCATTGAGAGCTTGCTCACTCTCCACACATACCGATTTTTACGCCAAAAATTAAATCAATTTAAAATTAAAGTCTTTACACTTCACTAGTACCCTGATTCCTATTTCTAGTGAGCACAATTTCAATAATTACAATAGAATTTATTGTTTCACAAAACAATGGATAATTCAGCAAAAAGAAGAAAACAATAGACAATATTGCAATTTCACTATCTCCACACTAATTGCACTGTATCTCTTATGATTTACTTACTAAAGGTGAATAAGTACCATCAGTAGATGTAAAATTAATTCTTGAGTCTATTGATCCCACTTGTTATTAGCACTCTTGTAAGGTTGATTTTATAATATTATTTTCCTTTGGGAAAACTTAATAAAGAAACTTTCTCTTCAAGATACAATGACGTATGGTTATATTAAGTATTTATATTAAGTATAAGGTAATTTTTTCTTGGTTCTTCTACTGACAATATTTTATACAACTCTGAGGAGTTTGTTACCGAAAGCGTTTTGAACAGCATTTTATAATGACGGTTCTTAACTACTTATATCTAGTATAAGTTTTTTGCCATATTTTATATTTATTATATTGTTACCATATGGTCTTTCAGATGCTATAAAACACTGAACAATATAGTTTGTATAGACTCGATTAAAATACACTCTATATAAATTGAAGAAAATGCGTAGATTTTACCTAATATTTGTTATATTTTTAAATGAATATTTTGCTTAGACATTAGCAGCATATGTTATTTTTATAGAATTTAAACTTATTTTTTAAGATTTTTTATTTAAAAGTAATTTGTAGATAACGGTAATTAGTACGATATAGACACACTCTTATTCACTAAATTAAACAAACGGACTACGGCGTCTGATACAATCAAACACGATGGTAAGTCTCTACTTTAAGACATCTAAAACTTATATCATAACTTATTTAACATCCGACATCAGTCAACTAACAACAACGAAATCGAAATGGTAAAATAAATAGAATTATTTATTTACAAAAAAAATTTGGAACACAGAAAACATATATATAAAATAAATTAGATTTTATATGTGACAGCTAATTTTGAAACATAAAATTGTATTGATTTTTAAGAGGTAATTTTAATTTTTTTATTATTTATATTTTCGTTTATATTTTGATTTTTTTTAGGATTGTGTACTTACCAAACCCATATAGTTGTATTTATATTTAAAAATAACAGCTATCACTCAAAAGCCTCGGTTCCTCGTTTTAGTGATAAAAACGCAGATCCTACGTTTGCTGAATTAGCCAGTGGAAACAATAAAACAGTAGCGGGTGGTCCTAACAAAAAGTATAACAAAAAGTAACATATCCTAACCAAAAGTAATTATAATGCAAGATCTACACCTTAATCCAAACCCCTTCTAGTCCAAACCAGTCCAGAAGTATCATTACAGATTTAAAAGAGATGTATGACAACCATCACTAAAAAATAACTGACCTTCTGAAAGGACTGGCTCAAAATTCAACATTTTAAAATTTGTCTTATGGAATGCCATCGGGCTGTTACACTTTATTAGGGAATTAAATATATTCCTTAATACCTACAGTATTGACATAATGAGCACTCAAGCACTACCAAGCTACCCCACATCAAGAAAAACTGATCCAAGGCACCATTGTCAAAGAATTGTAAAAAAAACTGGACTGGTTCCATTATGATATTGGACGTGTAACGTACAGCAAAACAACATATTAAAAGAGATTATTATACAAACATCTTGAAATCTTTAGGAAATAAAATTATTGCTGGACGCGACTACAACCCTAAACACACGCACTAGGGCTCACGTATTGAAATCCCCTGATCTCATTTACAAAAGGAATCTCTAAAAACTACATCGAATGAGAACATTACTGCAAGATGTCCTTGTATCATATGTCAGTACTAATCATACTGGCCAGAAAAATTAAAACGAAATCAAAGTAATGGACATTTAACAAAAGCATGATAAACTGGGATCATTTTAACAACTATCTGATACCTGTGTTTACACGAATAACCCATTAAAGAATGAGAAGGACAAGTAGATTTAGAATACTGTTATGCAACCAGCATCATTGGAGTCAACCCAAAGGCGCCCGAGTAAAGAGCAAAGATTAGAATTCCCTAAATCTAAAATTGGGAAGGTAGCTGAGAAAAGCCGGCTTTGGAAACTATGGCAATCTAGTAAAAGTCCTTCCCTCAAAAACCGTATAATAAGAGCTTTAAAGGAACTTAATAATTTACTTAAACAAGAGAACAACAACGTCCAACATTATCTAAAATATCTTGACATTTTGGCAGCTAGTGAATATTCGTTGTGGAAAAAAAAACCAAAAAATTAGAACAACCTAAAGTAGCTTGACCGCCGTTAAGACGCGAGGATGGAAGTTGGGCAAGAAAATACAAATAAAAGGCTAAGACATTCGCTGAGCACTTGCAACAAGTTTTTAATCCCAACCCGTAGTAAAGGTCAGTAAAGAAACTGAATGAGGTTCTAACGCAATTAAAGAATTTATAATTTTTGGTTGCTGAAAAAGGTTGCTGAAACAATTAATAATCTGAATAGTAAAAAGGCCCATTTCTATGACCTTCCAAGGGGTAAAATAAACTTCGCATTTCTTACAATCATCAGAACTTGTTTTATTGCTCCTCACTGGAACGTGGCGCAAGTCACGATGATTCTTAAAGCGAAATTGCAGAATAATTGTAAATATATTGTTGCAATGTTACTGTGCGCGACGACGGCTTATGTTCACGTAGCCTCTATCCTCTTCAGCGTCTAACACCTAAGGATACAAACTTGTAAGGCATGAAAGTGGGATAAAGGGAGTCTGGCTCTGGATCCTTCTATGACGCCGATACAAATTTGTATATGCGAGCGACGATTTAGGAAAGGGAGATAAGGATTTTCGAACCTTTTAAATAAGTGCCGTAATACGTTTGCGACTTTGGGTTCTTTATTCACAGAGCGGAGTAATTATTTTTACTATTTAGTCGCGTTGTAACTTATAAATTAATGAATAGCCACAAGTAAAAAAAATAAGAAGGATTAACATTATTCAAATACTTTATTTATTTACACAAAACAATTACAACTATTTAAAACAATTGTTTATTATTACACTTGGTAATTAATCATTGCTGAATGACGCTTTTGGACTGACTTATTCCCGCGGATATAACTGCTCTTTTTATACCCATCATATTGAAGCATATCCCTTCTCCTGACATTTTTTACTTTTGAGAATAATTCTATATACAATTATGTATTACGCTGTTTGATTTTCTGACTATTTCAATGACGTCCCACTTAACACGCGTAATATTTGGTTCTAGAAAGATCGCGCTAATACGTATATACAGATATGTGCGGTATGCCATTATTTACGCATTCTTGATTGCGGTATATTCCAGAACTGCGCGAGTTAACTATACCCTAATTACTACATCATCATTATTGCATCATATTACACAATAGATAAAGTAAACTGTTACTATTTAAAATATAAATATTATTCACGAAATATATTTATATTTTAAAACACACGACAGCAACTAATAGTCATCAACTATTAGATGTCACCTTTGAAAGATAAAGTAAACTGTTACTATTTAAAATATAAATATTATTCACGAAATATACTTTCTGTGAAAAACACACGACAACAACTAATAGTCATCAACTATTAGATGTCACCTTTGAATACATATGTATAAAAGTAATAGATGTCACCTTGGAACATCAATAAGAAAACAGTATATAAACGGTATGAACTAAAGAAGAGGGGATGAGTCTTATTAGAACTCTGACAACAGAACTCGGCTACTCTGTTACAACAAACTATTTAACCATTGTATTATTGTTATAATCAAATAAATAATTTGTATTCAAAATAAATTAAGTATTTTTTTTGTGTTAAGTATCGCTCCCAAAACTTAACTGGCGCAGTCGGTAGGATAACTCACTAGCCACCGTGACTAGTAAAAACGAAGTTTTTGAAAGCAGTTATTCCTAAAAAGAACCGAAAAGTGACACTAACTTGTACATACAACAGAACCAAGTTAGGAGTACCGAGTTAAACACTGTATATACAACAGAACCAGTGTCCGCAAACTACTGTATATACATCAGAACCAGTAGAACAGTGAAAAACAAAAGTGAAAACAAAAGTGAAAACAAAAGTGAAAACAAAAGTGAAAAAGAAAAACCAACTCTGCAACATACCGAACCAGAGCAGCCACAGGCACATCAGCAGTACGAGACTCCTGAGACCTACAAGAATGAGACTACTAATCGCAGTAACTCTAATGTAAGTCAGTTTTTAAATTTTAACAATTATCTTGCTTTTATCTATCCTATTCCCAAATATTTAATATATGAATGAAAGTGATAACACCAGTGATTTTTCGAGTGATTACACCAATTTCGACTCTGATCAATTTGACAGTGAATTATCATTTCAATTCGAAAAATTAAATATAAAAACAGACAATATGCCTAATCTCACGGCTGAACAAATTCTAGCTGAGGCTATGAACAGAATTCAGGAATTAGAAACGAGACTATCGGCGTTACAACAACGGACTCTTGTAGAGCAAGTCCAAATACCGCGACACGAATTAGGTTATCCCTTCAGAATGGACAATTCATTTTTCGTAAATATCAAACGTTACAATGGAAATACGGCACAATTATCCGACTTCTTAAAACAAGTAGGAACTATTGTTGAAATTTACGAGGATGCACCCCCAACAATTCAAAAGTATATTGTTGAAACAATAATATCGAAATTAGAAGACAGTGCAGCTTACGTAACAGCTGGACGAAATATACAATCATGGGAAGAATTAAAAACTATCCTAAAAGAAAACTTTGGTGACCAGCAAAACGAGACAACTCTAGTTTGTGAAATCGGGTTACTAGAGCAACAGTTGGAAGAAACTCCACAGGACTTTTATAACAAATGTATCCACCACAAAGCCGCACTATTATCACATAGTCAAGAAAATGACGACGAAAGTGCGTATGAAGCCAAATATAAATTGTATACAGATGTTATTCTTGTACAATTTACGAAAGGTCTAAGAGGTACCATAGGAGACAATATCAGAGCAAGAATGCCATCAACATTGAAAAAAGCATGGTCATTTGTTATCGAAGAACAAAATGTCAGGTATGCTCGAACTAGAATGGGAAATGAGAAAAATCGTAATCCATTGAGAACGGCGAGAACACCTGAAAACAGTTTCCCTACTAAACAACAATATAAACCTATGCAAGTACAGCATTAACCATTTGTATCTCAACAACAACAGCAGCAACAAGCACCCAAATTTGTGTCTCAAAATGTTCCAAAACAGGCATTTGGTAATAAAAACACAAATAAACCTTTTAACAATTGGAGGCAAACAACACCAATGCAGAAACCACAGTTTCCTGCACCAATGACTAAACCACCCATGCCAAGACCACAGCAGTTTCCACAACAGAATACCCAAAGATGGTATGAACCAATGGAAACATCACAAATGACACGAATAAATCACTTGGAATATCAAGTGAAAAATGAAAATGAACCCCAATGTGACAAACCACAAGAATGTGAGGAAAATTATGAAAATCAAGAGGAAATTGAACAACCAGCTAATGAAAATTACGAAGAAGAAGAGGATTTTCAGGAAGGTGCCTCGGATTAATAAATATTAAATTAAACACTAATAAAAATGCACCTTTACCTTTTATATATATCGACGAATTAAAAGCTAAGTTTCTAATTGATACAGGATCATCAAGAACCTTAATAAAACCACCTCTTGCTTTTAAATATTATAATAAATATGTAAAAGATGATGAATTTTCAATCACTACACCACATCAAACTACCAACCATAAATATACGGCAACAATCCCACTATTTCCTACTTTCAAAGAAAACCAATATCACAAAATATATTTGTTTGACTTTGACAAGAAATTCCACGGTTTAATAGGCGTTGACTTAATTAAACAACTAAAAGGAAAAATTGATTTTGAAAATAATATACTAAAAACACCGAAAACAAATATTAAAATATATATGGACAATGAAGAATTTATTAAATTAAATACATTTAAAATAAAAAATGAACATCTTAATGAAGAAGAATCAAGAAATCTATATAAATTATTAAATTCATACAAAGACTTATTTCCGGCAGAAAATGAATTACTATCTTTTACTAATGTAACTAAACATCATATTAGAACAACAGATGATGAACCCATCTATGTAAAAAACTACCCTTATCCAGAAATACATAGAAAAGAAGTTACACGACAGATAGAAAATATAAAAAATCAAGGAATAATTAGAAACAGTCAATCACCATATAACTGTCCTATTTTAATAGTCCCAAAAAAAATGGACAACAGTGGAAAAGCGAAAATAAGAATTGTTAACGATTATAGAAAACTAAACCATAAAACAATTGAAGATAAATTCCCGATACCTAATATAGACGGAGTACTTAGTAAAATAGGTAATTCAAATTACTTTACAACCTTAGATTTACACAGTGGATTTCTACAAATAGAAATGCATTCTGACAGTGTAGAGAAAACCGCTTTCTCTACAGAAACAGGACACTATGAATACCTTAGAATGCCCTTTGGTTTAAAAAATGCTCCGGCGACTTTCCAGAGAACAATGAACCACGTCTTAGATGGACTAGTAAATAATATTTGCCTAGTGTATCTTGATGATATAATTATTTTTGGAACATCTCTACAAGAACATTTAGAAAACTTAAGGCATGTGTTAAATCGATTAAGAGATGCTAAGTTAAAAATTCAAATAAATAAATGTGAATTCTTAAAGAAAGAAACAGAATTCTTAGGACATATTGTAACATCAAATGGCTTGAAACCAAACCCTAATAAACTAGAAGCTATTAAGAAATTTCCTATGCCTATTACACCTAAAGACATAAAAAGTTTTCTTGGACTCTCCGGATACTATAGAAAATTTATAAAAGATTATGCGAAAATAGCTAAGCCATTAACCCTATGTCTCAAGAAAGGACATAAAAATCTATATACACCTGAATATCACCAAGCATTCAATGTTTTAAAAGAAACCCTAATAAACGCACCAATATTGATACGACCTAACTATGATAAACAATTTATTTTAACGACAGATGCTTCAAACATAGCAATCGGAGCAGTATTATCTCAGAAGGAAAATAATAACGACAAGCCTATAGCATATGCTTCTCGAACTCTCAATGAAGCTGAAAATAAATATTCAACAATCGAAAAAGAACTCTTAGCGATTGTATGGGCAACAGGATACTTCAGACATCATTTATATGAAAGAAAATTTAAATTGATAACTGATCACAGACCTCTTGTATGGCTTAAAGACACTAAGAACGTCTCTTCAAAATTAACAAGATACCAAATCAAGTTACTAGACTATGACTATGAGATTGAATACAAACCAGGACAACAAAATAAAGTAGCAGACGTTTTATCAAGAGTCAGAATAAATGTTTTCCCTAAAACTGAAAAACCAGATGAAACCAGTTCACTCTTTAATAACCCAGATGTGACTATGGAGGATCTTCAATTTCTTGACGAAATACCCGACATAGAAGTTAAACAAAATAACCCGGAACAACAACAAGAAATACCAGAACAAATAATTGATCTAACGTCTGAAGAAAATACTATTGATCAAATACCGGAAGAAAGATCAATGAAAACACCACCAATAAGAGGAAGTTCAACTGTCTCTAACGCAACAATTCATTCACAACAAGAAAGCGATGAAGGAATACCTATATGTGAAAAACCATTAGAATCACATCTACATCAGATACTTATAACATATACTTTTAAAGAACCACCTAAAACAATATTAATAAAAAGAGATACACAACAAATTTTTAAAATATCAGTAAAATATAAAAATAAAGACCAAATAATACAAGAACTTAAAAAATTAAATCCTAAAGAAAAATATTACGTACAAACTGCAGAAGACATATACAGAAACCTTATTATAGTTCGAAAGGAATATTTTCCAACGTTAAAACTCTACAGGTGTATGAAAAACGTTAAATACGTTAAAGACTTACAACAAAGAGAAAATTTAATACACGAATATCATACGGATATAACGAATCATAGAGGAATACCCGATTTGATCAAGAGATTAAAAGAAAAATATTTTTGGACTACCATAGAAAAAGAAATAAAAATATATGTGGACAATTGCAGATTATGCAAATCTAACAAATATGAGCGACACCCTACCCAAACTCATTTGAACATCACTGAGACTCCAAATAGACCTTTTCAACTAATACACATTGATACATTTGTTATTGAAAGAAAAGAATATCTAACAATGATAGATCCCTTTAGCAAATATGCTATAATAAAAAACATACTAGGTAAAAATAGTATAGAAATTGTAAACAAATTGATAGAAATACTATCCACAATAGTAGGGTAGTAGAGCCGCTTCTGGCTTAAATCATACTATGAGTTGGAAATTATTGGTGGTGGGGATGCATTTAGGTCACGACATGCAGAGGGGGCGTGGCTAGACTTTGAAGAATGTAAAAGGGGGTAAGGGTGGGGTAAGGAGTGAGGTGGCGTGGCTAGACAATGGGGGGTAATAGTTGGGATAATATGAAAGAGTGAGACAGCGATAATAAGTATTACGTGTGTAATAATTAATATCTAATGGTAAAGAGTGAGATACCGATATTAATTCTTATGTTTGATTTGTTATTGGTTATAAGATTATGACAGTGTTAAATTATTTATAACAGTGTATTTATAGCGCATTCCTTCGAAATTTGCAAACAGCACATGTTCTCATGAAACTTTAGGCACAAGAGCATTACTTCGAATGTAACTTGAAGCACACGTGTTAGCCGGCGTCAGCACATTTCTCATGAGAACTTTGTATATAAATTATTCTTATGGGAACGTGTTGAATACAAGCGAATATTTTCCAAACGTAGACAAATTTTTTTGTTATACATTTTATGTTTTAGTTAAATGTAGGGCCGGATTGGGTATTGTTGTATTAGATTATTTATTTAAGTATACTAAAAGTTATAATATACGTACATTATATCATTGATGATTGTCAAAGCATACAGTTATTTTTTTATGTGTTGTAATAATCATAAAGTCTTATAAGTCAGACAATGGTGTTGTTTTACATATATGAGGTTATAACACCACAGTAACTGTTAAAATAGTAGGAGGATATTTTATTATACAAATTTATTAGGTAGCGGTTTGATCCATATGTATGAGGCTATAAAGGTTGTGGATAATAGTAGAATCACAATTAGCTAAACCAAAAGCTCTAACTTAAGTTGAAACAAACTTTTTAAAATAAAACTGCTCGAAGGGTCGGGGGCCCCGAGAATTTTATTTATTTTGAATGCGCGGGGATGATAGAATTAAGAATTGATAGTCTGATGGTAAATATATTATAGTATTAAATAAGTAAAGTGCTACCCTGTTAAATTTTTATTAAGAATTGATAGTCTGATGATAAATATATTATAGTATTAAATAAGTAAAGTGCTACCCTGTTAAATTTTTATATTATAATTTATATATAAGTGTAAGAATATGATTGTGTTACATTAAGTATTGTGCAGTTTGTTTATTAAAATTGTCTTGCAAAGTCTTGTTTTGAGTTAGTTCTTTTTAAATAACTTGTGTTTTTAAATAATTTAGTGGCTATATAGTGCTATTTTAAAAAAAAAAAAAAAAAAAAATTTTATCAATAATTTCAGTTTGGAAGTGGATAATTATGCGGTAAGTAAATTTTGTATAAGATTTTGTATGTTTACAATAAATTTAATAGTAGTTCTCAAATATTTACAGGTGTCTATAGCAGTTTCAACCTAATCTTAAGTTTTTACCGTTTGAACCCTTATAATAACAGTTTTAAATGTCAACAGAATATTGCTGTGCATATCTGTATTCCGATGATACATTGGATTATACGTGTCCAACCATAGTTCATCCTGGATTACAAGTAAGTTCTACTTCTTTTGCTTTAGTATTTCAAATCCTTATTTATTTACATAATATTTATTTATAGTTATGCAATCTTCATATGAAAGAGAGTGCGATTGATTGTAAGAACTACCACCTTATAAGGAAATTTTATGAATTTGAAAAATTAGGTTATAAAATAAGTGAGGTAGCAAAATTAGAATTAAAATTAAGGAAAGAATTTGAATTTAAATATAATATAAAACCAGATTTGAAACATGACAATTTTAAAAATATTCTAAGAGCATTAAGAACGGGCTATTTTGATGATTTTTATAACGCATGTATATATCAAAAAATACGTTTATTTGATTTTGGTAATAAAGTTATAAATTTTAATTTAGTTAAATATTTATATATGATACATCAGTTTAATGAAATTTCTTATTCAAAATTAGAAAAATTAAGAACAATTGAAAAGTATGACTTAGAAGTAAAAGTCAAACTTAATAAATTTGATTATTTTAAAAATAAAAATGAAATAAGTTTTTCTGTTTCATTGAATTCATTAAAGGAAGAAGAAGAAGAAGAAGAAAATTGGGATTGATTTTTAAAATGCTCATGTCATGTGTCTGATATTACATATAATTTTTAGCTATCAGTTGTTTTAGAATCAATATTTCGTTTTAGTTTTAATAAATATATTATAATGTATATTAAATTTATATCAACCAAAATATAAAATATTACAACAAATTATGAAGAATATTAATGGTATGGGATACTATACATACACTGACAATGAAGATGCTAACAATTTTTATTTGTAGTTAACCTTTTTTGTTTCTAATACATTACTCTACATCATATACAATGTTGAGATGTCAATATTCTATAGATTCTCTGCATAGTGTACTGTAGTGTACAATCTTTTGCTTTAGACACTTATATAAAAGAGATAGTAAAATAACAAATATATAAATTATTGAAATAGTTACGATAGATGTGTAAATATCTCTTATTGTATTGCAATATATTAAAAAATAACTAAATATTTGAGGTTCTGGTAGCCAACTTTATAAACATACTTTTACAGAAATGAGGCTCCTATTTTCTAACTGTTTACCGGACGTCTATATATTTTCTAAATTAAGCTATGTAAGTTAAGACAAAACTATCAGAAGACATTAAATAAAAGCAACACGGATCCTATACCTTGGAACTGGTATGAGTAGCGTAATTTGTAAAATATAGGCCTTTGAAAAATTGTCAGAAGTTATCAGCTGTCAGGTAAGCAGTTACAAAATAGGAGCCTTTTAAGTCATGGTTATCAAATATAACCTTTAGTGTCAGCAAGTGAGATGACATCCTGCAGAAATAATAAAATCCACTATACATTGTTAATGAACGCAGTCTTTAAAGTGTTTCTAGTTTAGATAAAAAGAAAATTGAAATATTATTTTGTGTAATTGTTTATTTTTGAAATTCATGTTCATATACAACAAAAGTATAATAATACCTAATAATTAACATTCTTTTGTCAGTTAAAGATAAAAAGGCTATAGTAAATGTAGTAAATAATGATCAAGCTTGCTTTATGTGGGCTATAACGGACATTATTGTTGGATTAAAAATATATCAAGATTAATAAAAAGTCAATTTACTAAGCATACTAGTAAACAATTTTTGTGTGATGGATGCTTTTCATTTTTTAACACAGAAGATCAGTTGAATAGACATTTAGAATATGATTGCAATAAGATATATACAATCCTTCCTTCTAAGTATAACGCTAAAGATAAATTGGGTAATATGATATCTCAAAACATTTTGAAATTCGATAATCATAAGAATCAATTACGCGTCCCATTTGTGATATATGGAGATTTTGAAACATTATTAAAACCCATTAGTACTTGTTATCCTGAAACTAATACATCATTTTCAAATAATATTCAAATTCATGAACCATATTAAATGTTCCTTTAATGATTCCTTAAGTAAGTTTGTTACGTACAGAGGTATTAATTGCGTTAAAGTATTTATTGAAACAATAACTGAAGACGCTAAACAAATTTATAAAGTCTTAAATAAAGTGAAGCCTTTAAATAAATTATCTGATTGGCAAAAACAGGAATATGATGAAGCTTCTATTTGCCATATTTGTGAAGGTATCCTCAATGGTGATAAAGTGTTAGATTATTGTCATTTAACTGGTAATTATCGAGGAGCTGCTCATAATCATTGCAATTTAAAATTTACAATTCCAAAGTTTATACCTGTAATATTCCATAACTTAAGTAATTGTAACCATATAATTGTAAAAGAATTAGGTAATGATAGTGGAAAAATTGAAGTTATTCCAGAAAATAAGGAAAAGTATATATCTTTTACGAAACATATTTTGGTGGAATCAAAAGCCGATAAAAATGATAAAGTTCATAACTGCTATATTAAACTTAGATTTATTGATTCTTTACGATTTATGCATTCTAGTTTAGAAACACTTGCAAAAAATTTATTATCAGAACAATTTTTCGAATTTAAAAAATTCTATCCGAATGAAAATCATTTCAATTTATTAAAACGTAAAGGTGTATTTCCTTATGAATATGTAAATAGTAGGGATATGCTTAATGAATCTGACTTGCCATCTCAAAATAATTTTTATAGCTCACTTAATGGCTGTAATATATCTGACGATGATTACAATCATGCCAAAATGGTTTGGTATGCATTTGAAATGAAAACATTAGGGGAATATTCAGACTTATATTTAAAGATCGATGTTCTGTTGTTAACAGATATTTTTGAAAATTTTCGAGATGTGTGCTATAAAACATATAATTTAGATCCCTGTCAATATTATACAGCACCAGGACTTTCTTGGGATGCTATGTTAAATTATACATGTATTGAATTAGAACTTTTAACAGATATTTATATGTTACATTTTATTAAAAAAGGTATAAGAGGTGGAATATCACAATGCTCTCACAGACATGGAATTGCAAATAATAAATATATGTCCAATTATGATTCAAATAAAGATTCTCAATATTTAATGTATTGGGATGCAAATAACTAAAGCTATTGAAGATAACTCAGATGTTGGTTATATATTAGAAGTCGATTTAAGATATCCTAATTATTTGCACGATGAACACAATGATCTACCTTTCTGTACCGAAAATATTAAACAACCTTGCATTAAAACAAATGACGTTAAATTAATACCAAATCTAAATAACAAGTATAATTATGTGCTTCACAATCGATCGTTAAAGCAATGTCTTAAAAATAATCTGAAAATATCAAAAGCCGATAAAAATGATAAAGTTCATAACTGCTATATTAAACTTAGATTTATTGATTCTTTACGATTTATGCATTCTAGTTTAGAAACACTTGCAAAAAATTTATTATCAGAACAATTTTTCGAATTTAAAAAATTCTATCCGAATGAAAATCATTTCAATTTATTAAAACGTAAAGGTGTATTTCCTTATGAATATGTAAATAGTAGGGATATGCTTAATAAATCTGACTTGCCATCTCAAAATAATTTTTATAGCTCACTTAATGGCTGTAATATATCTGACGATGATTACAATCATGCCAAAATGGTTTGGTATGCATTTGAAATGAAAACATTAGGGGAATATTCAGACTTATATTTAAAGATCGATGTTCTGTTGTTAACAGATATTTTTGAAAATTTTCGAGATGTGTGCTATAAAACATATAATTTAGATCCCTGTCAATATTATACAGCACCAGGACTTTCTTGGGATGCTATGTTAAATTATACATGTATTGAATTAGAACTTTTAACAGATATTGATATGTTACATTTTATTAAAAAAGGTATAAGAGGTGGAATATCACAATGCTCTCACAGACATGGAATTGCAAATAATAAATATATGTCCAATTATGATTCAAATAAAGATTCTCAATATTTAATGTATTGGGATGCAAATAACTAAAGCTATTGAAGATAACTCAGATGTTGGTTATATATTAGAAGTCGATTTAAGATATCCTAATTATTTGCACGATGAACACAATGATCTACCTTTCTGTGCCGAAAATATTAAACAACCTTGCATTAAAACAAATGACGTTAAATTAATACCAAATCTAAATAACAAGTATAATTATGTGCTTCACAATAGATCGTTAAAGCAATGTCTTAAAAATAATCTGAAAATAGATAAAATTCATAGAATTTTGGAATTTAAACAGTCTGATTGGTTAAAAAGTTATATTGATCTAAATACATTAAAAAGAAAGAACTCTGCAAATACATTTGAGAAAAAACTTTTTTAAATTAATGAATAATTCAGTTTATGGTAAAACAATGGAAAATGTAGATAAACGTGTTGATATAAAGTTAATAACTCATTGGGATAATATAGGAAAAACAATGGGTGCTAATACACTTATAAGTAAACCAAACTATCATAGTTGCTATTCAAATGCAAAAACTTAAAGTTTTTTATAATAAACCATTGTATTTAGGATTAAGTGTACTTGATATATCAAAAAACTTTAATATACGATTTTCATTATGATTTCATCAAAAAAAAAAAAAAAAAAAAAAATCTATAAAGGTAATGCTAAATTGTTGTATACAGATACAGATTCATTAATATATCAAATTAAAACAGATGATATATATGACGATATTAAGTGTAATCTAGATAAATTTGATACACCTAATTATCCATTTAATAATGAATTTTCATTACCTTTAATGAACAAAGCTAAATTAGACTTAATGAAAGATGAATGCGCGAGTAGTATAATTTGGGAGTTTGTTAGGTTAAGGTAAAAAATGTATGCAATTGATATTGAAGGTTCATGCACAGCTAAAGCAAAAGGAATTAAGAAAAATATTGTAAACAAATTCAATATTAAAGATTATGTAAATTGTTTATCTTAGGATAACATATTATTGATCACAATGAATACCTTTAAATCTATTAAGCATACAATTTATACTCAAATGATAAGTAAAGTAGGTCTTAGTGGAAATGATAATAAAAGTTATGTATTAACTGATGGTATAAGTACTTTAGCACATGGACATTATAAAATTTAGTACTAATTTTAAGTTAAGTTTAAGTTTTGTATAAATTTATATCTGTTTTAGTTAAGATAATTAAAATGTATATTTATATAACAATTGAAAAATAGCATATTTATAAATAAATAATAATATATAAACACAAACCATTGAGTTTTATTATTATAAGATTTAATGTTTTAATACATCCATATAAAATAAGATACACATATTTTATTAGTAATGTTTTGTTATATATAATCTTAATATATATAAATTACGTGTCACTGTGTTGTCCCCTATGGACTCCTAAACTACTTAACCGATTTTAATGAAATTTGTACACCGTGTGCAGTTTGACCCAACTTGAAAGATAGGATAGCTTACATCTCAATTTATTTATCTTATTGCTAATTATTTGTCTATTAATTATCTGTATATGACATATGACATCGAGCGACGATGATGGCGACATCTGTTGACTAGATTGAGTAAATATTCAATAGATGGCGCTATGTAATGTAATATGACAAAAACGTTAGGCACAGCAACGCGTGGCCGGGACAGCTAGTTCTTATATAATTAACACTGGTCATAAGAGCTCTAATATATATATATATGCATAGACATATTAATGTATGAGTATGCGTACATAAAGTGGATAACAATTGTATACGTTATATGCAGGAGCAGTACCCAACTTGAACGTACTGGGAACGTAACTTGCATGAACGTACTGGGAACTACGTTCCCATTACGTTTAAGTTACGTTGAATTTTTATATATATATATATATATGCATAGACATATTAATGTATGAGTATGCATACATAAAGTGGATGACAATTGTATACGTTATATGCAGGAGCAGTACCCAACTTGAACGTACTGGGAACGTAACTTGAACGTACTAGGAACGTAACTTGCATGAACGTGCATGAACGTTCATGCAAGTTACGTTCCTAGTACGTTCAAGTTACGTTCCCAGTACGTTCAAAAATGCTTGATGACAATTGTATACGTTATATGCAGGAGCAGTACCCAACTTGAACGTACTGGGAACGTAACTTGAACGTACTGGGAACGTAACTTGAACGTAATGGGAACGTAACTTGAACGTAATGGGAACGTAAGAACGTAATTCAACGTAAGCTTACGTTGAATTACGTTCCAAATTACGTTCCCATTACGTTGTCAATGTAATTGTCAATGTAATTGTCAACGTAATGGGAACGTAAGAACGTAATTCAACGTAAGCTTACGTTGAATTACGTTCCAAGTTACGTTCCCATTACGTTCAAGTTACGTTCCCATTACGTTCAAGTTACGTTCCCAGTACGTTCAAGTTACGTTCCCAGTACGTTCAAGTTGGGTACTGCTCCTGCATATAACGTATACAATTGTCATCAAGCATTTTTGAACGTACTGGGAACGTAACTTGAACGTACTAGGAACGTAACTTGCATGAACGTTCATGCAAGTAACGTTCCTAGTACGTTCAAGTTACGTTCCCAGTACGTTCAAGTTGGGTACTGCTCCTGCATATAACGTATACAATTGTCATCCACTTTATGTATGCATACTCATACATTAATATGTCTATGCATATATATATATATATATAAAAATTCAACGTAACTTAAACGTAATGGGAACGTAGTTCCCAGTACGTTCATGCAAGTTACGTTCCCAGTACGTTCAAGTTGGGTACTGCTCCTGCATATAACGTATACAATTGTTATCCACTTTATGTACGCATACTCATACATTAATATGTCTATGCATATATATATATATTAGAGCTCTTATGACCAGTGTTAATTATATAAGAACTAGCTGTCCCGGCCACGCGTTGCTGTGCCTAACGTTTTTGTCATATTACATTACATAGCGCCATCTATTGAATATTTACTCAATCTAGTCAACAGATGTCGCCATCATCGTCGCTCGATGTCATATGTCATATACAGATAATTAATAGACAAATAATTAGCAATAAGATAAATAAATTGAGATGTAAGCTATCCTATCTTTCAAGTTGGGTCAAACTGCACACGGTGTACAAATTTCATTAAAATCGGTTAAGTAGTTTAGGAGTCCATAGGGGACAACACAGTGACACGTAATTTATATATATTAAGATTATATATAACAAAACATTACTAATAAAATATGTGATCTTATTTTATATGGATGTATTAAAACATTAAATCTTATAATAATAAAACTCAATGGTTTGTGTTTATATATTATTATTTATTTATAAATATGCTATTTTTCAATTGTTATATAAATATACATTTTAATTATCTTAACTAAAACAGATATAAATTTATACAAAACTTAAACTTAACTTAAAATTAGTACTAAATTTTATAATGTCCATGTGCTAAAGTACTTATACCATCAGTTAATACATAACTTGTATTATCATTTCCACTAGGACCTACTTTACTTATCATTTGAGTATAAATTGTATGCTTAATAGATTTAAAGGTATTCATTGTGATCAATAATATGTTATCCTGAGATAAACAATTTACATAATCTTTAATATTGAATTTGTTTACAATATTTTTCTTAATTCCTTTTGCTTTAGCTGTGCATGAACCCTCAATATCAATTGCATACATTTTTTACCTTAACCTAACAAACTCCCAAATTATACTACTCGCGCATTCATCTTTCATTAAGTCTAATTTAGCTTTGTTCATTAAAGGTAATGAAAATTCATTATTAAATGGATAATTAGATGTATCAAATTTATCTAGATTACACTTAATATCGTCATATATATCATCTGTTTTAATTTGATATATTAATGAATCTGTATCTGTATACAACAATTTAGCATTACCTTTATAGATTTTTTTTTTTTTTTTTTTTTTTTGATGAAATCATAATGAAAATCGTATATTAAAGTTTTTTGATATATCAAGTACACTTAATCCTAAATACAATGGTTTATTATAAAAAACTTTAAGTTTTTGCATTTGAATAGCAACTATGATAGTTTGGTTTACTTATAAGTGTATTAGCACCCATTGTTTTTCCTATATTATCCCAATGAGTTATTAACTTTATATCAACACGTTTATCTACATTTTCCATTGTTTTACCATAAACTGAATTATTCATTAATTTAAAAAAGTTTTTTCTCAAATGTATTTGCAGAGTTCTTTCTTTTTAATGTATTTAGATCAATATAACTTTTTAACCAATCAGACTGTTTAAATTCCAAAATTCTATGAATTTTATCTATTTTCAGATTATTTTTAAGACATTGCTTTAACGATCTATTGTGAAGCACATAATTATACTTGTTATTTAGATTTGGTATTAATTTAACGTCATTTGTTTTAATGCAAGGTTGTTTAATATTTTCGGCACAGAAAGGTAGATCATTGTGTTCATCGTGCAAATAATTAGGATATCTTAAATCGACTTCTAATATATAACCAACATCTGAGTTATCTTCAATAGCTTTAGTTATTTGCATCCCAATACATTAAATATTGAGAATCTTTATTTGAATCATAATTGGACATATATTTATTATTTGCAATTCCATGTCTGTGAGAGCATTGTGATATTCCACCTCTTATACCTTTTTTAATAAAATGTAACATATCAATATCTGTTAAAAGTTCTAATTCAATACATGTATAATTTAACATAGCATCCCAAGAAAGTCCTGGTGCTGTATAATATTGACAGGGATCTAAATTATATGTTTTATAGCACACATCTCGAAAATTTTCAAAAATATCTGTTAACAACAGAAAATCGATCTTTAAATATAAGTCTGAATATTCCCCTAATGTTTTCATTTCAAATGCATACCAAACCATTTTGGCATGATTGTAATCATCGTCAGATATATTACAGCCATTAAGTGAGCTATAAAAATTATTTTGAGATGGCAAGTCAGATTCATTAAGCATATCCCTACTATTTACATATTCATAAGGAAATACACCTTTACGTTTTAATAAATTGAAATGATTTTCATTCGGATAGAATTTTTTAAATTCGAAAAATTGTTCTGATAATAAATTTTTTGCAAGTGTTTCTAAACTAGAATGCATAAATCGTAAAGAATCAATAAATCTAAGTTTAATATAGCAGTTATGAACTTTATCATTTTTATCGGCTTTTGATTCCACCAAAATATGTTTCGTAAAAGATATATACTTTTCCTTATTTTCTGGAACAACTTCAATTTTTCCACTATCATTACCTAATTCTTTTACAATTATATGGTTACAATTACTTAAGTTATGGAATATTACAGGTATAAACTTTGGAATTGTAAATTTTAAATTGCAATGATTATGAGCAGCTCCTCGATAATTACCAGTTAAATGACAATAATCTAACACTTTATTACCATTGAGGATACCTTCACAAATATGGCAAATAGAAGCTTCATCATATTCCTGTTTTTGCCAATCAGATAATTTATTTAAAGGCTTCACTTTATTTAAGACTTTATAAATTTGTTTAGCGTCTTCAGTTATTGTTTCAATAAATACTTTAACGCAATTAATACCTCTGTACGTAACAAACTTACTTAAGGAATCATTAAAGGAACATTTAATATGGTTCATGAATTTGAATATTATTTGAAAATGATGTATTAGTTTCAGGATAACAAGTACTAATGGGTTTTAATAATGTTTCAAAATCTCCATATATCACAAATGGAACGCGTAATTGATTCTTATGATTATCGAATTTTAAAATGTTTTGAGATATCATATTACCCAATTTATCTTTAGCGTTATACTTAGAAGGAAGGATTGTATATATCTTATTGCAATCATATTCTAAATGTCTATTTAACTGATCTTCTGTGTTAAAAAATGAAAAGCATCCATCACACAAAAATTGTTTACTAGTATGCTTAGTAAATTGACTTTTTATTAATCTTGATATATTTTTAATCCAACAATAATGTCCGTTATAGCCCACATAAAGCAAGCTTGATCATTATTTACTACATTTACTATAGCCTTTTTATCTTTAACTGACAAAAGAATGTTAATTATTAGGTATTATTATACTTTTGTTGTATATGAACATGAATTTCAAAAATAAACAATTACACAAAATAATATTTCAATTTTCTTTTTATCTAAACTAGAAACACTTTAAAGACTGCGTTCATTAACAATGTATAGTGGATTTTATTATTTCTGCAGGATGTCATCTCACTTGCTGACACTAAAGGTTATATTTGATAACCATGACTTAAAAGGCTCCTATTTTGTAACTGCTTACCTGACAGCTGATAACTTCTGACAATTTTTCAAAGGCCTATATTTTACAAATTACGCTACTCATACCAGTTCCAAGGTATAGGATCCGTGTTGCTTTTATTTAATGTCTTCTGATAGTTTTGTCTTAACTTACATAGCTTAATTTAGAAAATATATAGACGTCCGGTAAACAGTTAGAAAATAGGAGCCTCATTTCTGTAAAAGTATGTTTATAAAGTTGGCTACCAGAACCTCAAATATTTAGTTATTTTTTAATATATTGCAATACAATAAGAGATATTTACACATCTATCGTAACTATTTCAATAATTTATATATTTGTTATTTTACTATCTCTTTTATATAAGTGTCTAAAGCAAAAGATTGTACACTACAGTACACTATGCAGAGAATCTATAGAATATTGACATCTCAACATTGTATATGATGTAGAGTAATGTATTAGAAACAAAAAAGGTTAACTACAAATAAAAATTGTTAGCATCTTCATTGTCAGTGTATGTATAGTATCCCATACCATTAATATTCTTCATAATTTGTTGTAATATTTTATATTTTGGTTGATATAAATTTAATATACATTATAATATATTTATTAAAACTAAAACGAAATATTGATTCTAAAACAACTGATAGCTAAAAATTATATGTAATATCAGACACATGACATGAGCATTTTAAAAATCAATCCCAATTTTCTTCTTCTTCTTCTTCTTCCTTTAATGAATTCAATGAAACAGAAAAACTTATTTCATTTTTATTTTTAAAATAATCAAATTTATTAAGTTTGACTTTTACTTCTAAGTCATACTTTTCAATTGTTCTTAATTTTTCTAATTTTGAATAAGAAATTTCATTAAACTGATGTATCATATATAAATATTTAACTAAATTAAAATTTATAACTTTATTACCAAAATCAAATAAACGTATTTTTTGATATATACATGCGTTATAAAAATCATCAAAATAGCCCGTTCTTAATGCTCTTAGAATATTTTTAAAATTGTCATGTTTCAAATCTGGTTTTATATTATATTTAAATTCAAATTCTTTCCTTAATTTTAATTCTAATTTTGCTACCTCACTTATTTTATAACCTAATTTTTCAAATTCATAAAATTTCCTTATAAGGTGGTAGTTCTTACAATCAATCGCACGCTCTTTCATATGAAGATTGCATAACTATAAATAAATATTATGTAAATAAATAAGGATTTGAAATACTAAAGCAAAAGAAGTAGAACTTACTTGTAATCCAGGATGAACTATGGTTGGACACGTATAATCCAATGTATCATCGGAATACAGATATGCACAGCAATATTCTGTTGACATTTAAAACTGTTATTATAAGGGTTCAAACGGTAAAAACTTAAGATTAGGTTGAAACTGCTATAGACACCTGTAAATATTTGAGAACTACTATTAAATTTATTGTAAACATACAAAATCTTATACAAAATTTACTTACCGCATAATTATCCACTTCCAAACTGAAATTATTGATAAAATTTTTTTTTTTTTTTTTTTTTAAAATAGCACTATATAGCCACTAAATTATTTAAAAACACAAGTTATTTAAAAAGAACTAACTCAAAACAAGACTTTGCAAGACAATTTTAATAAACAAACTGCACAATACTTAATGTAACACAATCATATTCTTACACTTATATATAAATTATAATATAAAAATTTAACAGGGTAGCACTTTACTTATTTAATACTATAATATATTTAACATCAGACTATCAATTCTTAATAAAAATTTAACAGGGTAGCACTTTACTTATTTAATACTATAATATATTTACCATCAGACTATCAATTCTTAATTCTATCATCCCCGCGCATTCAAAATAAATAAAATTCTCGGGGCCCCCGACCCTTCGAGCAGTTTTATTTTAAAAAGTTTGTTTCAACTTAAGTTAGAGCTTTTGGTTTAGCTAATTGTGATTCTACTATTATCCACAACCTTTATAGCCTCATACATATGGATCAAACCGCTACCTAATAAATTTGTATAATAAAATATCCTCCTACTATTTTAACAGTTACTGTGGTGTTATAACCTCATATATGTAAAACAACACCATTGTCTGACTTATAAGACTTTATGATTATTACAACACATAAAAAAATAACTGTATGCTTTGACAATCATCAATGATATAATGTACGTATATTATAACTTTTAGTATACTTAAATAAATAATCTAATACAACAATACCCAATCCGGCCCTACATTTAACTAAAACATAAAATGTATAACAAAAAAATTTGTCTACGTTTGGAAAATATTCGCTTGTATTCAACACGTTCCCATAAGAATAATTTATATACAAAGTTCTCATGAGAAATGTGCTGACGCCGGCTAACACGTGTGCTTCAAGTTACATTCGAAGTAATGCTCTTGTGCCTAAAGTTTCATGAGAACATGTGCTGTTTGCAAATTTCGAAGGAATGCGCTATAAATACACTGTTATAAATAATTTAACACTGTCATAATCTTATAACCAATAACAAATCAAACATAAGAATTAATATCGGTATCTCACTCTTTACCATTAGATATTAATTATTACACACGTAATAATTAATATTGCTATCTCACTCTTTCATATTACCCCACTATTACCCCAACATTGTCTAGCCACGCCACCTCACTCCCCACCCCACCCTTACCCCCTTTTACATTCTTCCAAGTCTAGCCACGCCCCCTCTGCATATCGTGACCTAAATGCATCACCACTCCAAACTGTCCTAGAAGCGGCCCTACTCATCTACTCACAATACCAATACCTCAAACAATAATTATGGATCAAGGATTAGAATTCATAAATCTTGGAGTAAAAGAACTATTGGCTACACATAAAATAAATCCACATTTCACTACAGCAGGACATCACACCGGAAATAGTCCTGTAGAAAGACTACATAGCACACTGATTGAACATTATAGAATAATCAAAGAAACTAATGATACTATCTCACCAGTGGAAATAATGAATAAATGTGTATTAGCCTATAACCATACCATACATTCAACTACTGGTATGACTCCTTTAAGTGTATTATACGGATCAAACACACGCAACATATTTGATCTAGAAATAGAAAAGGAAATTACCCAGGACAAGATAAAAAATCATCTTGACAGCCTAGAGAGAATATACGACAAAATACACGAAGAAAACATTCACAAGAAAAATGTTACTATTAACAGAATTAACGACAAAATAAAAGCTACTATATTTAATATAGGAGATTTAGTTTACATAAACAAAAATCTAAGAAATAAAGCAGATCCAATTAAAAAAGGACAATATGTAATTCAACAAATAAATAAACAAACAAACGTTATGAATTTAAAACATATACAAACAGGAAAACTTATAGCAAAACATGCAAAGGAAGTTACTAAAATAAAACACCCTTTAATTCCAGAGGTTGGACCATCGGGGCAACAGGAGACGTAATACAGAAAATTACTGACAATCCCGGACTATATCCAGTACAACTAGGAATAGCAACCAACATAAAAACATATTGGAAACTCATAAAAGTCATAAACTACGCACCTTTGATTGAAAAAAGTAAAAACATAAATCTACAAGCAGAAACATTTTTACAAAAATATACATTAAAAATTGATAAAACACCATATAAAATATATCAAACTACTGTTAATGAAAATACTAAACGAATAGAACAAATTGTTAATGAAATATTTACTACACCTATTAATCGCATTAAAAGATCAATAGAACCACTAGGAAATATAATTAAAATTATATCAGGAAACCTAGATGCCGAAGATGGTAGAAGATATGACAATGCTATAAAACAAATGCAATTAAATACAAATGCACAAAACAAGAACATAAATCAACTAACATCATTAATGGAAAAAGCCGGAGAAAAACATCAACGTGCTATAAAAAATATTAATGAAAATCAAATACATATGGAGAAAATAATAAATCAATTACTGGAATCAAAACGACAGATCGCTACTCAGTTTGATCGAGTAAATAAAGAAGATGAAATAAAATCTATATTTGAACAAATAATAATGCTTCAACAATCTATCATCAACGAATTTAATACAATAGAAGAAGCAGTAACATTTCTAAGAATTGAGACTTTCCATCCTGCTATTTGCTCTCCAGAAGAACTAAGAAAAGAAATTAATTTGATACAACGAAGAATAACAGATAAATATGTAATACCCTATTCAGACGAATTGAGTAAACTAGATAAATTAATCCAAGCTGATGCATACATCACTAATTATGAAATAAAAATGATAATTAAAATACCTTTGATAACCAATCAAAAATACCAATATTTCCACCTCTATTCAGTTCCTATGAAATAAAAAAATCAACCCCATTTCCAATTGATTATCCCTTCCGCAAGATACTTGTTAATATCAGAAACAGACTATCTTCAAAGCGATAAGAAATGCCGACAAATAACAACGGAGGAATTCATATGCAACATAGAAGAAAAGAAATGGATAGATTACACACCCTGTGAAGTACAGCTTGTAAGACAACTGGAAAACCCTACATGTGATGTACATACCTTCGTAAACTATACTGAAGCTATTCAAGCCATCAATGAAAACTCATGGATATTATCTAGCCCCAAACAGATTAAAACTACCTTAAAAAGTCAAGATACATCATCAATCTTTGTACTAGAAGGAAGTTACTTAATAACTTTGCCCAATAAATGTCAATTAATTAATGAACATTTTGAATTAATTCCTTAAATAAATAATTTAAAAACAACAATTAAGGTAAAAACTGCAATGTTAAAATACAATTTTAACACTACTCAAAAACTTCCAATACAACATTTAAATTTAAAGCACGTAAACCTTGACGACTTTAAATCTATATCTAATCAATATAATAAATTACCCATACTAACCAATATAGATATAAAACATAAAATACATACCAATACTAATACTATTGTAATAATTTTAATCATTATTATAATTATATGTATACTAGTATATAAGCTATATTTAAAGAAAAAGAAAAATCAAATATTGAAAGAAATCAATAAAACAGAGGTAATACAATTGGAAGAAAATTAACTCCAAAGATAATTTTCTATCTAGGTTAGGAGGAGTTAACTATACCCTAATTACTACATCATAATTTTTGCATCATATTACACAATAGATAAAGTAAACTGTGACTATTTAAAATATAAATATTATTCACGAAATATATTTATATTTTAAAACACACGACAGCAACTAATAGTCATCAACTATTAGATGTCACCTTTGAAAGATAAAGTAAACTGTTACTATTTAAAATATAAATATTATTCACGAAATATACTTCCTGTGAAAAACAGACGACAACAACTAATAGTCATCAACTATTAGATGTCACCTTTGAATACATACGTATAAAAGTAATAGATGTCACCTTGGAACATCAATAAGAAAACAGTATATAAACGGTATGAACTAAAGAAGAGGGGATGAGTCTTATTAGAACTCTGACAACAGAACTCGGCTACTCTGTTACAACAAACTATTTAACCATTGTATTATTGTTATAATCAAATAAATAATTTGTATTCAAAATAAATTAAGTATTTTTTTTGTGGTAAGTATCGCTCCCAAAACTTAACTCGCGTAACAAGTTATGCAGCATACAATAAACATCCTTTTGTTTATATTATGTCGCCGAGATATTAATACAGGGATGTGCCACCTTTTTTAGTAATTCTGGTTCATATTTCATAACTATAATTTTTGCATACTCAGACGCCCGTAAATTTGTAACAATATATTATATACAGCTGACTTACTTGTGAAAGGTTTAGTTATGACGGAAACTTTTGCTGACGATACAGCAATCTTGGTGTCGCGTAATGATTCTGGTATTATTTTATAGAAACATTTAGATAAACTATCTTTATGGATAAAGGACTGGAGAATGCCAGCGAAGCAAAATCAATACATGTCACGTTCATAACTAGACAGGTAAACTGACGAAATATAACATTAAACTATGCCAATATTCCGCAGGCTGGCCTTATGAGGTACCAGGGATTATTACACTTAGATAGGAGGCTTACTAGGAAGACACATTGTTTTACAAAGAGAAAGTACCTAGGCCTACAACTTTGGAAGATGTACCGGTTGATAGGATGGGATTACAACTAAGTACTGAAAACAAACTACTGCTTTACAAATCTATACTTAAACCTTTATGGTCATATGGTATCCAACTTAAGGGTATTGCATTCAAAATAATGATTTAAGATTCATCAAACGATTCCAATCTAAAATAATAAGGATGGTCACGGATACACCAAGGTTGGTACCTAATAAGATAATACGTCGGGATCTGGATATGACGAATCTAAATTTAGAGAAATTATCTTTGAAATCTACAAAATACAGAAAACCTCCGACAACTTTTTTAGACATTGGACTACGCACATCTGAATGTACTAATTCTGTGCCAGGCTGTGTAGCCCTATTGAATCTTCTTTTAAATTTGATTCGATCAAGTTTTCCATATAAACATGCATCACAATTTTTCAAAAAGAAAGTTTTACCCTTCAGGAACTTTAAGCGTGACGTTTATTCTGATTTGTTGGTGGTAACCAAATATACATTTGATATTTTAGGCTTCTAGACATCTATATCCAATAAGAAATGTTCACCTTTTATACCCTGTGATAAATAATTTTCTATGTTTAGAGTCCAGAATTCTAAGTTTATGTTTATTTATCTGACAGAATCGACATCTGTTATCCACAAAACAAATTCCTAGTAATTTTATATCGTATAAAATATTTTCAATATTATATTGCCTATCTTCATTTTTCACTTTAGCAATAACTTAAATAGTCTTTTTTTCTAACCTCTGTCTTTATAGAAACCACTAATAACATTTGTGCTTTGTTTTTCATACATTTGTTCTTTTAATTTTAGTACAGTTGAATTACTACTTGAAACTGTCTGCTTCTAACATTAATATTCTTCTTTTTCAGAAAAGCTGCTGGATATTGCACTATTGTTACTATGATCATCACGTCCTGACAATCTGGTTTAAAGATCTCAAAGTCTATCAATAATGTTTTCACTTATTTAAAATTCTTTCTGAGTAGATTCATAAGCTGTAAAACACCTGAATTCCAACTTAACAACTATATTTTCAACTGAATTGCATTTGGCAATGCTGTTCTTGGCTTCCTTTTATTTAAAAAGAATTGCTTTAAAGTACGAAATTTCCTCTCCTCACCTTTTTGTTAAAAAAAGTTTGTTATAAAAAAGTTGCTATATGTATATATATATGCAGAATGACTACAACGTTAATTAATTTCTTAAAAAGGAAACGATAAAACTTTATAATAATAATTTAAAATTTATAATTTAACTGAGAATTTTAAAAATGAATTATTGCAATTAGTTAGTTATACAATAAAATACGATTAGTTTATCAAACTAATCTCCTCTATACTACAATTTCTTTTACTTGTGTCTATTATTGCAATCATATACTACATTAACAAACCATTGTTACATATCATATTTTTAATAATCTACTATTGATTTATCTTTGTTCACCACAAAGTTTTTCTTTATAAACTATAAAGGCAACAACTCCAACTGCCAGTCGTTTACGTCGTAATATTATTATACCAATTAGATTACATAATTAAATTATATTATATAATAGTTATCACCTCAAGAGTAACTTAGATATTTACTTTACTACTCTTTATTTAGAACTCGGCCAAACTACAACTCTAGATCCAGATCCTTCACCGATCCAAACATTTACTCATTTATAAAACAACTTAATACACTCCTTCCCTCATTTAAATTTAAAAAAAAAAAAATGAAACCGTCCTAACATTAATAATTTCTTCCGGTAACTTGTTTTTAGTTTTTATTTTTATTCATACCTCTTTTTGTCACACTAGCTAAATTCACCATTCGAAAACTAATACCGCGCAATGTTACAACTTACCAGAACTACACTTGTTTCTACAAGACACATCATGCTAATTTAAGAAACAAAATTGAACACAAGCATACACATTTATTTTCCACTATAGTGTATTCGCCATATTATTTCTACCATCAATTCATCATGGCATTCTTCATATTGACAACTCATTCTGCATTAATACTATAGCCAACTCGTTATCGTTGCAAAACAGATTACTTACACAAGATCTTTGTAACATATTTTGTATAAATGATCTCATAATAATCTGTAAAGACTTCAACGCGAAAATTATTTCTTGGATCTCCAGGCAGCCCTGGCAGACTTCTCTAAACTTTTGCTTTTAATATTACAATTAAAATAATTAGTGCGCATTCTTCTTTCCTCTATCGCCACAATGCCGTCCTTCTCGACATTGCCGACACATTCCTTTATTTGAAAAACTAAGAAAGAATTAACAAAAATACAAATTCAAACTCATCATAATATACAATGGCGAAGCAATCCCAAAAATTTCATAAAAGTAATAATAAGTCTTTTATCTACTAAGAAAGACGTCCTTTCCATAAAACCAAATTAGGCTATACTCATCAGAAAGCAATATCCAAGCAATTGCAAGCTACTGCGTTTACAACTCATCAAGACAAATAAGATCCCGATTTCACTTATTTCTTATGAAACATACCACAAGTCAAATAATCTGTTCCACAATTTTAGGCTTCAAAAATAATAAATCCTCTGGCCGGACCTCATCACCATAGAATACATTAAAATACATACAATACAAGTAGAATACATTTTAACAATAAACTTCAAACCCTCGTTATCACCTAGTAAATAAATGTCTATTCCAAAGCTACTTTTCTGAATAATGAAAATACGCCACCGTTGTGTCTATCAATAAAAAAGGGAAAGCCTTGAGATTATCCTCCAACTACCGTGTTATATCACTTTAATCTTTTACATTAAAATACTCGAAAACATCGTCTATGATCACCTTGCAGTAGTCTTTAATAACAACAACATCCTTTCTAACGACCACTTCGGTTTCACCTTCTTTTATAGCACCACCCACGCTACTCTTCAAGTCTCCGAAACTTATACAAAAAGCATTTGATAATAAGGTACGGTGTGCCACAAATTTCCACTATATTCATGCAGCTTTTGACTCTGTGCTGCATAAAGAATTGTAGTATAAGCTACAATACTCAAATTCCCTTTCAGCTTTATCCTCTGTAAATATTCTTACCTGTTCAGTTGCTCTTTCTCCGTCGGTATACAAAAAGATTTCTCCTCCCAATATTACATGCCCGCTGAAGTCATTTAGGGTAGTACACTCTCTTTCTCCATTGACAATATGTAATGGGACTAAGAACCTGCCGCTTCATATATGCTGATGATCAAGCATACATTTCTAAATCTAAAGAACAAGAACTAGCCGTGACCTACCCACAGACTGCACTCACTACAATAACTTTTTATAACAACAAACGGAGAATGTAAATTAACGCAGGTGAAATTGAGTGCATTATCTTCTCCAGCAGAAAAAAATGCGCACTACAAAAGATCATCCTCCTAGGACATCAATGCGACTAGATTAATACGGTTACCTGCCTCGGAGCTACATTAACTCCAATTCTTAACATTAACGAAGCAATACAACTGCAAATAAACAAACCGAATGAATACATCGCTATTTTAAGACCTCTCCGACATCTCGAATCTTAACTCATCATCACCAATAAAATCCTCATATACAATATATACATCCGCCCTATACCAATATTTTACTGCATTCTCTCCAAATTTTAATCAATAGAGCAAACTGAAAGCTATTGAGATTTATCTCCAACACTGATTGGTACATCAGAAACGAAACAATAAGACTAGAAATAAATAATTTTTACTAAAATAAATCAACCACGCCAGAGCCACGACATGCTATAACTCACTAATCTTAAGGGGATCCTCTGTGTGATTGTTTTGCATAAGTTAAATCCTTAACATGTGTGAAATATGCTCGTAAAGTATGTTTTTATAATTAGAAGTTGTTATAAAGACACAGCAGTTAGAAAAACAGATGTTCGGAGCGCTAAGTTGAGTGGTGGAAGGCCGGACCTATTGTAACTTGTCGGCTTGATATCTAAGATCCTACTATACATATGTACACCTTTAATAGTATAGACAAGCTTAGATAAGTTTGTACAAGTATAAAAGGTCAAAGAAATCAAAGCGATCTTAGAAATTTACAAATTGTTTTGTCAAACTTATTTTAGTCATAGTTTAGCCTCGATGACCACAACAGCTACGATAAATGATCAGTTCATAAGATGATCAGTTATAAGTTTTTTTAATTTCGCAATGAGTGGTAGTAAAGGAAACACTTCTGGTTCTGTTTATCCTGATCGTCATAAACACCGAAGAACTACTGGAAACCGTTATACTACCCAAATAGATACGAATTATACATTAGCTTCTATTTCCAATTTTAATACGAAAAGCCACCTTTATTACCAAAAGTAAAGAAGTAATTGTACCTGTGAAGATTCGTCGAGAGATGAATTGTTGTCCCGTTGTTTAGGTGTAAAGACACATAACAACAACGAATTCCTAAATTCATTGTTTTGGATTTTCACTCCAAAACATCTTCAATCTGGCCCCAAAATCGTTAAGATAGCTATATATATATGTCTGTCATTATATTCAACGAAGATTTCCAAGGAATATTAAAAATAATTACTATCTAGGGTGGTCCCATTGGCCGCAAAGCACATGCTTATATACACAACCGTAATACCGTGCGCTCCGCACGCGCACTACAGATTTTGTAAAAAAATGCCAGATTTAAAGAAAGAGCAGAGCAGTCCGCTTTGAAAAACTTAGAAATAAATAGGAAGAGGAAGGAGTTTTTTTTTAACAAGCATCGCAGGTTGATGTTAAGTTTATATTTTCATAGTCTTAATCGTAGTTGAAACTTCAAACGCGTTTTTCTGAAAACTGTTCTCAAACTTTCTTCCATCATATCTCGAGAAAGGTTTAACTCATTCACTTGAAATTTATAAGATAGATGCACAGACTGACCTAGAATCATCTAAATATTTCAAATATTTTCGTGACGCAATAATTTAAAAAAATCATAAAATATTAAACTTTCTCTTCATAAGTCTGCAAAAAACCCAATTTTCAATATTTTCAAATGATTCAAGGTCATTCGATGCATGTAGGGAAGTGAGCACCCTTGCTTTTGAGGCGGGTATTTACAAAGTGGTGCAACTTACGTTCTAATAAAAAAATTTATTTGAAATTTGTTTCACATACTCGTAGTAATAAATTAATGATAAAAAACTATAAGTTCTATTTTTTCGTACAATAATACGATCATTTCTTTCCTCGATATAAGCAATACTCTATAAACTTATTACTATAAACTTAACCATAGGTAATACATAGTTAGGTATACTTCGCACTATACTTTAATCAGTAAATAGTTTATACCTCTATCTTCATCAATTTTAATTCTTTCTCCGCTGTTTGTTATTTTGCGCAGTAGGTAGACTGTATCCATGCCCTAATTTAATAATACTTTTATCCTAATTAAATATTTTTAACTTTTAATCTCACCCCTACAATCCTAAATTTCGCTCTTCTTTAGTTATCTAAAATAAAAAATATATTCTAATTCTTAACCAGTTCCACGGCCCAAAAATTATATTCCAGTAAAGAAACATTTTATTTCGTTTTTAAACCTTCACATTCGTTCGTAATACTCGTACTTCGTACATTTAATTTAACAGCTCTTTAGATCTTTCCATTTGTACATATGTTTTAACCCTGCGGGTTACGGAAAACGATTAACTAGTCAGAAAAGCCTATATTTTAAACAAATTTCGTCTGAGACGAGCAGTGGTTGCCAATGTTTTATATATGGGCCCAGATTTCAGACGAACCCTCCGTGGGAGGTGGGTTTTTGATTACTTTACTAATCCATTTCCATAAAATTCGGTAAAATTGCATGTACTTATTATCTGAACCTTCATTTGCCTTCATACGGGTACATATAAACTTGATTTTTAGTTCAGTTACCTTCTTTTAGTACCTATTGTAAAATTTATCAACTTCAGAATCACACATAATGTCATATCGGTAATTGTTGGTTCTCAATATAATTATGACTCGTTTCAACACGATCGGTATGTATTTGCCATGGGTAATTTATTTTAAGTCGTTTGGTGTAAAACTAATTAAAATCAATAATCCTACTTGAAGCATGATAGCGAGCATATGACTTTTAGTTACAGCTAGTAGATAATCTTCCTACCTCATCGCTATAAACAAATCCAGATACGATAAACAATCTATTCTCACGTCAACAATCAAAATTCTATCCTCTACGTTGACTTTAAATTAAATCCACGAACTTCATGAATTTGTACTCTTCTTTGTCTGCCGCAATATCAATAATAATATAATTAATGTATTTAAACAGCACCGATGGTGTATAATCTAAGTGCAACACATTTAAAAATATGGTTTAGGGCTTCTCAACATAAGTTAGGAGTAAAAAACACAAACCCCCCCCCTTTAGGTATGTCCTTTTACTTCTCGCCTGTATTTATTGTCAATACATTTGACAAATAATTAAAATAAATTTAATCCAATTAGGAAAAGTTTTTCTTTGTAATATTGTGTGCTCCTTCACCTCCTTTCATTTCGATCACAGAATTTTTACATACAAATCTGTGGGATTATTTGGAAATAACGACAAGGAGGACCTAGGAGGTGGATAGGGGAATGCTTTAACCGTGTAGGACGGCGGCCGGGAGTGAAATAACCTTCCGCGGGCCAACAGGATTACTAGACATGTGGAGACGCAGACAGACACCCCAACAGCAGGCCAAATGAGTCAAACGTAGAAGAAATAATAGCGAAGTTCGACAAGGAGTGGACTGAAAACCTAAATGTCAACAAACATTTAAGATTGATTCAATGTGCATGGCCGGAAAGAACATTCAAAACTGCTGAGATGGCAAAAGGTGGAATTTTACAGATGTCCAAGAACAGGGATCTAATATTAGTTACTAACCCTAAATTGAATGACAACAATCCTCTTATAAGGTGAGTAAGCACAAGGGCACCGCAGATAGAAAACACGATAAATAGAAAATCGGCACAGTCGGGTAAGGTTTGTGTATAATAAATAGCTGTGCTATTATAGAGCTATTTATACGAATGCATCCAAAAGCTTTACATATCTCGCAGGACTGACAACATAAGCGGTATAATCACAGTGCCAGAAAAAGTAAAAACTATTTCGAAGAGAGAAGTGAGAAAGAAACTAGTTTCTATTTGTTTAAAAGATGAACTAAAGCTCTATCTCAGAAAAGTAGGAGAGCTGATGTTCAGGGCTGAGAGATATTATATAGCAATACGAGAGTGGAGAAGTAGAAAGTACAAGAAGGAAATCAACAAGAGAGGAAAAAGGTAACAAGGGTAATATAGGCGTAGTAGGAAAACCCCGATTGTTAAATCCCGGTTGGTATAAAAAATGTATGTTGACATAGCAATACAATTAATGAAAAACAAAGATATTAAAGAGCTGGATGTGGTAATAAAAAACATAAATAAAGCAAACGAAGGACATGTCCAACAGTGTATAACAGAAGGTAAAAGATGATGCGCGAAAAATGGAAAACTCGGTGAAAGCAAAATTAATTCAGAAAAGCGAAATATAATTGAAATCAATGTTGACTAATCTACTACTGAGGAGAAAGTAGTAATTTTCATAAAGATGTAGCTGAACGGCTAAAAAATTGAGAGGAAAGACATAAGGATCACAATTTGCACAAAAAGCAATGAGTGGAGGATTAAGATATGCACATATAGCCCTATCTGTTGAGTGTGCAATCAGACTGGATTACAAAAAACGTATTAGAATAAGATGGACGAGGTGCAGAATAGTAGAGAGGTTAGCACTTACTATATGTTTCGAATGCCAGAACTATGGGCACTTTGTGAGTTCATTCAAAAATAAGGAGGATACGAGCAATAAATGCCTTAAGTGTTGCGAAGCAAAACACAAATCCAACGAATGCGCGAAAGAGGTATACTGTTGGACCTGCAACATAAAGGGACAGAGCGTGAGGAAAACGATCTGTACTAGCTGCAGAAGCTTAGTGAACGAACTGCTGGGGAATAGGAGCATCCCAATAAATAAAAAATGGTGATGGCGTATAATCTTGCACATAGAATATGTCTTAATAGAAATATATGTGTCGCTATCGTTGCCGAATCAAAGAATAAGCAAGCAAGCAGGGTATTTTGGTTTAAAGTCCCTAACATTGATTCAGCAATTAGAGTCAATAATAAAGAAGTTACTGTTCTCAAATGTCAATCACAGCATTAAGGTTTTGTATAATTAGAGCTAAAAGAACTAGTAATAGAGGGTGTGGCAGCATAACTTAGTGTTTTATAAAGCACCATTAGGTTTTGTTCAGATACAGTAAAAAGAGTGCGTTGCCGTTACCCAGAGCGCCTTTTGGAATGATTAAGCCTCGTTGGAACCGCTGTCCCAGACTGGAAATGAATTGTTACGTGGGTCAATAAGTTTAGATAAACTGCAAGTGCGACAAAACGAAAAACTAAAGTCCCTCTTCCCATTAGGTCACCTAAGAGTATTGACCAAGTCAGAGATACAATGTTGTGATCACCACACGCAAATCTGCGTCTGCCCTTAGACTTTTGGATCGTTCTGTGGAAAGATATTTTCAACATAATCTTTATTTCCATCCATACAAGATGGCGATTGTGTAGGAACTTTCAGAACGTGACTTCAATAAGGTGCGATTTGGAGTGCTTGGTTTGCTCTTCCGATTTGCCCTCTTGTGATTTTTTTATATGGGGTTTTTTGAAATTCCGTGTTTATATTAACCGTTCATTTTTTTTTTAATTTATCAAATTTAATAGTTCACTTATTCTATTCCCCTAATTTTTTTACATTGCAATAACATTCTTATATATTCATATATTAACAAATAAAAGATGTACAAAAGAACTTATTACAACTAAATTTATATAATTTACTGTTCAATCTCTTCCGCCGTAAAATTATCCTAAATCTCTTGCTCTAATTCTTCTCCTTCACTTTCTATTACTGTCTCTGCATCCTTTCATCTTATTACTTTATCATTTTTCAATAGTATTTTTTCTAGTTTTAAAAATCTCCTTCGCATACTCATTTTATTTTTGATACCTAATCTCTTTATTTATAAGATATTTCAGACTTCTAAATTCTCTTACTTTTATTCTATCTTGAAATTTTATTCTCGCTTCATAGTAGTCTAGGCATTCTTTCAATATATGCATCAGTGTTTCCCGTTTATTACAACTTTAATACGTTATTAAGAAAGATAAATACAGCATAGGTTGAAACCACTTATTCTGCTTTACAAATTTAACATTCTTAATGTGGTCATAAGTTGTTCTCCTTATTTCCCTCATATCTTATCTGTTCTGCCATGTAGTTCTAAAGTAGTTCTGTAGTAAATTTTTTCTTTCATGGTCTACCCCATCCACATTTATTTTTTCAATAATAATTAATTAATGACATTAGCAAGTTTTCTATGTGAACCGTTCAAGGACCCTACAAGATTTGAAGACCAACATCCATTAAGAAATTGCCAACATAACGCCCGGTATACTCGCACGAGTCATGATAAACGCCAAAAATCGGTTTACTCTGTGTATGGAGAATGAGGGATTCCGTTGACCCCGATGACCGATGAGGGACAAAACTTTATGTATCTACCTACATTATAATAAACAAGTAATTTTTCTCTGATTCATACAATGATTTGTTGATCAATTAGGTTTAAAAAAAAGAAAGTTAGAAAGTTAGTAGGAAAGATAAAAATTTGTAAAAATACAATGAAAGCTGGAATGTGATTGGATTAATTAAAACGTTACTAGAAAGCAAGGAATAGTAGCAATGGGAGAGAAAGCTGTTGACAAATTATAGATGAATATCTCAAGAAGCTGTGCGAAAGAAAAAGAAAGGAAGAGCAGTGGGATATCATAAAGGGGTAAGAAGTGAGTTAAAAGAGGAAACAGTAGCAGAGAGAAGAGACACAACGGTAAGGAGAACGGTAACGTTGGAGTAAGAATTATGAAAGATAGGGACAGTATACAGTAAGTGAAATAAAAGTTAGTTGATGAAACAAATCAATGAAGTACTCAAGGATTAAAATCTGTTAATTAGGGAGACTTCAACTCCATAATTAGATAGTTAGAAGAGATGGACGAGGAATGGGTTTAAAAGAAAAATAAACGGAAAACAAAATGCAAAACAATAAACGTAGAGAGAAATGAGCTGATAGAAAGGGTAGAAGAAGAAGAAGGCTAAATAGTGTTAAATGGGAACAGAGGCAGGAGATGAGCTTATAGAATATACCTATGTGAGAATCAGAAAGGATACAGTAATCGAATACGTAATGACAACGCTGCGAGGAGAAAGGAAAGTAACCAGAATGAAAGTGGATGAAAAGATAAATTCGGATCACTTACCTTCGGTGGTAAAGTTAGAGGCGAGCAGAGAAGAAAGAACAGAAGGTGAATAGAGAAAAGGCAGCGACTCGATAAAAAAAGGTAGGACGAAGTTTGAAGAGAAGATGAAGTAAAGATACGACAAAAAAAAAATGGAAGAAATAGAGGAAATTGAAAAGGGAATTAAAAGGTGACGAGTGACTGGAGAAACTGGACAAAGCAAGTGGTTGGATAGAGAATGGAATGAGATAGAGAATGAAAAAAAAGAAAAAAGTAAGAAGAAATTTAAAGAGCCTAATGAGAGAGAAATCAATAAACTAATTGAGGAAGGATTTGAGGAAAGAGAAAGGAGGAGACTTACCAGAAAGCTGAAGAGAGAGAATATAACTTTTAATATATAAAATGAGAAACAGACTCGAAAGAAAGAACTATACTGTAAATACACTATGGAACACGGAATAGAACAGTGATATTGAGAAAAAGAAGAAAACGTAAAATATCAGAAATGCAAGAAGGGTTTAGAAAGGGGAGAGGTTCGTTGGATAACATTTATGCGTTGAACTTTACAGTTGAAATAGAGCTAAGATCAAAAGGTTAAAAGATATTTGCAATGTGCATTAATCTTAAAGCAACGTTTAATATGATGAACCGGAAGAAGCTTTGGGAATTAGGGGAAGAACAAAACTTTATGAGAATCTAATTGAAGTAAGTAAAGAAATCTACAGAGAGACAAAAATTAAAGTACGAGTCAAGGGTGACGAGTCAAAGGAATTTGGGACGATAAAGGTGTGAATCTAGGTTCCCCTTTGAGCCTCGCGCTATTTTTAATCTACATATCAGATATGGAGGTAGTGACGGAAAGTGATCAAAACGGAAGGATGTAATCGTAAAAATCAGGAAAAAATGAACCTTAGCTTTGGCAGAAGACATATATTGGGAAGATATTGGATGAAGATTATATTGGGAAAAATAATAAAAAGATAGTGTAAATTTAAAGTAGATGAGATTAAGGAACTAGAGGAGTTTAGTTATCTGAGGTACACGTTTAAAAAAAATCGAAGTAGGCAGATTTTGCTTTTGGGAGGGTGTGGAGAGTAGTGATAAATGTGTTCTATATGCAAAAGAGAATTTGGTTGGTAGATTGACTCATTACGAGTATTTTGCTGCATGAAGCAGAGATATGGAGTTGAAAAGAACAAATGAATTTGGAAATAACTCAGGAGAGATACATCAAATGGGTACTAAGGCTGGACAAGTGCACGCCGATATATATGATAATAAATGATTTGAAAAAAAAAATCGCTGCAGAAAAGAGGACAATCAAATTCGAAAAAAAATGAGAAATGCTGAACGCGAAACCGTATGGGAAAATAAGGGAGGAGAGTAGAAACAAAGTTGGAAGAGGAATGAAAATGATAAAGGACTACTTTAAAAGCAATGGAATGGCGATATAGGAGGCAGAGAGCAAAAGGCACAAATATGAAACAGGAGGAAAGGAGCAGAGACAGAAAGATACAGCAGCAAAAAGAATTGAACAAATTTTATAGTAGCAAATGCAATGAAAGATACAAAAAGGATTTGGAAGAGATATATCGAAATACATACGAGAAAAAGACACAGGGGGACACATTAGAAAAATTGCAAGATTTAGATTGGGAAACGAAGAGAAAGGTAGCAGATGCTGTAAAAAATAAAGAGAAAAGTATGTGCAGGAGGAAGATAGAAACTCTAGAGCACAATAGATATTCATGTGAAAAAAGGGTAAAAAGTGAAAAGAAGATTGTTTATCTATGACGAAGGTGGATGGCATAGTTAGAGAGAAAGAGCGAGATAAGAGAAGGAAAGGTAGAGTAGAAACAGGAAGGAAAGTAGTCTATAAAAATCCCATATACCAACTACCTCATAGTTCAAACCATCCACCGCCTAATACACAACCTCCACAATAAGCAAATAGACACACAATTTTTATGGATTTTATCCCATACCGGTATTGCACAAAACTAATTAGTTGACAATCATTCAAAAGAAGCAATTTAACCAGAGTGCTTTTTAGAAGAAGTATACCAGAACTATAACATAAATACATAAATAATAAAATTAAAATATTAGTAAATAGTCCATGCCACAACCGATATGTGGATAATGTCACAGCACACTAACAGTAAAGAATATTATTCTCCGATGCTCAAGGTATTGGTCGCACAAACAAAGGTATAAAATATTGCCTAAGAAATATAGACGGATATTTGAAAGCATGGAAAATCTAGAAAACCTTATTGAATTTATCAATAAAACTAATTTAATCTATTTATTTTAAATATTTATATTCGTATCTATAAGTTGTGAATTACGTATCGTAAATGTTTAAAAAAGTATATATTCTTTTAAGTGCTAATAAATGTTGAAAGTTGATGCACTCAAATAAGTATTAAAAAAAAAAAATTTAAATAACATTATCTACAAAAAAAGGTATTTTCAATATTTTAGTGATAGTTCTAAATTTAAAGATTCTCAAGCAATCATATCAATCTCTTATTTTTAAAATGAATCTGAATAGGGAAGTCATCACTTTATAGGCTTCAATTGAAATCCAGGTTTAACCTACGTGTAGACCATGCAAATAATGTTAAATATCGTTAGTGTATTAGGTTAATATACCACAATTTTAGTATTATGTTAATATACCTGTTTAAACAATCTTTGTACCACCATGCTCCCTCTAACCGGTCTACTGTTGAGAACTGCTGCCCACTTAACGGTGTTAAAGAATCACCTGAAAAAGGTAAATAACATACATTGAAAAATTGAATTAAATGTGTACTCTCCAGATGATTACAACTTGCACTTTTAAAGAGATGAACACAAAAACTTATTTAAAAATATTTGATTAATTTATTATACACGAAGAATTAAAATAAAAGTTAGATTTTTCAATTAAAAGTATGTTTAGGCAATTATAATATTCCGTAATGAATTAATAGTTAGGTCAACTAGGAACTCAAGCACATTCTAAACTTTTTCTTGATTCTCTGCAAGCATGACCTTTAGTTCACTGTTTTTGAATTTGCTGCATACTACGTTTATACCATTTCAATAAATCTATATGTCATAACAGAAACTGAGTTTCCTTATATAACAGCCTACCTGGGCGGCTTCATCCGCAGACTCGTTGGCCGATATTAAACAATGGCCTAATATTCAAATATTATATATATTAATTATTCATAACTACAGGGTTTATTTTTGAGTTCCTATTATCAGCGACAGCTGATACTTTTAAATATAAATACGACTATCTGGGTTCAAAATTTTTGTTTTTTATTACTATTTCAGTTTATAATTTACAATCTGTTCTAAAAGACATTCATCAAATTTTTTTGGTACACAAAAATGACATGTGAGCTTGCCATCCACCGTTGACGTACTCTTTAGCATAACATATTATATTAATACGAGTTAATGCTGTTAGAGTAGCTGCTTTTAAATTAGTAATTTAGTATTTTATAATGTATATTATTAATTAAATAATAATTCAAGGGCTTATTTTGCAACTCCGTCGGGTAAAGATCTAGTGTCGTGTTCGTATTTGTATCCGACGGGGTTGTTTCGCGACGGTCTGATATCATGCCATAATTTTAGCCAGAAGTTAAATTGGATTGGTTGTAAACTTAGCTACAGTTATCAACATAGATATAAAATATTAACCAAAAAAAGATATTTTTAAATTAAAACTTTTATAATTAGTAAATATACACTTGTATTTAACAGTATAAACGTTTGTATTAAAATTGATTTAATAATAAAATGCGAAATTAACAATTAGACACCACAATGACAGGAAAATAAATACAACATATATTGCAACTAATTTATTATACTACATATTAATTAATATAATAATATAATATTTCTGTATAATTTTAGTATAATAATTCTGTACTCATAATTCATAACAAAATTGAAAATATATGATACAATCCAATAATATTACCAATATAACATAATTTAGCATCACTTTTCAGAGTAATACAAGTACATTTTGTTTCATTTACTTCTTTAACATTTATACTATAATAACTGCACCTATTCATATGTACGTATATTGGTAGAGTGGAGCGTATACAGGATCAAAAAAATTAATTTCACTATTCGTATATGTGTACAAAATGTAGCACCTATTACTCCCTGCATGTTGTATTTATTGTAAAACATGACAATGCAATGATTGCAATGACAGGTTTTATACATAAAAATATATAAGATATAGATATCGGTGTTTTTATATAATACTCGTACTACACTGCTTTGAAATTATTTTTTTATTTATAGTTTGTGGGAATCTGATGTATTTATGCATCAAGTATTTCATTATCAAATCACAGACTGGATGTATACTTTTACTAACGATCATCTGAGAAAGTGATGCATTGTATTTTCCTCCTATAACTCGTTGATAACCCTCATGCAAAAAACTGTAGAGCGGCATAAAACTAAAACAGAATAACAATTAAAGACACAGAAACCTAATACAATCGTTTAATTCTATTATAAAAACATATTTTCTATCAATATAACTTCTAACCTTTCTATCAAACGATACAGCAGATCTTCTTAATTCTTTAGGCGCGTTTGATTTCAGTGTTGCGATTATCATTTCAACTATTTTCTTTGAAAATCTAAATTCTGCTCTAAATTTGTCATTTAATATGAATCAATACAAAATCTCAATGGTAATAATCTCAGGTATTCTTGATGGTACGCAGCAATTGCCTAAAGAAGCACATCATCGAAACTGTCGTAAAATACCTACATTATTATAATCGTTTGTTTCTCTTGTCAAATAATCCTAACTTATATTTTTTTAAAGTCAAAGTATTAAATATGCTAAATAAAAAGTATTAAAACATAATTCGTATTTGCAAATATACTTCCCTAATATTAAAAAAAGTTATGGGCAATTATTTAATTAGATTATTTAGCTAGACCACTTTTTTTAAACTTGTACAAAAATTACTGCATTTTCATATGTTTTATGTTCAATATCATAAAATTAGATTTATATAAAGAATAGTATAGATTTCTACTGAGTCGGATCAGCGTTACCTGGCAGCTTAATAGCGTCTGGTAAATAGCGTCGCATTAACGACGTTTTCTAGATGCCATAAAATGCTGTATACTACCATAAAATGTTGTATAAAATGCCGTGTTCGAAATTCAGCGTCATGTCGTCGTGTATCGGACGAGTACACGACGACACGACGTCGTAGTCAGAGTTGCAAAATAAGCCCTTAAGTATGTAATATAATTTGCACATAATACTTCAGTTTTTTAGAGACATGAATAAATACTAAACATAATAAAAGTGGTCTCAATAAATTTCGCTTCAAATTTAACTCACAATAGATTAAGAGTCCAGTTTCTCTAAATTGAAAGGGATATTTGTAAATTCATCTCAAGGAAATTAAGAATTTTAGTAGAAATTTGAAGCCTTTTACTAAACATAATAAAAGTGGTTTCAATAAATTTCGCTTCAAATTTAACTCACAATAGGTTATGAGTTCAGTTTCTCTCAATTGAAAGTGATATTTGTAAATTCATCTCAAGGAAATTATGAATTTTAGTAGAAATTTGAAGCATTTTACTAAACATAATAAAAGTGGTTTTAAAAAGTTTCGCTTCAAATTTAACTCACAATAGGTTATGAGTTCAGTTTCTCTCAATTGAAAGTGATATTTGTAAATTTATCCCAAGGAAATTATCAATTTTAGTAGAAATTTGAAGCCTTTTGGAGGATAATGTGATTATGGCATATGGAAAGGGAAAATGTGGGATTATCACGAGGGGGCGATCGACGTCATAGATGATTAGCTAAAGAAGCCAGAATCTAAAAAGGACGATGCCACAGAAACTGAAATAAGGAAACATAGGGTAATTTCCAACTTATATCGTAAAGCTGAAAGTTACGCTAAGTCGATGATGAAGTCTGAACAAGTTTTGTAACAGAAAGCATTTATGAGAAATTTGTGGACAGGAGACCACAACAATTTAAAGCAACTTCTAAAGATAATCTGTTTAAATTATGTTTTGAATTTTTTGAATTTAGTTGGTTCGAAGAAAGTGATGTAACAACCCATATAGCAAAACGAAGAAGTTTGTGAAGTGAGCTAAATATTGGTCTGGAGATAAGAGAAGAAAACAACTTACCACAGTTAATTTTGCTTTTTAAAGTTTTTATTTATTTTAAAATTTGCGTTTATATTGTTTTATATAGTATTGACCCATTCATAAAATGTTTAAGGAAGAGAATTAATAAGAAATTATGCAAATTACGAGACATATTAGACAAAATTGAATTAGAAATCTCAGTAGAAAAATCTCAAGCTCTCCTTTTTACTAGACACAAAATTATATTTACTCCGAGAATATTACATAATAACAAAAATATTATTATATCAAATAGATCAAAGTTTTTAGGTATTTGGTTTGACTGTAAATCTACTTAGAGCTTTGAAATTGATAAAATTATACTTAAATGCAATAGAAGAATAAATGTTTTAAGAAGTCTAGCTGGAAGTAAATGGGGAGATCATCCTATCTCTTTATTGCAAATTTATCAGGCTATTATAAGTTCCCAATTAGACTATTCAAGTATATTAATTAGTACAGCTTCCAAATCAACAATATTAAAATTAGATAGAATACAACACAGAAATTTAAGAATCGCTTTAGGTTGCATGACTTCAACTCCATTTCATATACTTTAAGCTGAATCCAATATAGCTCCATTGCAAGGTTTGTGCTGCAAATGCAAAGGTAAGAGTCACTGGAGCAGGAGTTGCGTTAAGGAGTTAAGTGGATATCTGATGAAAGACTCAGTTAATAGTGAACAAACTAATAATGCAAATAGACCCGACTCATTAGCAAATGCGTTTAGTTTATCAATTTTAGATGAAGTACATACACCAGAGACCAACTCAATGAATTCACTAAAAGAAAATTAAACATTGAAGTTAACAAAACTTCAAGAAGGAGTCAAACCCATACCTTCTGAATGGGTTTATAGTAAAGATGAACCCAGATAAAGGCATTAACAAATTTAAGGCTGGTTGTAGAAGGTTTTAGTCAATGGCAAAGTATAGACTATAACATACTGTATAGTAGCTAAATTGGGAACGAGCAGTGTTAACTGCAGCAGCTCAATAAAGAATGCAACACAATTTGATGTATCAACAGTTTTTCTTTATTGAGAACTAGACGAATGTAGATATATGATGCAAGCAGAAGGTTTCAAAGATTGTATGGTCTAAAACAATCTCCAGAACAGGGAGAAGAGATGAAAAATAGCTAAGCGCAAAAGGCGGTAAGATATATGCCATGTTTATTGATATTAGGGAGCTAATGAGATGGGAGAAAAGGGATGGAGAACTGCAGGAGATGAGAGTCCGACTGAGGGGATACTTAAACAGGAAAGGGTTACAGCTGAACATGGAAAAAAAATATCGTGGTGTTTTAAAAAAGGGGAGGAAAAATAATAAAGAGAAAGTGGAAATTTAATACGGCTTAAAAGACTATTTCAAGATATATCAATTCTGAAAGAAGTGCTTGTCCTTTAGTTTGATACCAGAGAAGCTGTAAAGCTATCTTTTAATCCTGAATATCACCAAAGGACTAAGCACATAGATATAAAGCATTTCTTTAAAATAGAAAATGTGCTGGAAGGAAAAATAAATGTGGAACAAGTTCCAACACAGAGGCAAGTCGCTGACATTATGACAAAACATCTAGCAAGGTCGCAACTAAAAATTCTATGTGATTAAATAGGATTGTCTACCTAAATTATAACCAGTACGTTATAGAATGACTAGTAACCAATATAAAGGCAAGGAATAGTGTTAAAGTAGGTATCTTTATATTAGTAATCTAGTATTCTATAACGGAAATTGCTAATTAGGTAGTAATGTAAGTATGTAATATAAGTTGTACATCATATTTCAGTTGTTATGAATAAATGATAAACATAATAAAAGATTTATTTTCAAATAAAAAAAAAATACTCGTTCAATATTAAAATAACTTTTTATATAAATTGACAAAGAAAGTATATTATTTTCAACAAAATATAGAATATTTTTAATTTATTCGTTATTTGACCAACTTTATTGCAAAATAAGTTTTTTTTTTCGATTCGTAAATAGGTACTAAAGTTAGCGTATATATTTTTCTACGAAAAATTTTTCTCTACGAAATGGACAATTTTCAAGAAAATGCGCGGAGCCGTTTTTAAGCAAACAAACAAATAAACATTTAAATTTTCACTTTATTCATTATAATATAGGACTAGCGCTTTGCCCCGTCACAAAGCGACGTGTATAAAATATTTGTGAATAAATAAAAGTTATTTGCTAAATTGAAAATAATGTAAAATATTAGTTTTAGGTAATTTTTGCTAAAATATACTATTTTTAAAATTTATGTTTCCTTATTTTGTTTTTATCTTTTCATTTACAGTAATAAAGCACTGTATTGACCAGTCGACAGTGCCCCGCCCATAAGCCCCAATTATCACCTCTTAGCTCCATGCTCTCTTACGTTTCCAAACTTTTAGTTTGATTTCTCTAAACCTTCGCCATAAAACGTGTCCTTCCTTCAGCACTCTGTATCGCTACTTCCATAAGCATCGTCGGTCCCTAAAGTACTATCACAGCGGCCCCGCTTTAGCGCTATAATTAAATAATCCTTCGCTTTCTCCTCCCTGCGTTAAATTATAATTTACCCTAATGAAGCACAGTATTGAACAATTTCCACTGCCTGGCCCCTAAACACCAATCATCACCTCTTGGCTCCATCGTTCTCGCACTTTTAATTGTAATCCTTTGCACCTCTGCCACAATGCGCCCACTTGCAACACCACAGCCCACCTGAGCATCATCGTTTGTTAAGGCACTTTCCAATCGACATCGTTTTAGCGCAATCATTAAATAATCCTGCGCTTCCATCCCCTGAGTACTAATCTCTTAACAATTAGTTTTCAAAACTAATACTTTACTAGTAACCTACATACTAAATTTCATCCTTAGAAGTACATTTTTTTTTATTAATTATTCGATAAGATAAATGCTTAATAAAGTAAATTTTCACTCACTTCAATGTAAACCTACTAAATACATCAATTCATTTATGTTTTTACGAAAGCCTAGCTGTTCGCTCCTAAAAATCTCATCTCTAGCCCTTATCCTTCCCGTTATTGTACTTTCAATTTAATTCCCTGAACCGCCGCCCAAATTTCCAGCACCAAAGCACATAATCTACAACACGGTTACCTCGCAGAGCCAATATAATCTAGCGCTACTTCTTCTAACACCACCGTTACTTGGTGTCCTGAACCCCGGCGCCACTCTCTCCTCCAATCAGGCACTACCAATTCAATATAACAGCAATTCAATTACATAATTAAAACTGCACTGTAATCTTACGTTCTAGTTTTCGTATTTATATTTACGATATAATATTAGTCGCCCCATTAATCCCCGCTCCTGAAATAAAATAGTCAAATTTTAGGCATAGCAACCTATTTTGCTCGTAACAATTCTCTCTACCTTTATGACCTTTATCTACCTCTACTTTTATAAATGATCGAAATTTCAAAATTGAGCTCTTTGGCAAAGCCTTTCCCGCCCCCACTTCCCCAATTTCACGCCGCTACTAAGGTTAAATTTATTTTTCGCAAATATGCACATGCGTAGTTTCTATTTTTTAAATTTGATATTTGGGGCTGTTAACTATTACCCCCCTATACCTCTCACTCCTGTTCGATTTCACAGCACAACAAACGCATCAAAAATCAATTCAATTCTACTATTGAATGTAATTTGACTATTTTACTTATAGAGAACTATTGTGCTTCTATTTAATATTCTACATGCAAAATATCATCGTTGTACCTCTATTTTGTTCTTATACTCGGTTTATCACCCCCCACTCTAGTGTTACACTTAAGAAAATGTAGTTTTTTTTATATTTTCGTTAATAATATATCAATATCACTATTTCAGCTTTGTAATTATATTTCAGCATTAGTACCCCCCACATATCTGCGCTACTGAACAAGTTTGTCAAATTTTAACACAGGGATCTTTTTTATTGGTATCTCAGAACATATATTCTAAACTATATCCTTTCATCTCTATATATTTCATATTTCTGGATTTTGGCCCCCAGCGCCCGCTGCCTTTGAAAAGTTGCAGTTTTCTATAGTTTTTCTTTAATGACACTCTATATAGGGTCCACGTTCCAAATATCAACGTTCTAGCTCTGTTGCAACATTGCCCCCAAAAAATTACGCCGCTACTGAATTAAAATTTTGGTAATATAACTATTGGCAAACATGCGCAATTAGTGTCTCAATACATACCCTTACCCATACTTTTTCAATATTTCTGGCTTTTACAGTCTCGGCGGGAGTTGAGACTGGATATTTGGGGCTGTTTATTTTTTTTTCATTAATAACTGTCTACAGCGAGCCTACATATTACATTTGAACGTCCTAACTCTATTATAACATTGCCCCCGGAAATTCGCGCCGCTACTGAACTCAAATTTCAAATGACCAACTATTGGCAAATGTGCAGAACTGTGATCTCAATAGACACACGAAATTTCAGTTTTCTATCTTTTCTAGTTCGTTAGATATTTGCAAATGTATTTTTTCGAATTTTCCAGTTTTTCCAAAATTACGGGTTTCCAGGAAATTCAGGGAAAAATTCAGGTACGTAGAAAATCTTAGAAATTCGTTCTTTACATAATATCAAAATTTAAAAAACTTTGTAGGCGCCGTTTAGAAGATAAGATACCGTTTATACGATTTTGTTACCGGAAATATATATATAAATATATATGTATATATATATATATAAAAATATATATATATATATATATATATTTATATATATAAATATATATATATATATATATAAATATCTATGAGTTTTTATGAGTTTTCCATGGTAAATTGGAACATTGCGAACATTATAATAGTAAGATATTCTATAATACTTTAAATACTTTTATTTTCTCTTTAGGATTATTTTGAATTAAGATTATTGTAACAAATTTGGCGTTGGTTGCAGTTATCGTTTTTAACTTCTTACACCAAAAAATACAATTTTTTAAGTGCGTGAAATGGAGTAAAAATAGAGGAAAGGAGGAGAGAAAGCTGTAGAACCCTCAATGACGACTATGTTCGTGTGAGTGAGGGAATAAAGGAAAGGGAGCTTGATTGTCGAGCCTGCGATATAGGGTGCACCACACACACGAACGGCTTGGGTTTTTTTAATTGCCGAGCTGAAGTAATTATTTTCACTATACGGTTGCGTTAACTTAATTAATAAGGGTCAGTCGAGTTTTAGATCTCTTGACGAGTGGCTGTGTTTTTGCGCACAGAGGTTTTATTAAATTATCTATTTTCGGAATAAATTTTTAAGTTTTGTTTGTTTTAGTTGTTATTCTTTCAGTTCTTTGATAAGTTTTAATTAATAGAGAGTGCATTAAATAATTTTTTTTTGGTATTGGTTACAAATAAACATGTTCGGGCCTGAGGCCCAAGTGACCATCACAATGAACGCTAATTCAGTGACGGACAGTGATGTAAATATAAAAAATCAAAGTGATAAACAAAAATTAATAAACTTGTACAATACAGGGTACAGCAACAATACGTACAAGGTCATGATAACAAAAAATATAATCAATGAAACACATAATTATTTTAGTTCTCTAAAATTAGGACAATTATTATGCAAAATTAACGATAAAAAAGGCATCATAGAAATAAAAAGGATTGGAAAAAATAAAATCATTGTGCAATGCGATACAGCGAGTCTTGCTAACAAAATAGTATTGGATGAATCCTTGAAAAAACACAATTATGAAGCATATATACCATATTTCTGGACATCTAAAATTGCTATAATAAAGGGCGTGGATTTAGAATATACTGATGAAGAAATTCTCCTAAATCTTGAATGTGCTCCTTATAGAATAAAACAGGTGCAGAGATAAAATAGAAAATCCTTTGAAGAAAATACTGTAAAATATGTTCCAAGTACTACAGTTAAAATATTTTTTGATGGTCTGGATTTGCCTGCTTTCGTATTCCTTTGGAGGGTAAGAAAAGCATGTTTACCTTATATTCTACCATCTATTCAATGCTATAATTGTTTAAAGTACGGACATTTATCTAAACACTGTAGATCAAAAAATACAATTTGCAAATACTGTGGAAGCAATGAACATAAAGAGTCTGATTGTAAGAAGGAAGAATATATATGTATTAATTGCAAAGAACCACATGAAGCTACTAATAAAATCTGTCCTGAAAGAGAAAAACAGGTTAAAAATAAAGAAATAATGGCGGAACATAATTTAAGTTTTCAGGAAGCTAAAATAAAAATAGGTGATAATGAAAATAGAGACAGCCTATTTTCAGTCAGAACACAAAATAGATTTGAACTTTTTAATAATTACAAATATACTTTCCCTACAATCAACAATGACAATAATTCACAAAATCACATACCACTATACAAGCCTAAACCTCTAACAAAAAGAAATAATAAATTAGAAGTAACAAAATCAAACAGTATTCCAGTTAACAAACAAAATGAAAGAATTGATCTTGTCAATAAAACACCAAATATAAAAAATGTATCCACTCCTACATACCAGAAGAAAAGAAGAATAGAGGCAAAAGAAAGAATGAACGAAAATGATATTTGGGACAATATAGAAATTTTAAAACAAAACCTTCAATCAATAGAAGAAAAAGCGGAAATGATGAAACAAAATGACATGGTAAACTTAATGAAAGTCAATCAATTAGATAAAGGCAAAGTCAAACAAGAATGTACAAAACAGATTAGAATAATTTATTAATATCGACAAATAATATATATATATTAATTATAAAATTATTAAAATCAATAGCTTTTTATTTAAGTAAGTAAATAAATTAAACTTTAAAGCATAACACTTAAACTTTATAATAAAAACAAAATTTTATTTCATTTATTTAATTATGTATAACATTATTCAATGGAACTGCAGAGGAGTAAGGCTCATTAAGGAGGAGCTACAACACATGTTGCAGAAAAATATTGTACACATATGTATATTATCAGAAACCTTCCAGACGAATAATTACAATTTTAACATCAAAGGATACTTTATTGAAAGAGAAGATAGAATCCAGCTAACAGATCATAACCCACATGAAGAGTAGCAAAAGATTTATAATAAATAACTCATTTAACTCAGTAGAAATTGCAGCAATAACAATAAAACTTAACAGAATTGAAGAAATATGTATATTATCCATTTATGCTAAACCAAATCACAAAATATCTAATTTAAACTGGACACATATAAATCAACAAATATCTTTACCTGTGATATTTTCTGGAGATTTTAATGCTACACATCTCGCCTGGGATTTATATTGTCCAGGAAGTTTTTACGAAGGAAATGAACTATATCAATTCATAAAAAACGAAAACCTTCTGGTACTAAATGACGACAGACCAACAAGGGTTAGCAATCGGACTAGGGACAGTATATTGGATCTAACGATTGTATCTGCAACATTAAACCAACAAATTACTTCGTGGCAAGTTCTTGCAGATAGCTTAAGTAGTGATCACTACCCAATTTTTTCTGTCTGAAAGACAAAAATAAAGACCGGTACCCTACATCAGAATATTTAACGAGGAGAATGTTCCGAAAAGCAGATTGAGAGAAATATAGTCTTGAAATAGAAAGCAGAATTTTAAACCTTAGCACAAATGGAATCACAAGTAACCCCCAAGATGTTGAAAACAAATACAAACAATTTAGAGATGTTATCAATGTTTTGGCAAACATACATATTCCATCTACCAGATTGTATAATATAACTCCTAATAAAATAAAACCGTCTTGGTGGGACACAGAGTGCAATAAAATGATAGCTCAAAGAATATTAGCATTAACTATTTTTAATAAAAACATGACAATGGCGAATTATTTAAATTATAAAAAACATCAAGCTAAAACCAGACGATATTTTAGAGCCAGGAAAAAAATAGAATGGCAGGATTTAGAATTTAAACCTAAACACAACAACTAACATTGTCTGGAATAATATATGAAAAATTAACAATAAAAGCTATAGTACTAAAAGGATAAGTGATAATGAAAATTTAATAGAAGAATTCATTAATAAAAAATTTCCACAGAACAATAACTTGAATATTACCACCACCATCACCATAAAAGATAATTTCCTAGATAATAACATAAATATAAATGAAGTAAATTTCGCGTTAAATCATAATAAAAACAGTAGCACAGGATTTGATAGAATAAATTACAAAATGATACAAAACCTACCCGACAATGCAATAAATCATCTTACACAAATATATAATCTCTCATTAAACACTGCTGATATACCATTAGATTGGAAAAAACATATCGTGGTTCCTATATTAAAACCAGGAAAAGATCTAAATAAAGAAGAATCATTCAGACCAATTACTTTACTATCATGTATGGGCAAAACTATGGAATCAATCATCAAAAACAAAGTGGAATGGTATCTTGAACATCATAGAAGATTACCTGAGTTACAATTTGCTTTTAGAAAAACAAGAAGTACGCAGCATAACTTAAACATATTGAATATCGATATTCAAAGAACATATAGTAAAAATCATTATATGATAGCTGCTTTCATTGACATTGAAGCTGCTTATGACAATGTTAATCTTAAAATATTAAAAGAAAAATTAGAAAACATAAATATATCTTCCAAAATATCTAACTGGATTATAAACTACTTTTAAAGTAGAGAAATAACAGTTTAATACAATAATAAGTTAACTGGTCCTATACTATGTAATCACGGAATTCCACAAGGCTCAATATTATCTCCCTTATTATTCAACATATAAACAGAAAAGTTAACAACACTATCAGATAACAACAAAACAGTACTGATGTATGCAGATGACATGGTTATTTATAGTATGGGTCATACGCAAGATATAGCTCAAAACAGATTACAAATAAAATTAGGAAAACTAGATACTTTACTAAAGGAAATCAAATTAAATATATCGTCAGAAAAAAGTAAAATAGTTATATTTACAAGGCATAGAATAAACTGCAGTCCAAAAATAACCATCAGAAATAAAAATATAACTGTTAGTTCAAACACCAAATTTCTGGGTATATTTTTTTAAACGAAAAGCACATGGGCGAAAGAAATTTTAAATATTAATAATAAATGTCAAAAGGCTTAAATTTGATGCGATGTATAGCAGGATACAAATGGGGCGCACATCCAACAACCTTATTAAAAATATATAAAGCTATTTTTAGACCGCATATTGACTATTCTAGTACTATGATCTGCACCGCAAATAACTCAAGATTAAAAAAAATGAAATTATACAAAACAAATGTTTAAGAATAATATTAGGTCCAATGGTTTCAACACCAATCCATGTCCTCAACTATCAAACTAATATACCTCCGGTAAACATCAGAATACAACAAATATCAGACAGTTTTTTCTGTAAAAACAGACATAACCCATGAGACCCCATAAATACAAGATTATCTAAACTATATGTTTTTTCTAATAAATCATATTGGACAAACCGTAAAAAACCGGCACTTTTAACTAGTTTTGATAGATATAATAACTTAAACTTAGAGGTACATAACATTATACCTTTTTTCAAATTTCCATTAGAAATAAGCATGACAACAATATATACAGAAATAAATTTGTTTAAGAAGAATGAAAGTAATGAAATAACTTATTAAAAATATATGGAATATATAACAAAAGATGATATAAACTGAAGTATATGGTTTACCGATGGTTCTTTCGAAAAAAACTCTAAAACTAGAGGAATTTGCATTTACAATCATAATACAGATCAACAATATAAATACAAACTTAACAATATCACAAATTCTTATAATACAGAAATAACAGCAATAATGAAATTACTAGAAATAATACAAAACACTGACAATAAAAATATATTAATCTTCACTGATTCTCGTAGTGTTTGTTTATCTATAAATAACAATACATTCAAAAACAATAACAATTACAAAATATGCTCAATTAAAGAATATCTTTTAAAAATGGAAAAAAGAGATATCAATGTTAAAATTATTTGGATTCCTGGACATGTAGGCATAAAAGGAAATTAAATGGCTGACAAACTTGCCAAAGAAGCTTGTGTAGATGGGGAAATAATCGAAATAAATTGGTCAATAGATGATTCCAAAAAAATAATTAAAGAAAATTGTATGGCAGAATGGCAGAATATATATAATGAGAAAAGTCAAAATACCGGAAAATTTTTTTTTGCAGCGAATCAAAAAATTCCAACAACCACATGGTTTAATAAAAATCATTCACGGAGATTTATTTCAACAAATTGTCAAATGAAATCTGGGCATTCTAGATGTCCAGCTCATCTATCTATACAAAATAAATCTAAAAGACACACCTCATTGTAGATGTGGAGAAGAAGGTTCTTTGGACCATATAATTCTAGGGTGTCATCTTTTAGCATCAAAAATTGATAGACTTTTAAATAAATTATGTATTATAACACAGTTTCCAGTCAACATATCCTATTTAATGACAAATGAAGCAACAGCAGTCATTGTAATAAATTTTGTGTTTAAAAACAATATAGAAGTGTAATATAAGTTAGAAAATTTTATTGTTATATATTTTATTTTAATTTTAATTTTAATTTTAATTTTAATTTTAATTTTAATTTTAATTTTAATTTTAATTTTAATTTTAATTTTAATTTTAATTTTAATTTAAATTTTAATTTAAATTTTAATTTTAATTTTAATTTTAATTTTAATTTTAATTTTAATTTTAATTTTAATTTTAATTTTAATTTTAATTTTAATTTTAATTTTAATTTTAATTTTAATTTTAATTTTAATTTTAATTTTAATTTTAATTTTAATTTTAATTTTAATTTTAATTTTAATTTTAATTTTAATTTTTTAAAGAATCAATTTATTTGTATTTATTAGAATAATTATAATTTATATGTAAATTTTTTATATAATTTGACAAATAAAATTCAATGGCAAGAAGGTTGAATAACCCAAAGCCTAAATAAATATAAAAAAAAGAAAATAATTGATAAGGAATAGCTACTGTTAAATTATAAGAGGATTTACACTTTTTAAAGACTTTATTTAACACACAAAATAGACAAAACAATTTACGTCTATTTACAACAACTGTTTATAATATCATTTCATTTATTCTGGTTGACCGTTTATCGCCGACTGACTGTGACACAGTGCACCTGTTCCTCTTATACTGTCCGGTGTAGTAGCAGAATACCACTTTTCTCAAAATTCGTGGAATTTCTAGAATAATTCTATGACGTGGCGCTTAGTGTAATTATTTACATAAATCGACGAGTTCGTAACGCATATAATCCTTATGCGTTTTATTTATGTGTTGTTTATCTCTTATTTCTAAGCACTCTGGGCAGTAACATTATACCTTCTCAAATAAATAATGTTGATGTAACATTTTAATGTTCGCCCACAAATTGGTAACAATATTTAAAATAAAGATTTTACACCTGTTAGTGCGATAGTCTAACAATTATATCTCACATATTTTAAAGAAAGAAAAATTATTATTAAATTATACTTATATAAATTACCTGCATCCCCAGAGTATCCTTCAACAAAGAGACGGTATCCGTCATCTGCAGATCCCAGCGAGAATACAGAGTAATTAGCTTGTTTAGTAACATCATCAAAGTCTTTCAACTGAATGTGCAGTTCGCAGTTGTATTACGACGATATCTGTAAATAGTTTGTTTAATTATTATTTTGTAATTGTGTTTTACTTAATATCGGCCTATTTCCGATAATAATTTAATTTTTATACTTTGACCGTTTTTTGGTGTCGGTAACATGTAAATGTCTACTACACCTTTATCTAATAATGAATTGAATATTAAAACATATAATAAATTGAAATTTACAACAACCAAATCCAGAAAAGTATAGCGTTTGACCAGAAATTGTAACGGAAGATATCAACCACCGTGTTGTGTACTATAAGCAGATTGTATAACACATTTAATGAATATTAAATAGTGTTATTATTGAGAAGTTCCCAAACTAAGGTTCAACGTAATATCTGTTTAGGTATCTTATCACTAATATGAACAAGACACTTATTTTCCTCATTTTAGAATTTGCTTCTGTATAATTAGTTATTGTTCCTTATACACTAAAGTGTTGTACCTGGTGAACTTGCTCTAATCCTAGCCAATGCTCTTCCATACAGATCTTCAAATCCTTGCATAAAGTTCTTATATTTTTTTAAAAAGCTGACATTACCATCAAATCTGTTTTGAATTACCTTTAAAACAATAGAAATATAAATTAATTAAAAGTTGTTTTCAATTTTATATTTCTTCTCTTTTTCTAAGTTAAAAAATTTAAGGTATGGAGATTTTGAAGGAACTGATATTTAATATAGTTAAGCCCTGTGTAAGTTGTATCATATATTTTACGTAACGTTAACCGTGCATTGCGTTACGTTATTAAAGGTTACTTTAACAAAGCCTTTAAAAAACATGTATTGTATAATCACAATTGAGTCTAGGAAAATCTGCTTTCTTATCTTTTACTATATTTTTATTAATACATTTGGAAAACTAAATAGTATATAAATAGTATGTTAATCTTCATCTAACTAGTTCATGTATAAACTGCATCGCGCAGTTAATAACTGGCTTAAGCAGTATTGCGTTGTGATTATTGGATTAAATAAATATTGTTCTCTTGAAAATAAAAAAAAAGTATTTTTATTAAAGTTTAAACTAATTAAACTTTTATTATCATCTTACTATTATTGAAAGTAGTACATGCCGTAAATGTACTATAGAGAAACACGAAGAGACTTTTACCGCTCATTATAATCACATTTGACAATTAAGAGGCCATTAGGGCAATTATGAACATTTTTGGGAAGATAATCAGAATGGAAACAATAAGAAAATCAATACTAGTACTTCAATGTAAAAGATGAAAAAGAGTTGGACACACACATAAAATCTGCAACAGACAAGCTACATGTGTAAAATGTGCGGGTGCTCATTTGACGGCAGAATGTAGAAAAAGGGAAAAAGAACTACCAAATTGCATTAACTGTAAAAACATTTATCCAGCAAGTTACAGAGAATGCATTGTGGCAGTAGAAATAAAAAACAAAAGAGGTGCAATAAACACCAATAGACAAAGGAACAACAAACCAGCTAAAAACAAAGACGCAATTGTAAATATTCCAAACAAAACAAAAAATATTAATAGTTCACTTGTAATAGCTGAGAAATCATTTGTTCAAGCAGCAACAATAAACGCAATCCATGAAATCGAAAAATCAAATTAACCGGATAACATTACGCAGACATTGTGAAAAAATTTGAAAAAAATGACCCAACTCCAAAAGAAAATGGAAACAATTTCTACGAGGCGTGTTTTTTAAGTAAGTACCGTTTTGGATTAAAAAAAGACGTGCAAAGATATCGCATTAATTTTATTTTTACATGAAAGCCTGTACCTTAATCTACTTTTCTACATAATTTCCGTGAATATTGAGGCACTTGTTTTAACATGGCACCAGTTTTAAATACCCTCCTCATAAAATTCTGCCGCCTGACTTGTTAACCACTGTATCACAACTGTTTGCAGGACGCCCACTCCGTTCTTCATCATGCACATTTGTGCGGCTATCTTTAAATGCTCTCACATTTTCCTTACCATTCCATCACTCATAATGTTTTGTCCGTAAATTTCACAGATCTCACGATGAATATCGATCGGTTTTACGCCTTTAGCACTAAGAAATCGTATAACAGCCCGTACTTCACAATCGGCGGGACGCACGATTGTCGGAGGCATCTTAAACACTCAGTAAACAACGTATACAATGAAGAATCAGACTGTAATGGCGTCAGTGCGTAGACAAGAGATGTAGGTAACCAGCGTGCATGCGCGGAACGCCGACAGTAGAGCTGCAAAGGCGGAATCGCAAAACGGTACTTACCTAAAAAACATGCCTCGTATTAGAGTAGATATTATAGAAATTAGCGTTAAAAATGCTGTAAACTTTTCAAATCAAAAAAGAAGGAAATAATGCATTGAGAATAACAGCATGAAATGCGAATGGACTTAAAAATCATTTGTCTAAAAATATATCTGAACGAACAAAAAATTGATATACGTTTATTATCGTAAACCCACTTTACGAGAGAATCATTCGTAAGAATTAGGGGTTTCATCATATATCATACATAACATACAGAAAATAAAGTCAGAGAAAGAACAGTAGTAATAATTCGTACCCAGATATCCCATTACAAAGAAAGCAAATAGAAAAGTAAGAAAATTCAAGCTACAAAATTAAAATAGCTGCAATATACTGCCCCTCAAGGCATAATATTAGGAATGCAGAATATCTTCAATTTCTACAAACACTAAGTTAACGGTTTATAATTGGTGGAGATTGCAACGCCAAAAACATTTCATGGGGGTCAAGAATAACTACAACGAAAGACAAAGAATTGCTAAAAGCAATAAAAGAAAATCACTGTGACACGGAATCTACTGGTAAACCAACATACTTGCCAAACGATAGAGAAAAGGCCTGACTTGATTGACTTTTTTATACTAAGAAAGGTCTCTACTAATTATATGAACATTGAAGATAATGCGGACCTGTCTTTTGATCATACACCTATTATGCTTACACTTATTAAATGAATCATCAAAAAGCAACAGTCTCCCATGTTAGCTAACAAATGGACAGACTGTGATAATTTAAGACCTGAAATAGATAAAGTAATAACACTGAATGGCACTTTAAGTACAAAAGGAGCAAATAGATGACGGAACAGAAAAATTAGTGACAGATATTAATTAAATAGTATGAAATAATACACCCCAATTATAAAGAAAAACAAAGGGTAACTGCTATCCTAAGGAAACTAGGGCCTTATTTAAAGAAAATTACAAAGCACGTAGAAAGTGTTAGAAATCAAGAAACACTCAAAGAAAAACTGAATTGAACAGATTAACAAACAAAATTAAAACAATTAACAAACGAAATTCAAGAAATCAAGATTGAGTCTATCAACCATTTTCTAAGGACTCACTGACGATAAGGATACAGATTATTCACTCTGGAAAGTTACAAAGAATATAATAAAAACCAATGGTATACACGTCACTCATTTAAAGAGAAGATAGCAGCTGGGCAAAAGATATTGTGAAAAAAGCAGAGCTATTTGCGAAACATCTGTTCACATCATCTGTAAACATTTAAACAGTTTAAAATATTAACGAAGAAGTTATTAGAAAGATTACTCCAAAGAAAATTGAATAAGAAATTAAGACAAACATAAAAATAAATAAATCACCAGGTTTCGACCTGATTACTGGCAAAATACTAAATGAACTACCAAGGAAAGGCATAATGAAACTAACACACTTGTTTAGTGTTCTGCTACGCTTGAGATACGTACCTTATTACTGGAAACTCGCAAAAGTAATTATGCTATCTAAAACAGAAAAGCTGTCGAACAAAAAAACATCATACGGACCAATTTTTGTTGATTCTAATTATCGGTAAACTATTAGAAAAGTTACTGCTAAAACGTTTAAAACTAATAATAGAGGGAGAACAACTAATTCCAAATCATCAATTTGGATTTAGAAGTAAACGTTCTACCATTGATCAGATACGTCGAACTACCAACGTTATAGAAAAAGTTCTTGAACAGAAGAAAATATGTTCTACTGTATTCCTAGATGTCTCTCAGGCGTGTATACACTATACACCAGTGACATTACACTATAATAGTTACTACACTATAATGGCAACGTTTGCAGATGAAACGGCTATAATAGCGATAGCTAATAATATGCAAGAAAAGTGCAAGAAGCCATGAACAATATGAGTCTCCTCGAACATGATCAAGAAAGTAGCAGATTGCATTAAACGAAACAAAATCAGTGCATGTCAATCTCACTAACAAAAGGACTAATTATATTTTGATACTAATAAATGATCAAACAATTCTTTATTCGAATACAGCTAAGTATTTTACAATGACATTAGATGCTAAACTTCGTTGGAAGGCTAACGTAAAGAAAAAGAGAGTTGAACTGGGTATAAGGTGTAGGAAAATGTACTGGCTAATGAAATGCAAATCTATAGTATTCATACATAATAAACTAATGCTGTATAAGCAAATATTGAAACCAGTTTTGACATATGAAATCTTGCTATGAGGCTGTACTAAGAAAAGCAACATCATATGTATATAGACTTGCCAAAATAAAGTTCTTGAGCCATGGTACTTTCGCAATAGCGATATACATAGGGATCTCAAAGTAACTACAGTAGCTGAAAAAATTACGAAAATATCAAATAAGCATAAGGAACATCTCCAACACCATGTCAACGTAAAAGCGCTTCACCTGTTGCACACGGATGGACTGACAAGAAAACAAAAAAAACTGAGCCATTTGAGCTAGTATGATAACCGACAAAAAAAGAGTATTAATAATGTTTAATGCTCTGACTTCAAAAATATTACTATTATTAAATTAACTAGAAATTTTTTTATTAGATATTAACTAATTATAACAACATAATAGGTATAGTAATAAAAAATATATTTTGTGCATTCTTAAAACATGAATAAATAAATGGAGAATAGACAAATGGATTTTTTTGAATTTCTATTTATTTATTTAATAATAATAAATAATAAATTATAATTAATAATTAATAATTAATAATTATTAATTAATAAATAATAATTAATAATTATTATTTAATAATTAATAATTAATAATTATTAATTAATAATTAATAATTAATAATTATAATTAATAATTAATAATTAATAATTTATAATTAATAATTAATAATTAATAATTAGAAATTAATAATTAATAATTAATAATTAATAATTAATAATTAATAATTAATAATTAATAATTAATAATTAATAATTAATAATTAATAATTAATAATTAATAATTATTAATTAATAATTAATAATTAATAATTAATAATTAATAATTAATAATTAATAATTAATAATTAATAATTAATAATTAATAATTAATAATTAATAATTAATAATTAATAATTAATAATTAATAATTAATAATTAATAATTAATAATTAATAATTAATAATTAATAATTAATAATTAATAATTAATAATTAATAATTAATAATTAATAATTAATAATTAATAATTAATAATTAATAATTAATAATTAATAATTAATAATTAATAATTAATAATTAATAATTAATAATTAATAATTAATAATTAATAATTAATAATTAATAATTAATAATTAATAATTAATAATTAATAATTAATAATTAATAATTAATAATTAATAATTAATAATTAATAATTAATAATTAATAATTAATAATTAATAATTAATAATTAATAATTAATAATTAATAATTAATAATTAATAATTAATAATTAATAATTAATAATTAATAATTAATAATTAATAATTAATAATTAATAATTAATAATTAATAATTAATAATTAATAATTAATAATTAATAATTAATAATTAATAATTAATAATTAATAATTAATAATTAATAATTAATAATTAATAATTAATAATTAATAATTAATAATTAATAATTAATAATTAATAATTAATAATTAATAATTAATAATTAATAATTAATAATTAATAATTAATAATTAATAATTAATAATTAATAATTAATAATTAATAATTAATAATTAATAATTAATAATTAATAATTAATAATTAATAATTAATAATTAATAATTAATAATTAATAATTAATAATTAATAATTAATAATTAATAATTAATAATTAATAATTAATAATTAATAATTAATAATTAATAATTAATAATTATTAATTAATAATTAATAATTAATAATTAATAATTAATAATTAATAATTAATAATTAATAATTAATAATTAATAATTCATAATTAATAATTAATAATTAATAATTAATAATTAATAATTAATAATTAATAATTCATAATTAATAGTTAATATTTAATATTTAATAATTAATAATTCATAATTAATAATTAATAATTAATAATTAATAATTAATAATTAATAATTAATATTTAATAATTAATAGTTAATAATTAATAATTAATAATTAATAATTAATAATTAATAATTAATAATTAATAATTAATAATTAATAATTAATAATTAATAATTAATAATTAATAATTAATAATTAATAATTAATAATTAATAATTAATAATTAATAATTAATAATTAATAATTAATAATTAATAATTAATAATTAATAATTAATAATTAATAATTCTTTCTATTACCACCCCCCCCCCATCTTGTCTTTCTTTTATTACCCCCTCTAAGTCTGCTATATATATCGCAAATAAAATGTGACTCAGAGGACAACCTTGCCTCACCCCCTTGTCTGTCTAGATTTCTTCTGACTCTTCACCCCTAACTGTTATTTACATCTTTATTTCTTTGTAGATTTCTTCAATTCTTTCAATTATGTTCTCATTTATTTTTATCCATCTTATGTAATCCCACAACTTCTCCCTGTTTATTATATCGAATGCTGCTTTCAGGTCATTAAACATCGCATAAATCTGTCCTCCTTCGTTCTCTTTCCTTAATTCCCTGTATTCAATAGGGTAATTCCCCTACAGTTCTTGGCTTCGTGTCTGTTTCCCTTTTTGTATATTGGAGTTAGAGTCCCTTCTCTCCAGCTGTTTGCAATTTTTCTTGTTTCCATATCTTATTCAACGCTGTTAGTAATCCTTTCTCTTTCATTTCCCGCTAAACTTTCCACGCTTTGTTCTTTAGTCCATCTCTTCCTGGTGCTTTCTTTTCTTTGAGTTTTTAATTTGTGTTTTTAGTTCATTTAGTTCTATTTTGTTTACTTCCTCATTCACTTTATTCTTCTTCTTTGTACTCTTGTTTCTCTTCTTTTTTTTCTAGTACGCCCACAAACTGTTTCGTCCACTCTTCCATTTTTATTTCTTTATTTGGCTCTTTCCTTTGACTGTTCTCCCCATTTATGTAATCCCATGCTTGCTTTTCCGTTTTTATCTTTCTTACTTCTTTTTCTATCTTTGTTTTAAACTTATTCTTTTTATATTTTATCTTATCGTTATATTCCCTTTGCTTTCTCTTTAAGTCTTGTTTACTTGACTCTCCTTTTCTCCATTTCTTTAGTTCTTTTTTTTAATTTTTTTTCCTTTCTTTACATTCTTTATCCCACTATTTGTTTTTTCTAGTTCTATCAGTCCTTCTCCACCTTTTACCTTGGTTTGCTTCCTTCATCCTTTCTTCAATTTCCTCTATCTCCTGCGTTGCTCGTTTTTCATCGTATCTAAGTTCCAATTCCTCCATTAACTTCTTCCTTTCTTCCTCAGTCCAATCGCTGCCTTCTCTTTATTCATCTTCATTTCTTTCTCCTCTCCTCGCCTCCAAATCCACCATCAGAGGTAGGTGATCCGAGTCCACTATCTCTTCCACTTTCATTCTTGCTACCTTCTTTCCTTCTCTAAGCCTTGTCACCACGTAGTCGATCACTGTATCTCCTCTGCCTCACACATAGGTATATTCTCCTCCTTTATCTCCTTGCTTGTTCCCATTTAGGATAATTTATCCTTGTTCTTCTAGCATTTCCATTAGTTCTTTTCCCTAGGCGTTTATTGTTTTGTTCTTTGTTATTCTTTTCTTTTTACTATTTTCTTATTTTTCGTCCAGCTCTCCCAACTCCCCAATTCTCACGTTGAAATTCACTACAGTTAATAGGTTTTTCTGTTCCTAATCCTTAATTTTTTTTTTATTGCTTTCATCGTTTCTTTTATATTACCTTTACTGTATATTGTTACTATTTACCATGTCTCTTCTTCCAGTGTTACCGTCCTCTTCATTGCTATTTCTCTTCTGTCTGCTACCTCTTCCTCATTTAACTCCCTACATACACCTGTTAAAAATTCACCTTTTGCTCTCCCTTCCTTATGCTCTCTAACAGCACCTTGGCACACCCATCTGTAAGAATATTTATTGGTTTTTTGTTAACGATCTTGAAAAGATGTCCTTTAGACTAAAATTTTTAGCACAAATGTTACATGATGCGGTTATTTCCGACAGAATAAGGTATTAAAAACAAATATGATTCTTTTTCTATTGAAGAATTCCACCTCTTGCTGACAATGTTTTTAAGAGGAAAGCAATTATTCTTCCAGACTGATTTAGAGTAGCAGCGCTAGCGTTGTCAGAAGCGGCAGTTCTTTCTATAGCAACCACTAAAGAGTTCCTAACATAATTTTTCAAATTTTCAAAAGGTGATATTTAGTGTTGAGTTATTGGAAGGATTTTGGAGATATTCAGTACCAGTGGCCTAATTTTCTTTTTGAAAAAATTGATATCCCTTTGGAATGATATACGAATAATTTAGTAGTTGGACGTAACGATGGTATATCTAGAGGAGATTGTAAATTTTCTTATGGTTTAAATCAATCAGAATCAGGTTAAATAGTTTTATTGGTTATAGTATATCTCAACAAATTGATAGTATTTATCGAATAAGTACATTTCTATTTAATTTATATTATAAAAACATTTTTCCTGAAGAAATTTCTGTAAGGTTCTATCATGTTCTGCTTGATTACTTTAACAAACAGGTCTAATTATTTATGAATTATCAATTGTACTTCTTCCCCTTGTTCATTTTGTAAACTTAAGTAGGTGACTTAATTATCTGTTGTATTAAGCAATATTTCTTTTTAATTTTTCAGCCATTTCTTTTTTCTTTCTGCATTTTCGTGAAGTAATTTCCCTAATTACGTCAGCAGCAACAACTTTACCATTCACAACAACAGGTTGGAGATCACCTTCACTCATATCTTCATGCAAAATATTAACTGCACCATCAATATGCTCGTATGCATCATTTTCTGCGTTTTTAACTTTCAGTGTTTTAAAAAACACAATCTTAAGAGAAAATTAAATAAAATAAAACAGTAAAAGAATCACTAAAAGATTAATTGACAAAAACCGATCTAAGTAACGCTATAAACAAACACAATTAACTCTGCTCCCTAAAATACAGGCTGCAGGGAAGACAGATGACCGAAGGTTAAAGATGCCTGGTTCTTCAACGACCGGATTTTTTAATTTAACTTTTTTGTTATTTAACGTTTGATTTTTCACTCGTAAACCACATAGATTTGTAGGCATTGACAAACTGAATCCACCGATACCAATAACTTTTTTTTTTATTTTTTTTATTTTACAACATACATAATTTACAATCTGTCTATGAAGAACATTTATTAATATTTAGGAATATAAATAAAAAGTAATATGCGAGCTTACCATCCATCGATGACTCACCTTTTGACTTAACCTATTACATTAATAATTAGTACATATGGAACCTATTCTACACCATACTGGTAGGTCAATAGGATTTTTACGTTTCAGTCGTCTAATCGGTTTATGCTGGAAAAGTTGTGCAACTGATTCATTTGGATGAACTTCTAGTCTTTTTAAGTATTTCTTGCTGCTATCCTTAATTTCACTTCTTATATATGGAACCCCAAGATCTTGATGTGTTAACCAGTTTGGAACGAATCGCGGCACGTTAAGAATTTGCTTTAACAGTTTATTTTGAAACCTTTGTAGGATTTCTATATTTGAATTTCTGGCACTGCCCCATAACTCTATCCCATATGTCCATATTGGCTTCAGTACAACCTTGTATAACAGTAGTTTATTGCTGGTTGATAACTGAGACTTCCAGCCCAGGAGCCAGCACATATCTCTCCTTTTACCTTCTAACTGCAACCGTTTCTTCCAGATATGCGTTTTCCATGTTAGGCGTCTGTCCAGGTGGATACCTAAGTATTTTACTGTCTCTGCCTGTGGAAGTTGTTAATTATTTAGTGTGACTGGGGAGCAGGAATTCTTTCTTAGTGTGAAAGTGACGTGAACTGATTTAGTTTCGTTTACTTTTATCCTCCAATCTTTTAACCAATTCTGAATCTGTAGTAGATGTGTCTGAAGTTTTGCGGAAGCAATGACGGAGTCTTTATGAAGTGCCAGAATTTCGGTATCATCAGCGTAGGTTGCTACTGTTGTTTCACGCATAGTAAGAAGGTCAGAAGTAAATAATAAATATAGTACTGGTCCGAGAACACTACCTTGAGGAACGCCCGATTCAATGTCACGTATCGTTGATTTTTCATTCTGATATTTTATCATAAACTTTCTGTTTGTAATATAAGACTTTTGTATCTGGAAAAAGTCATCTGGCAGTGCAGTTTTTAGTTTAAACAGTAGTCCAGGATGCCATACTTTGTCCAACGCAGGCTGATATCAAGAAAAACCGCTGAGCAATACTTCTTCTCCTGTAGTGCTGAATTTATAGTGCAGGCTACTCGATGTTCTTGTTCAGTTGTAGCATTCTGTTGTCTAAAGCCAAACTGATGTGTTGGAATTAGTTTGCTATTTTCGAAAATAATCTTCAGTCTTTTAAGAATAAGTTTTTCAAAAAGTTTTGACACTACCGGAAGAAGACTTATGGGTCTGTATGACGATACCTCTTTTGCGTCTTTACCTGGTTTTGGAATAAGTATTATTTCTGCAGTTTTCCACTTAAGGGGAAATGTCTTCAATCCTAGAATTGCGTTGAATAAAATAGTGAGGTATCTCATTCCTTTCGCCGGTAACTCCTTCAGAATTTTTCCGTTTATCTTGTCAATACCTGGTGCTTTTTTGGTTTTTATATTATACTTTACTAGGTTTTGTATTTCCTTGACTCTTATACGTTTTATAGGTTCACTTGACTGCGATGGGACTCTTAGAAATTCATGTATGTATTGTTCTTCATCTTCACTGCGGGTTGGAGAAAATGGTTTAAAAACTTGTTCGAAGTAATCAGCGAAAATTGTGACTTTCTCACTGTTGGTTCTAGCCCATTTACCATCTGGCGTTTTGATAGGCGGAATATAAGTTGTAGGCTGCTTAAGCCGCTTGGTTGCTTTCCACAGTGAATAGTTAGTAGTTTCTGTAGCTGTTAAATTACTTAAATAATTTTGCAGTGATTTCTCTTTCATGTCTTCTAGCATACATTTAGGTTCCCTACATGCACGGTTGAATTTTGTTTTTTCGCATTTATTTTTTGTCAGATGTCGGGTTTTGCTATTGGGCTGTTTAGTTTAGATTTTCTGTTTGTATAATCCTATCAATGGCTCTTTGAAAACTGGCAACACCATAAGTATGCCCAAAAGGTATGCGAAAAAATGGAATAAGATTATTGCAAGCTTCGAATGCCGTATATTTTCTTTCTTCTTTCGTTATAAAAACTTGATAGTAGGCGCTTTGCAAATCTGGAGTAGTGAATACCTTATGCTTAGCAAGCTTGTCAAAACTTCGTCTATTTTGGATAGTGGGTGAGTGTCAAATAAAGTAAAAGTGCAACAATCAGCATACGTTTCTTATGATGTTCATTGGATGTGACTAAAGCATGTGCTCGTCATGAAGAGTCACTAGTTTTTATAATTCCTTCCTCAAATAATTTCTCTATTTCAGCTTTAGTAAATTTTTTATTAACTTCACCATAGCGTCTTGATTTAGTAGCTATTGCTCTCGGAGGTTCCAGTATCTATTACTACGTCAGTGAGTATTCCATCCATTTTAATGGTTCTTATAACAGGATATAGTTGTATTGCAACATATGTTATTGCTGATAAACGTTTAGAAAATGGAGTTCATTTAGATCGATAAACTTTTCAATAATGTCCTATCTCTCCATATTTTGGACATATGGATTCCTTAGCAAAAATAACATTTTTCAGATACAGCAGCAAACATCACTTTCGAGATGGTGATATTTTCCAGTAATGGATTTGAGCAGCTTTCATAGCTTGTGCCTGATCATAGGTGGATTGTAACGTTAGGGTTATATTTTCTAATAACCGTTGTCTAAATGTTGAAGAAATTAATGCGTTTATGAAGCTGTCTATAATAAACTCATGTACATTGATCTACAAAGTTGCAGCTTTAAAGTTACAAATCTATAAATGGGTTGTCTAAGTAATATTAAATATTTATTTAGTATTTCATTCACTTCTTGCAGTCAAGTAACTAGTAAGTATTTGGCAAAAAGTTCATCGGTTATTTATGTATTATTTATTGGTTTTTCATATATTGCACGTAGGGCGTTAATGACATTCTGATATGTTCTGAAGTCAGCTATATGTTTATATACGCTAAAAAAATATGATTTACCAGGAATTTTAAAGAGTCAGGATTTTCTATGACATCCAGAAAATCTCTTATAGCAGTATTTAAGTTTGGATCTGTTAGAAATTTTTATGACTTTAGATGTTTATTTAAAAATATTTGATTAAAATATAATAATTGTACAAAAGCAAAGCATAACATAATAATAAATCTTAATTACCACTATATATTTCACTTAAATACAAATATACATTTTTTCAGTCTTAAAAATATACAATCAACAAAATTACTTTTAAAGAGATTTAAGTACCACCATAGTGTAAATAATTTCCGTATCAATATTATATTATTTATTACTTTTTTCATGAATATGAAAAATAATTTTAAAATTTATGGATAATATTTCACAATAAATTTAAACAAAATTTCATTATTAAGAATGTATTCAATTGACTACAAAAAATAAGGTATTCTAAATCGTTTAGGCACACTTAATATTACCGCTGATGTTTATAACTTGAAAACTTAGATCTTTTGGCTTTCGAATATTTGCGGTTGCCCATGTGCCGGAGAACTGCGCAAGCGACGTTGTCAAATTTTACATCATGTTTTGAACAGCGGAAGTGTCAATTATTTTTGCAATTTCTTCTGAAACAAACTATTTTTATTATTTTTATTTAAAGGTGATGTTTTCTGAACCATATTTAATTGAAATAATAATTATCTCAGTTAAATACTTACATGAAATTTTTAATCCAATGCACAAGGTAATTTACGTAAAATTTACATTTTCTTAAACTCATTATTTCTTTAAAAGTTTTGCAAACCTACCCTTATTTAGTTATTATTTTTATTTATATATTAATTGTGTATGCCTTTCGGCTTTACAATCTACAGTATTATATTTCTAATACATTTCATTCCTATATACATTCCAAACTTAAAAACTAAACTTAAAATAAACTTAAAATCTTCTCGACTTTTACTACTTCCAAAAGTGCTTTCTGCTTCTTCTTCTTTTGACCCTCTCTATTATCCTCCACCAGATTATTTATTCTCCTGTTTTTCCTTTTCTTCTTACTATTTCCGCCATCCACCTCTTTCCTTCACTGCCTCCCTTTAATAGCTGTCCAATATTCCTTTCGCTTGCTACTTTTTCCTTACACTCAAACTTAATGTGCTCCAGTGTTTCGTCCCCCGCTCCACACATTCTACACTTTCTTTCCTCACTCTTTTCCCAGTATCTGTTTCCTTTTTCCTCATTTCCCAATCTAAACCTTGCTGTTCTTCTTATGTGTTTTATGTCCTTTTCTATAAGGTACTGAGGCACATTATTTTCCCATAACCTCTTATATCTTTTATTGTAGTTACTTTTTTCTATTTTTCCCATTCTCTCCTGCTGTTGTGTCTCCTTATCCCTTCTCCTTAGCTCCTCTGCCACACTTGCGCCACCTTCTCTTCTCCTCTCTGCCTCCTCGATCGCCATTCCATTCCTTTCAAAGTATTCTTTTCTCTTTTTTGGACCTCCTTTCCCCCCATTCTTTATGTAATCCTCTCTTATTTTCTTTAAGATTTTGCTTTCCGCTCTGTTCAATTTCTCCTCGTATTTTACCGCTCTTTCCCCTGTTTTAATTCGTATCTTGTCCCTCTTTAGCTCCTCCATCACCATGTATCCTGGCGTGCACCTGTCCAGCCCTAGAACCCATTTCATATATCTTACCTGTATTCTTTCCAACTTTTCTTGTTCCTTCCACCCCCAAACCTCTGCTCCATACGACATCATACTGGCTATCAGTCTCTCGTATATCCATATTCTCTTTTGTATGTCCCCCCCAAATACCTTTTCCCCTAGTCCCCATACCCGTCGCATTGCTTGCTCTGCCTTCTTTGCCACCTCCCTTATATGCGCCTCTTCTCCATTATTCTTTTTAAAAGTGTAGCCCAGATATTTAAATTCTTCAACTTCCTCAATGTCCTCTGTCTTGTATTTCCACCTTTTAAGTCTCCTTTTTCCACCCCCTTTTTTAAATACCATAATTTTTGTCTTTTCCACGTTTAACTCTAGTCCTTTCCTGTCTATATACCTCCCTAGCCGGTGTGCCATCTCCTGCAGCTCTCCTTCCCTTTTTGCCAACAGGACTATATCGTCAGCGTATGCTAAAGTCCATATCTTGTAGTGCCTTCCTATTAGCACCCCCCCGTCTTGTCCTCTTTCCATTACCCCCTCCAAGTCTGCTGTATATATCGCAAATAAAATGGGGCTCAGAGGACAACCTTGCCTCAACCCCTTGTCTGTCCAGAATTCTTCTGATTCTTCACCCCCAACTCTTATTCTCATTCTTGTTTCTTCGTAAATTTCTTCAATACATTTCATTATGTCCTCATCTACTTTTTTCTTTCTCATGTACTTCCACAATTTCTGTCTGTCGACCATGTCAAACGCCGCTTTAAGGTCGATGAACATTGCATATATCTGTCCTCCTTTTTCACTTAGCTCTTTTTCAACTACATGGTTCAGTGCGTATATATTGTCTAAAGTCCCTCGTCCCTTTCTAAAGCCTGCTTGTGTCTCGGGAAGTATCTCTTTTACTTTTACCTCTTCTTCCAGTCTTTCTCTAACAATCCCTGCATAAATCCTGTACCCTGTGTTCAGTAGTGTGATACCCCTGTAATTTTTGGCTTCATGTCTATTTCCCTTTTTATATATCGGCGTTATTACCCCTTCTCTCCAGCTGTCCGGCAGGTTTCCTCCTTTCCATATCTTGTTCATCGCTGTCAGTAATCCTTTCTCTATCCTTTCTTGCCCAGCTTTCCACGCCTCGTTCTTTAGTCCATCTCTACCTGGTGCTTTCTTTTCCTTGAGTTTTTGAATCTGTGTTTTTATTTCACCTACTTTTATATCGTTTACTTTCTCCTTCTCTTTTATCCCCTTCTTTGTTTTCTCGTTTCTTTTCTTTCCTCCTAGTACTCCCATAAAGTGTTTCGTCCACTCTTCCATTTTTATTTCCTTGCTTGGCTCTTTCCTTCGCTTTTTCTCCCTATTTATGTAATCCCATGCCTGCCTCTCCGTTGTTATATCTCTAATTTCTTTTTCTATTCCTATTTTGAACTCATTCTTTTTATCTTTTATCCTTTCGTTATACTCCCTTTGCTTCCTCTTGAAGTCTTCTTTACTTGATTCTCCTTTCTTCCATCTCTTTAGTTCCCTTTTTACCTCTTTTTTCCATTCTTTACATTCTTTATCCCACCATTTGTTTTCTCCCGTTCTATCAGATATTCTCCACCTTTTACTTTGGGTGGCTTCCTTCATCCTCTCTTCAATTTCCTCCATCTCCTCCGTTTCTCCTTCTTCCTCGTATCTCCGTTCCAATTCCTCCATAAACTTCTTCCTTCCTTCCTCTGTCCAATCGCTGCCCTCTTTCCATTCGTTTCCTTTTCTTTCACCTCTCCTCGCTTCCAACTCCACCCCCTTATTTAGTTATTTTTGTTAATTATTGCCTATCGTAGAACAAATTTACAAAGTTTTAGCAAGTTCTCTGTTTTTCTCTACTTCAAGAGGATCTCCTTAACACATATGAAATATTTGACGATGTTTTTTTAAATTTAAAGTACTAGCACAATTTTTATCCTCGGTAAAAAGTAACATCTGCAAGTTAACATACGATTATGTAATACCTATATCTTTGTTATATTTACTTAAGGCGATCGTCTCCTGACAAAGAAACTTATTATAAACAATACGTTTTAAGAAGTGTAGAAGTGGAAGATTGGTGCGTTGGCGTGGCTAAATAGTCTTACCTCAGGGATAAAAACATTAAAATAAGTAAACCATAAAATTGTACACTAAGAATAAATAAAAACCAAACAATTTAATTAAATTATATTATGTTATAATTTGAAAAAAACAAATAATATTTAATATAACAATTTTTAATAATTTTAATATTCTAAAATTAAGATATATAAATAAATGTACAAGGACCGTGGTTTTAAAAAAAAATATATGTACTTTTATAACCTATTAATTTGATAAAAACTAAACATAAAACTGTGTTTTCTTGTTTATAAATTATCCATTACGATCTGGATTTTGAATTGGCATATTTCGAAGGTATCGAGAATCTACTATCTCGGGAAGTAAGCATTCTTTATAAAAAAATAATAATTTGGATTTCATTTCTTCTTTCCAAATTCTTTCATTTCTTTTAATTCTCTCATAGAGATTATTGTTTGGTTTTTCAACAGGAGTCAAAAACACAAACAAACAATATTTGCGTTCTGTAATTTGTAGCTGCGCTTGTATTTGATAGTAAAAATAATGATTTCTTTTTAATTTAAACAAGCCATTCTTTGATTCAATTGCCGCAATTGGTGTTAACATACTTGCGGAAGCTGGACATTTAATTTTTAATAAACCATCTTCTTCTAATAGTCCATTAGGACTAGCTGCAAGAAATAAATAGTTTTTGTAAATAAATAAACCTGCATCTGCTATTTCTAAATTTTGTAACTTGGATACATCACTTTTAGCAACAGGTTCTTTTTCTATACCACATCTTGTTGCTTTATTTCCAGAGAATGTGATAAAGAAGGTTTTTACTAAATTTGCACAAGATGTCTTCTTTCTCATTTTGCAAACTTTTACAAATGAAGATGATGTTAGTCGCTTGTATCTTTCTTGCTTCCATAAAGGATTGCGACTTTGGTTTTTTGTATTCTTTTCAAGATTAATTTTCTCCGCTAAGGTTTTACAAAGTGATTTTTTAAATTCTTGTTTGTTTTGATAATAAGCAGCCTCCATATTAGGTTGTTCCTGCAAGTTATAATCTTCATCAACATAACTAACGTTTTTCTAAGACCTTTTTTTTGCGAATATTAAGCGTCTTCGTTTTATATTTTTATTTTCTCTAAATTTTCTAGTTGAATATTCCTTCGTATACTTTCCTAGAATATTTCCATCAAGTAGTGCCTTATGCAATGACCTTTGTACCTCTTTCCTTCTGTTGTAAGATAAAGCAACAGATCTGCGAAATGTATGATATATTCTTTATCCTCCTACGTATTTTGCAACAATAGAATTGAAATATTCGGCAACGTTATTATTTACATTATGAATTAGACTGTTTGCCTGATTAATAACAAAATTCAATATATAATTTATATCGGTCCATAGACACCACGTTTGCAATTTAGGAACAATATTTGTTTCCAATTCCACCGTTGCTTTTTTCTTGGTGCAGAAATAATCTTTACAATTCAAGTGTTCTCCACATACAAGGTATAGACTATTTTTGAAATCAGCTTTCATGCCAGCTAACCGTTTACTTAAGGGGGGAACTTTTTTAAGGTTTTTTAGGTTCAACTAGAAGAGAATTTAATCCCGATTACAATCAATTTTGTCTCGTTTGGATAGGACGTTTCGTTTTTTTCCTATCTTTCCCGCCAATTAGGAAAAATCGTAAAAATGAAAAACCGAGAAATCGCGCGTCAAAGTTTTCGTATATGAAAAATTGTAACCTCGTAGCTCGTATACCTGCTCGACACTTGCTCACTATTTCTTCTGTAACTCCGAAAATAATTTGAATTTGCTTTTGAAATTTTAGGGACACATTCTTTGATAGTTTTGGAAGACATTTATGCAAAACAAAGAAATCGATTTTTTGAAGCCTCTAAAGCAGGCTCCCCCCTTAAGGGTGCGTTTTGTTTATTTCGATATTTTACAGACCCTTCTACTGCAGATACAAGGCTTCCAATATTTTGTTTTAGCTTCACTTTAAGTATACGTGGCACTACTACTGACCTTTTTGTTATTTGCTTGGAAATTTCACCAAGTCTTCGCCGATAATTCCTACATATAAGGTTGATGCAATTAACTTTTTCCACTAGTAGGTTGAGACCATAGGGTAAGGTTTTTAATATTCGGTCCATAACACTACTGTCGTTGTCATCAATTAACCTATTTTATTTTACTTCATGCATTTCTACGCTACGACTAAAACTTTCTGCAATAATATCAGCATCCATAGAGTTATCAGAATTATCCCAATTTTTAAAACAAACATGATTGATTTCAGATTGTCTATTTTCTGCTGAGTTTCTAACACAAATGCAGCAATACAAATTTCGTGCAGTGATAAATAAAACTTTCTTTGTTTTGAATCCAATAATGCCTGAAAATTAATTGTTGTTCGTCTTATAAGATCTCTTTGCCCAAGCTCCATTAGCGACCACTGTTGTTAGAGGGTTTCCATCTGCGTCAACACTACCTTCAGATACTACTAGTTTAGCTTCTTCTTAACCAGCTTCCTACATAGATTTTCAAGCTACGTCTTTAACTGCGGTTTGAATTTTCTCTTGCAATTTCTGATACTTCTTTTTTACATACACCAGGTATATTATTAATTTCACTTCGCTCCGCTAACTGCTCATATCCTTGATCTGTGCATATTGTACTGTGAACCATGTCCAAATTTATGTTACAAGATTTGTTATTATTTTCATTACATTTTTTTTTTTTTTTTTTATTTAATTTAGGCTTTGGCTTATTCAGCCTTCTTGCCATTGGTTTTATTTGTAAAATTATATAAAAATTTACATATAAATTATAATTATTCTAATAAATACAAACAAATTGATTCTTTTAAAAAATTAAACTTAAAATTAAATACATACTAAATAAAATATTCTAACTTAAATTACACTTCTATATTATTTTCTATCACAAAGTTTGTTACTATTTCCGCCGTTGCTTCACTTGTCACTAAACAGGACATATTAACTGGGAACTGTGCTACATTACATAAATCATTTAAAAGTCTATCAATTTTTGATGCTAAAAGATGACACATTAGAATTATATGGTCCAAAGACCTTCTTCTCCACATCTACAATTTGGTGTGTCTTTTATATTTATTTTGTATAGATGAGCTGGACATCTAGAATGCCCAGATTTCATTCGACAATTTGTTGAAATATATCTTCGTGAATGGTTTTTATTAAACCATGTGGTTGTTGGAATTTTTTGATTCGCTGCAAAAAAAAATTTTCCAGTACTTTGACTTTTCTCATTATATATATTCTGCCATTCTGCCATACAATTTTCTTTAATTATTTCTTTGGGATCATTTATTGACCAATTTATTTCGATTATTTCCCCATCTACACAAGCTTCTTTGGCCAGTTTGTCAGCCATTTCGTTTCCTTTTATGCCTACATGTCCAGGAATCCAAATAAAATTAACATTGATATCATTTTTTTCCATTTTTAAAAGATATTCTTTAATTGAACATATTTTGTTATTATTATTGTTTTTGAATTTATTGTTATTTAAAGATACACAAACACTACGAGAATCTGTGAAGATTAATATATTTTTATTGTCAGTTTTTTGTATTATTTCTAGTAATTTCATAATTGCTGTTATTTCTGTATTATAAGAATTTGTGATGTTGTTAAGTTTGTATTTGTACTGTTAATCTGTATTATAATTGAAAATGCCAATTCCTCCAGTTTTAGAGTTTTTTTCGAATGAACCATCGGTAAACCATATACTCCAGTTTATATCATCTTTTGTTATATATTCCATATATTTTTGATAAGTTATTTCCTTACTCTCATTCTTCTTGAACAAATTTATTTCTGTATGTATTGTTGTCATGCTTATTTCTAATGGAAATTTGAAAAAAGGTATAATGTTGTGTACCTCTAAGTTCAAGTTATTATATCTATCAAAACTAGTAAAAAGTGCCGGTTTTTTATGAGTTGTCCTATATGGTTTATTATAAAGAACATATAGTTTAGATAATCTTGTATTTAAGGGGCCACATGAGATATGTCTGTTTTTACAAAAGAAACTGTCTGATATTTGTTGTATTCTGATATTTACCGGAGGAATATTAGTTTGATAGTTGAGGATTTGGATTGGTGTTGAAACCATTGCACCTAATATTATTCTTAAACATTTGTTTTGTATAATTTCAATTTTTTTTTAATCTTTAGTTATTTGCGGTGCAGATTATAGTACTAGAATAGTCAATATGCGGTCTAACAATAGCTTTATATATTTTTATTAAGGTTGTTGGGTGTGCGCCTCATTTGTATCCTGCTATACATCGCATCAAATTTAAGCCTTTTTGACATTTGTTAATAATATGTGCAATTTCTTTCGCCCAAGTGCTTTTCGTATCAAAGAATATACCCAGAAATTTGGTATTTGAACTAACAGTTATATTTTTATTTCTGATGGTTATTTTTGGACTGCAGTTTATTCTATGCCTTGTAAATATAACTATTTTACTTTTTCCTGACGATATATTTAATTTGATTTCCTTTAGTAAAATATCTAGTTTTCTTAATTTCGATTGTAATCTGTTTTGTGCTATATCTTGTGTATAACCCATACTATATATAACCATGTCATCTGCATACATCAGTACTGTTGTGTTGTTATCTGATAGTGTTGTTAACTTTTCTGTGTATATGTTGAATAATAAGGGAGATAATATTGAGCCTTGTGGAATTCCGTGATTACATAGTATAGGACCAGTTAACTTATTATTGTATCTAACTGTTATTTCTCTATTTTGGAAGTAGTTTATAATCCAGTTGGATATTTTGGAAGATATTCCTATGTTTTCTACTTTATCTTTTAATATTTTTAGATTAACATTGTCATAAGCAGCTTCAATGTCAATGAAAGCAGCTATCATATAATGATTTTTACTGTATGTTCTTTGAATATCGATATTCAATATGTTTAAGTTATGCTGCGTACTTCTTGTTTTTCTAAATGCAAATTGTAACTCAGGTAATCTTTTATGATGTTCGAGATACCACTCCAGTCTGTTTTTGATGATGGATTCCATAGTTTTGCCCATACATGATAGTAAAGTAATTGGTCTGAATGATTCTTCTTTGTTTGGATCTTTTCCTGTTTTTAATATAGGAACAACGATATGTTTTTTCCAGTCTAATGGTATATCAGCAGTGCTTAATGACAGATTATATATTTGTGTAAGATGATTTATTGCATTGTCAGGTAAGTTTTGTATCATTTTGTAATTTATTCTATCAAATCCTGTGCTACTGTTTTTAATATGATTTAACGCGAAATTTACTTCATTTTTATTTATGTTATTATTTAGAAAATTTTTTTTTACGATGGTGGTGGTAGTAATATTTAAATTGTTGTTCTGTGGAAATTTTTTTTTGATGAATTCTTCTATTAAATTTTCATTATCACTTATCCTTTTAGTACTATAGCTTTTGTTGTTAATTTTTTTTATATTATTCCAGACAATGTTGGTTGTTGTGTTTGGGTTTAAATTCTCGCAGAAATTTTGCCATTCTATTTTTTTTCTGGCTCTAAAATATCGTCTGGTTTTAGCTTGATGTTTTTTATAATTTAAATAATTCGCCATTGTCATGTTTTTATTAAAAATAGTTAATGCTAATTTTCTTTGAGCTATCATTTTATTGCACTCTGTGTCCCACCAAGACGGTTTTATTTTATTAGGAGTTATATTATACAATCTGGTAGATGGGATATGTATGTCTGCCGAATTATTAATAACATCTCTAAATTGGTTGTATTTGTTTTCAACATCTTGGGGATTACTTGTGATTCCATTTGTGCTAAGGTTTGAAATTCTGCTTTCTATTTCAAGGCTATATTTCTCCCAATCTGCTTTTCGGAAATTTTTCCTCGTTAAATATTCAGATGTACAATAACGGTCTTTATTATAGTCATTCAAACAGAAAAAAATTGGGTAGTGATCACTACCTAAGCTATCTGCAAGAACTTGCCACGAAGTAATTTGTTGTGTTAACGTTATTGATACCAATGTGAGATCCAATATACTGTCCCTTGTACTGAGATTGCTTACTCTAGTTGGTTTATCATCGTTGATAATATTTAGATTTTCGTTTTCTATGAAATCTAACAATTCGTTACCTTCATACTGACTACCTGGACAAATTATATCCCAAGCAAGATTAGTCGCGTTAAAATCTCCAGCAAGTATAACAGGAACATCTATTTGTTGTTTTATCTGTGACCAATTAGAATTAGATAGTTTATGATTCGGTTTAGCATAGATTGATAAAATACATATTACATCAGTTTCGTTATGTGTTAAAATTATTCCAGCTATTTCGACCGAATTAAATGGGTTATTTAGCATTACTCGTTTATATTTTATAGATTTATGAATCAAGATAGCAACACCCCCGTGGGGATTATAGTTTGTATTCTGTATCCTATCTTCTCTTTCAATAAAATAACCTTTGATGTTGAAATTGAGATTTTTTGTTAAAAACGTTTCTGATAGTATGCATATATGTATGTTATGCTTCTGTAACATATGTTGTAGTTCCTCTTTAATATATCTGACTCCTCTGCAATTCCATTGAATAAAATTTATCATTTTAACTGTTAATGATTAATTTTTATATCTGATGTCTTGTTTTTCGATTTATTTATATATTTTATTTTTTCTTTATGTTTATATAATTGTTGTTGATTTAATATTTTAGTAAATTTATTAACCGATTTGGTTTAGTGATGTGAATAGAGTTTTTATTAAAAAATAAACTTAATTTATATATTGATGTTTTCTTACGAGTTTGGCCATTGTACACTAGATATTTGTTTCTTGTAGCTTCTAAGAGATTGGGATGTAATATAAGGGTCTTTGTTTGTATCTTTAATTTTGTCATCATTATTTTTATTATATATTGATTTATAGCAGGTATCATTATCATAATTTTCCATTGTAATATCAGGTTTCTCTTGGTTGATTTGCTTTCTGTTTTTTTCTTGATTAGTTTTCTTAAGGAATGTGTCACTTTCTTCATTGTTAGGTTTCTTTTCTTCTCTTCTTCTTTTTGCAAGTGGTTCTTTAGTGGATGTCGTAGGTTGTGGTTGACTGTAAGATCTTTGTAATGAGTTACCTGTATTTAATTTATTCACTCTGGTATTGGTTCTTCTGGTTAAAGGGTTTGGTTTGTATGTTGGAATTATGTTGATACTATTGTATTTATTAGTGATATTGGGAAAAGTCTCATTGTAGTTTAGAGCTTCAAAAGAGTTTTGAGTTCTTACTGAGTATAAATAGTCTGTATTTTTTTCTGTTAATTCTAATTTTGCTTCATAAAAACTGAGATTGTGTTGGGCCATGAGATCTTTTATCTTGATTTGTCTTTTTTTTTCAGGACATTCATTGTCTGTAGCCTCGTGGTTAAGTTTACAATTTATGCATGTCGGATTAGGAGATGTGCATGCAGTACGTAAATGATCTTCACTTCCGCAGAATTTACATTTTGCTACTTTTGCTCTACATTTTGTGGCTGCATGTCCAAATTTAAAACAATTATAACATTGTATCGTCTGTTGTACAAATGGTTCACATGCTTGTCTCACTCTCCACATGTAAACATAAGCAGGAATAGCAAGTCCTTCAAAGAATAATTTCACTGTTGTACTGGGTTCATATTTTATAACTCCGTCAACTCTTAGTTTTCGATTTAACCTTTGCACTCTCGTTACTTTAAAAGGTGGACACTCTATATTATTTAAAATTGTATCCTCCGAATATTCAATATCAACACCTTTTATAATAGCTACTTTTGTGCACCAGTAAAATGGGATGAACGCTTCATACCCATTGTTTTTCAGCAATGTTGATTTGGTAATTTCGTTAGCTAGTATTGCATTAGCACATTGAACGATTACTCTATTTCTTCCCACTTTTTTAATTTCTATTATATTAGATTTATTGCTAATTTTACAAATTATTTCTGCTAATTTAAGAGAACTAAAAAATGTATTTCCATCACTATTATTTTTAACTATCATTACTTTATACGAGTCATATTTTGTTTCTGTGTTGTATAAATTATTAAATATTTTTTTAACATTGTCACTATTGTTATTTAAGTTTTCTGTTATATCACTGGATGTTTTATCTGTAGGAAATGATTTGTTAGTCACAGAGTTGTTTTTATTGTTCGGATTTTTATCGGGAGGTTCAACCTCCATATCCATATTGTTAATTAACCAGTGATAATTAAATAGAAGTTACTTCACTTCTTATTAATAACACTTAATAATAATATAAATTATAATTTAAATAAAAATAAATCACGAAAAAAAAAATATTATAATTTGCAAAAAAAAAAAAAGATCACTATTTATTTTATTGTTTTGTTTATTGTAAATACGTGCGCTCACCAAGAAGACTCGACGTAAACTGTTTCATTACATAATGCATCAGTTTTATTACAGTTTTTACATTTGAAATGAAACTCACTGTAATATCCACTTCTAACTTCTTTTACTAAGTTCATATGGGTAAAGTCACAAGCAAACGGTTTATGATCATTTATTTCTTTAAATTGTTCAAATAAATAATTTATATTAAAAATACGTCTGCCTTCAACTAAATAATTATTTTGCGATTTTTCACTGTTTGCACTATGCGATTATTATAAAAATTCCTCAGTGTCATTAATTTCGCTAAAATCTTCAGATTCTGCAATTTATATTTCTGATTGATCTTGCGATTCTTCACAATCCACTGTAAGTAATGAATATAAATATTGATCAGTGCCGTCATTACCTACAGGTTCTTTAATATCCAAATCTGATTGATTTTGAATTGTTGAATTAGCAATGCAAAGAAGACTTTGACGAGAAGCATTATTGGCAGTTCCACTTGCATCTTCAGGATATATAATATCATTGGAACTATTCGAAACTGTAAGATAAACGTTATCTTTGGTTTCAGCAATTGCTATTGAAAGAATTGAATCTGTGGCTTTTAAATCTGGCCTGGAACAAATTACAGACATCGTTATGGTATACATTATAACCTGGTATATATATATATATATATATATATATATATATATACATAAATTATAAAAAAAAAAATATATATATATATATATTTTTTTTTTTTTTTTTTTTATTTCTAAAGATTATTACAATCTGTCCTGCTTATAGGACATTTAGTGATAGGTATGTCAAAATAAAATGTCTTGCGCGGGATATGCCCACCGACTCATCCCTCAATTTTAATAAATCCTAGATTCTGTTTATTTGGCTAGTAGGTCCTGAGGTACCTACTTTTTCAGTCTGAGTACTGTGAAAATATTAAACATTAGGTTTGTATACTTTGGTTCTAAGCACTATATTTTTTTACTGTAGGTATATCCAGGTCCCGATGTATTATGTGATTAGGTATAAACCGTGGTGCATTCGTGACAATCTTTAGCATTTTGGACTGAAATCTTTGGATTATCTCAATAATTGAGGTAGATGCAGTACCCTATAGTTGCATACCATATGACCATACCGGTTTAAGTATGGTTATGTAGAGCAGATTTTTTTTTTCTGTGCTAAGTTGTGACTTCCGTCCTATCAGCCAGTACATCTTCCGCAGTTGTAGACCTAGTTGCTTTTCTTTAGTAAATAAGTGTTTCTTCCAAGTAAGCATCCTATCTAGTTGTATTCCCAGATACCTTACATGGTCAGCCTGCGGTATATTGGCATTGTCTAAAGCGATACTTCGGCAGTTTCCTTGTCTACTTGTGAATGTGACATGTATTGAATTTGATTCGCTGCCCTTGATTCTTCAGTCCTTCATCCACGAAGAAAGTTTGCCTAGATTCTTCTGTAGCATAGCTGAAGCATTCGCTGGATCATCATGCGATGCCAATATTGCCGTATCGTCAGCAAAGGTTCCCGTCATTACTGAACTTTCCACAGGTAGGTCTGCTGTGCATAATAAATATAATATAGGCCCCAATACGCTATCCTGTGGTACTCCAGCCTCATGTTTTACCATGAAGTATCTGTTCTGAATATATGATCTTAGTATACTGTAGTAGGTGGGAAGTTTTTGCTTAATTTTACAGAGAAGTCCTTTATGCCACACACGGTGAAATGCCTGTGAAATATTTAGGAATTTTGCTGAGCAAAACTGTTCAGAACTGAGCAGAATTGCGACCTTCCATTAAGGGGAAATAAAACTAATTATGACGATTGCATTAAAAAGTTGTGTAAGGAATTTGATTCCAATCTGAGTTAGTTCTTTTAGTATTTTCTCCGTTATGAGGTCATAGCCTGGAGCCTTTTTACTATTTAGTTTCTTAATTGCTTTAGCAACCTCGGAAATATTAATTTTTTTAATTGGCTTATGTGGTGATATCTTATCCCGTAATACACTCAGAACCTCATTCAGATGCTTTACTGACCCTTCACACAAGTGAAAAGTAAAAACTTGTTGCAGGTGCTCAGCGAAAGTGTAATTTCCTTGCCCAACGGACAACTGCGTCTTAACGGTGAAGAGGCTGCTTTTGATTGTCTTAACTTTTTGGTTGCCTTCTATAAGAAATAGTCACTAGCCGCCGAAGTATTAAGATGTTTCAGATATTATTGTACCCTGTAGTTCTTTTCAGCCGCAAGAAGATTTTTTAGTTCTTTTATGGCTTTATTTAGACGGTTTTTGAAGCGAGGGCATTTATTAGATTGCCATAGTTTCCGAAGTCGCGATTTCTCAGCTACCTTCTCCATTATAGATTTAGAGAACGTTAATCTTGGGTCTTTACACTGGTGCATTGGGGTTGATTCCCAGGATGCTGCTTGAATTGTAGAATTAAAGTGTTTTACAGCTGCTTTAATGTCCTCTTTATTTTTTAATGGGATATTCGCACAAAGATAGGTTTTCAAATGGTTGTTAAAACGATTCCAGTCAGTCATGCTGTTGACGAGTGTGCATCTTCTACGTTTAGTTTTAATCTCACTAGCCAGAAAGATTAATACAGGCGCATGATCCGAAGACATCTCGCAGCAATGTTCGCATTCGATGTAGTTTTTAGAGATTCCTTTTGTTACACAGAAGTCAATGAGATCAGGAAATTTCAATCTGTTTGTTGGCCGATAGGACAGGTGTCCTGAGGATGCGACCTTCAGTCCCAGTTTTTTAATAGCTATCAATAATTCTGTTCCCTTGGAGAGTTTAATACGTGAGCCCCAGTGTGTTTGTTTAGCGTTGCAGTCGCCTCCTGCAAAGATTTTATTTCCAAGAGAATTAAAAAAGTTCAAATAAGAATTTTTTATAATATTTTGTTTAGGTAAACTATATACGGCTGATATCATAATGGGACCTGTCCAATCCTTAACCATCACATTGGTAGCTTGAATATGTTCTTCTCGATGTGGAGTAGCTTGGTAGTGCCTAGTTTTTTCCTTGATCAGGATAGCCGTTCCTCCATGCGCATTGCCATCAAGGTGGTTTGTGAAGTAGGCTCTATACCTTGGAATATTCATGTAACTTTTATCTGAGAAATGCGTTTCAGATAATAGCATTACGTCAATATTGTAGGTATTGAGAAATATTTTCGACGTCCAAATGAGGCGGCAACACCAGAAAACATAAAAAAAATCCACAAAATCGTTTTGAATAATCGAAAAGTTAAGTTGCGTGAGTTAGCTGACATCGTAAAGATATCAAAAGAACGTGTTGGCTTTATATTGCATGAGCATTTGACTATGAGAAAGCTCTGTTCAAAGTGGGTGCCGGGTTTCCTTACTGTTGACCAAAAACGAGAACGTGTTGATGATTCTGAGCAGTGTTTCGCCGGTAAGAAATTTTGCACGAAAGAAGAGGTTATCGCTGAAACTGAGGCCTATTTTGAGGCAAAAGATAAATCGTAATACGAAAGTGGTATTGAAATGTTAGAGCGGCGCTGGAATGATTGCGTTGCTCTTGATGGAGATTACGTTGATGAATAACGCTAATTTTAAACCAAAAAGCTGTGTTTTCTTTGTTAGGCCCGGGACTTTTTAGCCCATGTGTTTTTATTACTAACTATTTAGAAACCAGTGTTAGGATTTATATGTAAACTAAAACGTAATTTTTTTATAGTTTTTAGACGGCTAAGTGGCGAATATTAGATTAAGTATTGCTTTATCAATAGAACCAGGACGCATATTATTATAGTCAAACTGGCAATGTAGTATTTACATTAACTTTTAAAAGCAATATTAAATAACAAAATCATTGTTCAAAGCATGTAGAGTTTCAAATAATGTTTATATTAGAACCAAATACTAAAATTCAAAGAAGTGTTGACAAAACGATATTTTGATTTAAGATAAACATAGCTAGAGTTCAATTGAGATCATATATTCAAACAAAGACAATGTTAACTATATAAACCTAGAAAATAAGGGATACTTGGTCAGTCCATCGAGACCCAGTCAAATAGTCGCCCAGTCAAATATATCTATAAATATATATATATATATATATATATATATATATATATATATATATATATAAATTGTTACGAATTTGCGGGCGCAGGAAAATATAAAGGTCATAGTTGTGAAATGTTGACCAGAGTTGGCAGAAGAGTTTGCACACCCCTGGATGGATGGTCACATTACAGACGTACCACGGCAAGATAAACAAAAGCATGTTAATATTTTGAGTAGTTAGAATTGTAGTTGTTTTTTGAATAAAAGCGGTCGATAAAAAGTAAGAATCCTTCGGATTATTTTAATTGTGGCTATTAATAAATTTTAAAAGTTACAACGCGACTTATTTATTAAAAAATAATTACTCCGCTTGGTAATTAAAAAGATCCCCAGTCGCATGCATATAACGTCTTATAAATAGAAGGCTAGCTGCTAGAAACACACGCCGTCGCCTAGTAAAATTGTAACATTTGGTGTCAGAAGTGAGATAGCTACAGTTTAGACCGCTGCAGAGAAAATCCCAAAGAGAAAAACGGTAAAATTGATTTCAAAGAAATATCTAGAATTCCAGAACCTTCCAGAAACTTCTAGAAAGTAGTTTCAAAACCAATTACAACATAACGCTATACAAATGGAGGAATTATTAAAAGAAATTAGAGAGATGAAAATTGTAAATATAGAACAGACAAAAAAGTTTAAGGAAGAAATCTTGAAGAAGTTTCAAGAACAAACAGATGCATTACAAGTACAGTTACAAGCTGTAGAAGATGCTTGCAGAGGATGTAAAAAAGCTCGATGCTCGATAAAATTGTTTTGGGCCATGGACTCTGAGGCCTTAATAGCCACAAAGGTTTATGCCGCCAAAGTATTCCTGCAATAATTTCCGAATGAAACGGACCGCGAGAGTCTAGATTCGCGGGTTTGTTGAGTGACGCAACGTGTTGACAATGACACGTGTTTATTACGAAATGGTTTTATGTAATGTAGATATGATTTGAACCAATGTAATCCCAGTGTAGAATCACACCACAAGACAAGGTAGTCACTAGTAATTAAAGGCGCGTTTTTTACGGTAAAAAATCGAGCAAACAGAAGGGCGTCGCGGAGCGCTAGACGCTGTAATGAAATGGAGCTCACGGGAGCCACTCGAGATTTGGAACAAATTAAATGACCACGAACCTTATCATGTTTATCTACAGATCGTAGGTAACTACAGGCGCCATATGCTTTCTGGCCTGTATCACAAATCTTATGTAAAGGAATATTTTTGGGTTCGGCTACCGTGATGCAGCGCTTGAACCGTAGCGATTCTTTTGTAACAGTCCCATATAGATTCATTAATTATTGATATATTATTACTAACTATTTAGGAACCAGTGTAAAGGTTCATATATAAACTAAAACGTAGATTTTTAATGATTTTAAGTCGCCTAACTGTCGGGCTCATTATCTAGATTAAGTATTGCTTTATCAATAACCAACGCATATTATTATTATATTAAAAGTGGCGTTGTAGTATTTACACTAACTTTTAAAAAGAAATATTAATTAACTAATCCTTTGTTCATTAGCACGTATAGTTTCAAATAATGTTTATATTAGTACCAAATACTAATATTCAAAGAAATGATGACGAAATGATATTTGGATTTAAGATAAACATAGCTAGAGTTCAAATGAGATCATACATTGAACAAAAACTTTTTAAGCTATATAAACCTAGAAAAAAAGGGATTCTTGGATCATTCCATCCAGATCAGTTCATCTAGATCAGTCAGTCAGTACGTCGAGACCCAGTCGAAATGTCAGTCTAATCAGACTCCGTCAAATAGGGAGTAGCGCCCCTTAGTCGGTGGTTCGGGTTTAGTCAGTCGTTTCAATATAAAGATTATAAAGTTACTAAAAGATTTACTTAAGAATTGTATTAAATAATTGATTGATCAATAAAGAAAATAAGTGTTAATGAATACATTGTTTTAATTGTAAAGTAGTTAGAGTTAACGGTCGAGTCGCGTTAAAATAAAGTGATTGTTCAACAGCAGAGTTAGCAGCCTGCAGAGCACACAAAGTAAGTAAAACCTAATATATTTATGTAATATTATTAGAAGAAGTACTAAGTCCTGATAGATAAATAAGACATCCACAATTAGCTCAGGTCATCCGACTCAAGGTGATCCAGATCACTTAAAAGAACTCTCGTTAGAGAGAATTGTAGAATCGCTCTCTTAAAATAAGAAACTACCACCATATATAGAAATAGATATAACGGGTAGGGTTACACTTGATCAAAATAACTCAGGTGAGTTGTCGAAAAATTGAGGTTTATTACCTAATGATTTTATAGCAGCAGGAGTGCTATATTTTATACTATTGCCGCTGACCGAAATGGCAACTTCAGTTCGGTCAGGCCTTAAAACCTTAGCCGCGACTTCAGTTGTAGAACGATCCTGAGAGCCAACGTCTGAAGCAACCTTGTTATGAGTCTCTGCGATACCTTCTGGATTTGTAAGATCCACTATGGCAGTAGCTAATAAGGTCTCGACAGGTATGCAAGTCTGTAAGTTTTGGTTAAATTCAGGTATCTCCGAGTGAGATACTGATTTCGTATCAATATCATTAGCCGGTGATGTTTTAATATATTTTTCTTTTATAATTTGTCTATTATCATATCGTTCTTTTAATAACTTCCACGCTAATTCATAATTCTTTGTCTTTTTCTTGCGTGTGTCTGGGTTGTGTCTGTTGCTTTGGCTTTAAAAGATTGTTTCTTCTATTTTAAAGTTCTATGGCCACTACACATCCTCTGTAGCTAGATAGGTGATCTCCTTTACAGTTGACGCATATAAGCGTTGTATTTTTGCTAACCGTGCAGTTCAGGGTATTATGTTTGCCAGCGCACTTAATACATCTCGGATCTTTTTTGCAATAGCTTTGGGTGTGGTTATATTCCTGACATCTCTTGCATTGTGGAATTAACCGAGTATTTTTACGTATTGGTTCTATTTTAACAATAATGTTAAGCATGGTTCTAATGGCGTAAATTTTTTCTAGGCTTACTTTGTTGTCAAAGGTCAGCATGAAAAGTGGTAGTCCTCGCTTTGTAGTTATTTTTTCACCATTTTCCTGGATCCTTGTATCTTTTTTAATGATGTTTACAGCATCCAACACGTTTAGTCCTTTAGCTTTGAGATCTTCAATGATGTCATCTTTTTCACATAAAGGATGTAATCCTTTAGCCATGACCTTGATTGATCTCTCATTCTTGTCTTCATATGTGTGCCACTGAAATTTTCGCTCATTCAATTTATGCGCTAACGCTCTGTACGCATTGGGATCAGGCGCATTAATTTTACATGCGTTATTACTCAGTTCTGTTACCTTGCATTCTTGATCGGTTGTATTTTTTAAGATTTTATAGAGTATCTTATATTTTCTTTATACCCCCTACATTAATAGGTGGCGGACAAACACTTGTCTTAATTGGTTTCTCATTTCGTTGTTAATCAATTTCAGTATCGTTTTTAGCTTGTGCTTGGGTTTTGATTACATCTTTTTCAGGAGAGATGTAAGGTGATGTATTTGGTTTGCGTTTTTTGGATTTTCTCTTTTTTACGATCCAATCGATCTCCCGATTTAGTTCATCTTCATCTGTCTCATATTTATCAGCTTCAGTTTGACTACTTGTTTTGTAATCAGCCCGACTGCTTTCCCTTTCTTCCAATTGGCGCATCCGCGCTTCCAATTGTTCGACTTTTTCAAGTAGTTTTGTTTTTTCTGCTCTTTCCTTTTTCAGTGCAGTATATAACTGTTTCTCTTTTTCGGTATTTAAACCATTGTTTTCTTCTTGATAGGTAATAGTTGTCATTGGATGTAATGACTGACTTTCTAATTCCATTTGTTCTTTTGTTCCCGCTTGCGGTTCCTTTGTTTGCTTGGGCGGAGTTCTCTGCATTTTGCTTGCCTAACTAAAGGGGTAAAATGTGTCATTCCTATGACTCATCACCAAAGCGTAACGGGGGCTGTTAATAATCCGGTCCTTGAGAGGACGCTTGCTCACTCTCCACACATACCGATTTTTAATCCACAAATTAAATCAATTTAATATTAAAGTCTTTCTACTTCACTAGTATCATGATTCCTTTTACTAGTGAGCACAATTTCAATAATTACAATAGAATTTATTGTTTCACAAAACAATGGATATTTCAGCAAAAAGAAGAAAACAATAAATAATATTGCAATTTTACTATCTCGACACTAATTGCACTGTATCTCTTATGATTTACTTACTTAAGGTGAATAAGTACCATCAGTAGATGTAAAATTAAATCTTGCGTCTATTGATCCCACTTGTTATTAGCACTCTTGTAAGGTTGATTTTTTAATATTATTTTCCTGTGGAGAAACTTAATAAAGAACCTTTCTCTTTAGATACAATGACTGAATCTTTTAAAGCCGAAGCAACAGACACAACCCAGACACACGCAAGAAAAAGACAATTATCCCGTTCCTAGCATAAGCAGCGAAATGCCAAGAAAACTGTATAGAAAAATTGTCAGCGGAGGAAAAGAAAAATCAACAATTGAAGGAATGCTTCACTTGATTTTAAACAGCATGAATGAACAGCAAATTGTCAACAAACAAATATTAGAAAAAATTCAGAGTTTAGAAACTAAATTCAAAATAATGCGACAAAGAAATATAAATGAATAACGTGGTAACAATAGCAGCCTGGAATGCAAACGGATTACGGGGACGCATTCATGAAATAGAGCTATTCATGCGCTTACTGAAAATTGATATATGCCTTGTGTCGGAAACACATTTTACACGAGAGTCGTATATTAAACTTAATAACTTTAACATATACAAGTCAATTCATCCAGCAAATAAAGCGAGGGGAGGAACCGCCATAATAATTAATGAAAGAATCAAACATAACGCTGAAGTAAACATCGAAACAGATGAAATGCAAGTAACGATAGTGTCAGTGCATATACAAAATAAAAGGTTCCAAATAGCAGCTATATATTGTCCACCGAGATATAACTTAAAAAAAGAAAACTACGCAAACCTGTTCAAAACATTAGGCAACAAATTTATTATTGGTGGAGATCTCAACGCCAAAAACACTTGCTGGGGCTCTCGATTAACCACAGCCAAAGGAAAGGAGCTCTACCAGGCTGGATGCGAACAAAAGTGCGACTTCCTATCCACACTAATGCCAACGTACTGGCCAACAGATTGTGATAAAATTCCAGACCTGATTGACTTTTTTATTATTAAAGGACTGTCGAGGAACTATATGCACATTGTTAGTGATGAAACAATATCGTCGGATCACACTCCGATTATTATCACCATTAGCAGCTCAGTAATAATAAAAAGTGCACCACCAAGCCTTACTAATAATAGAACCGACTGGGAAAGATTCCGTGACGATCTTGAGCTAAGAACAAACCTACAAACACCGCTAAAACATCGAAACAACTAGAAGACGACATCGACTTGTTAGTGAAAAAAATCTAAAACGCAGCGTAAAGAAATACTCCGGTAGTGAAAAGTAAAGGAAATCTTGATGTGAAGTTCCCACAGGAGATAAGAGAACTAGTAAGTAAAAAGCGGAGAGCTAGGAGGAAATGACAAATGAGTAGAGCACCACAGGACAAAACCACATTAAATTCATTAGTAAACAAGTTAATGGAGTTGCTGAAAGAATTCAAGAATGATAGCTTCAGTTGGTACCTGAGCGGACTCTCTGCAGAAAAAGACACAGAGTACTCACTGTGGAAAACAGCAAAAGCCATAAAGAGACCGAAGAATCAGAACCCACCTATCAAAAAAGAAGACGGATCTTGGATAATAAGCAATAAACAAAAAGCCGACTTATTCGCTGATCACTTAGAAAAGACATTCAAACCGTATCCACGACAGACTACTGAGGAAGAAATCAGATGCAGCAGAAGAACGGAGAACAAAAAAATTCTTCCAGTCACTCTTAAGGAACTAAAGACCGTAATAAAAAGCGATTTGAACGCTAAAAAGGCCCCAGGATTTGACCTTATAACAGGTAAGGTTATCAATTCGGATTCCGAAGTAAGCACACGACCATTGAACAATTCCATCGGATTACTAATATTATTGAAAAGGCACTGGAAACACAACAACTATGTTCAAGCGTGTTTCTTGATGTGGCACAGGCATTCGACAAGGTATGGCATCAAGGATTATTATACAAACTGAAAAATGATTTACCTGGTGATTGGTACCATATTCTTAAATCTTATCTCGAATGTAGACACTTTAGAGTGAAAGTGGACGATGAGTACTCAGATATAAAACAGATAAAAGCAGGAGTTCCACAAGGCAGCGTCCTTGGTCCAGTTCTGTACTTATTATATACACGGGATATACCACAACCTAAGAACAGTAAAGTAGCCACAATCGCAGACGACACAGCGATAATGGTTGTTGAGAAAAATGAGGAAGAGGTTACTAGAAAACTACAGCATTCACTAGACGAGGTTTGCAAATGGACAAAGAAATGGCGAATTAAGCTGAACAAAGCCAAATCCACGCACATTAACTTTACAAATCGAATAACTACTCCTTTCACAGTTACTATCAACAGCCAAAAAATACCCTATTCCAACACAGCGAAATACCTTGGCATGACGCTTGACGCGAAACTCAAGTGCAAGGAGCATGTTAATATAAAAAAAGAACAGCTGAATAATAAATTCAGGAAAATGCACTGGCTTATGGGAAAACATTCTCAGCTTACAGTGCACAACAAACTGTTATTGTATAAGCAAATACTGAAACCCATATGGACTTATGGTATACAACTTTGGGGTTGTACCAAGAAAACAAATTTAACAAAAATTCAGACTTTCTAAAACAAAGTACTACGGAGCATTACAAATGCGCCCAGGTACATACGGAATGATAATTTACACCGCGATATAAAGATGCCCACCGTAGACGAAGAAGTCAGGAAGGCAGCAAGCAAACATCTACTGCGACTGCAGAACCACCAGAATGAAGAAATTCTGCAGCTGCTTAATAACAGAGAGAATCTGCGCAGATTGAAGAGGACCAAGCCGGAAGACTTGACCCTGCAATTCTGCTACTACAAACCACACACGTTTTTAAAATTTTTTAACTAGTCAGTGGACTAGAACTGAACAATTATATTTAACTTTTTATTTATAAATTACTAGAAAAGCCTGGCTTAGTTGTAATAATCTTGTAAATAAAAAAAAATTCATAATTCTGAGATGACGATTCAATGGAGGCAATAACCTTTTTCGCTTCACCCCTCATACAATCATTTAAATAAATTAGATTGCGAACTGTGGGTAAAGTGTTATCGTCATCGACAAAGGAGTTAAACAGGTCACAAAATCCTAACCAAGTGTCAAATGACCCGTCGAATGTTGGCAAATGAATAGTTGGTAAAGGTGCTTTATTCCTAAAATTTGTATTGTGCCCGGCTAATTAATAACTATGCACGGGTGGTGAACTATTCAATTGATTTTGGGTCTGAGGACTGTTGCTCAATGATTCTACGCCTTGATTATATGTTGATAATACCGGTGTTCCCATAATACTACTAGCAGTGGATACCCTAGAACTAGATGGGTTGGCAGAATTTGTTTTTCGCGAATCTAAAATTTTAGTGGCCTTATTGCATGCTTTCCAATACTGATCCTTGAAATCATCTCTATATTCATGCTGTTCCTCCGGAACACATCCCTCCTCATCCGCTACCAATAAGTCTATCTCGTCTTGATATGCTAAGAGTTTTTCACGCGTTTGCTTTATCTCGTCGTATATACTTTTTAACATACAAGAATACTATTCCGAATTATTAAATATTGGGAATTTTGTTTAAAGTAAAAATATGTACGACCAAATGCTAGGATAATTGTCGAATTGGGAAAATAGGATGAGTAATTGATCGGAATTAAATGAGTGCTAAGGATTATTGGTGAATCACCTGACTTACTTGATCACGTTGATGTATTGTTCTGTATCCGCAGTGAAGACGATTTGAAGTTTCAATGTAGAACGGTACTCCGGTTATGATTATACAAATGTTGATGTGCTATTTGTATAATTCTTTGCATAAAAAATGTTTGATTGCACACGATTGATGTAGTTGTTTCTCACAAGATAAATAGTTTCCAATGTTGCCAATGCTTAATGATGGCGAATAGTAGGCTCCATACGCAATGATCCCAGCGCTTGTAGATTATCCCAATGACGATTGATGACAAATAATATACTGAATGCGTAATGATTCAGCGGTTGTAGATTATGTCCACGCTAATTAGTGGCGAAAAATAGACTGGATATATATGATCCCAGCACTTGTAGATTATGCCCACGCTGATTGGTGACGAATAATAGACTGGATATATATGATCCAACGCTTGTAGATTATCCCACGCTGATTGGTGGCGAATAATAGGCTGGATATATATGATCCAACGCTTGTAGATTATACCCACGCTGATTGGTGGCGAATAATAGGCGGGATGCGTGATGATCCAGCGCTGTTTTATAATGCCAACGCTGATTGGTAACGATTGATAGAGTTATTTCTTCTACCTGATTATTCTAGTTCACTGTTCACTATCTGGCTATCGAAGGACCAATGTTTGAATCGCGATTAGTTTACCGCGATTTATTTATGCGATGATGTATGATGATGTTGTCAAATTATGTAAAGAAAACCACGAATATTTTTTCGGTTAAAATTAAATTGATTTATTAGGAACTATCAACTACAAGCAACTGATCTAAACGAATGAATACGAATAAATGAATGCCATTTATCATGGAATATAATAGTTAAGTTAACAGTGAATTTAAAATAAACATGAGTACAATGGAATCAAAATTATAAAATAAACATAAATACAATGGAATCAAAATTGTAAATTAACCAGCTCAAGCCGTAAACTCAGAATCACTACAAATTTTACAATCAATTTACATTTATAACATAAAACTAAAATTAAAGAACTGATGAGTATATATGATGAACCCATATAGGACGGAACAGTGGGTATTAATAAATTTTAAAAGTTACAACGCAACTTATTTATTAAAAAATAATTACTCCGCTCGGTAATTAAAAAAAAACCCCAGTCGCAGGCATATTACGGCACCTAAATAGAAGGCTAGCTGCTATAAACACACGCCATCGCCTAGTAAAATTGTAAAAATATATATATATATATATACATATATATGTAATATTTATATATATATATATATAAAATATATATATATATGTGGAAAACGAGAGTACCATCCCAATCCTGATGTGGAAAACAAGAACTATCCAACTTCTTATGTGGAAAACAATAACCAATCCGCTAATCTGATGTGGTTAATAGTGGGGTTTTTATCAGAACTATAGTGTTGAATGTTAGGTTACGTTTATCATTATACACGTGTGAATGTACTATTTTATTGAACATTATTTTGTAATATGCAATCATTGTAATAAGGTCTTCATACCTAAGCATTGTTTGCTAACAAGTGTTATCATTAGTGTGAACTCTCTTTTGATAAATTAACTTTATTGTGATGTAATTGTTTTTCTTTGTGAAATAATTAAATGAACTATTATTAAACCTAAGTTATGTGTTAACTTTATTTTAATAAACTATATTGTAAATGGGGGCTCAACTTTAGGATTGTTATAATAAAACTGCTTAATTAAAATATAAATAAGGATAGGATTATTGTCACCCCACACTTGAGGCGTCAACCAGGATTTATTTAGATTTCTACCCCACATATCATCATATATTATAATGTCCCAGGTGTATATTTGTTTTCTTATATGTTTATATGTTTGGTTCAAATTTTGTATGGCATCTCGAAAACGGCTCCAGGGAAGTTTTTAAAAATTTCTTATTTCGTAGAGAAAAAAATTCTAAGACTTTTGGCGTCCCCGGATTTTCGCCTGAATTTCCTGGAAACCCGTAATTTTGGAAAAACTGGAAAAAAAATGATCCTTTTTTGCTCTATAACTTTTAATTAGTAAAGGATAGAAAGTTGAAATTTTGCATGTGTATTAAGGTATTCAATGCTAACATTTCTCAAAAATTAAAAATTCAAAAATTGAAAAAGGGGGGGTTCAAGAAATTCGGGGGCCCGGTAGGGAACTTTTGAGAAAGTTCATATTCTGGATTCTAGAATAATTAAGTATTTTATAAATAAAAAAAATTCAAAATTTCAAAATTTTGTTTGGGGGCACGGGGGGCAGTATTTGCCGAGAGTAAAAATTGTGCTAGAAAGTTGAAATTTTGTATATAGGCTAACCTTGGTAACTTATTTACAAATCGAAAAAAAAAATCCCAAATTTTGAAAAAAAGTTGGTCAAATAACGCATAAATTGAAAATATTTTTTATTTTGATAGAAAAAAAATATTTTTTTAGTCAATTTATATGTGTGTATATGTGCGCGAGTTTATTTATTATTTCAATTTAAAAATAGAACAGTTAAATATGAAATTTAATTACGAATTATTTTATTGGATTCAAATGATACACGCCAAAAAGACGTCGCATTGCGACGGGGGTAAACTCAAGTGTATTATAATGTCCCAGGTGTATATTTATATTCTTATATGTTTATGTGTTTATATGTTTGGTTCGAATTTTGTATGGCATCTCGAAAACGGCTCCAGGGAAGTTTTTAAAAATTTCCTATTTCGTAGAGAAAAAAATTCTAAGACTTTTGGCGTCCCCGGATTTTCCCCTGAATTTCCTGGAAACCCGTAATTTTGGAAAAACTGGAAAAAAAGTGATCCCTTTTTTGCTGTATTACTTTTAATTCGTATAAGATAGAAAGTTGAAATTTTGCATGTGTATTAAGGTATTCAATGCTGACATTTCTCAAAAATTAGAAATTCAAAAATTGAAAAAGGGGGGGTTAAAGAAATTTGGGGGCCCGGTAGGGAACTTTGGAGAAAATTCATTTTCTGGATTCTAGAATAATTAAGTATATTATTTATAAAAAAAAAATTCAAAATTTTAAAATTTTATTGGGGGGCACGGGGCAGTATTTGCCGAGAGTAAAAATTGTGCTAGAAAGTTGAAATTTTGTATATAGGCTAACGTTGGCAACTTATTTACGAATCGAAAAAAAAATCCCAAATTTTGAAAAAAAATTGTTCAAATATCGCATAAATTCAAAATATTTTTTATTTTGATATAAAAAATGTATTTTCTTAGTCAGTTTGTATGAAAAATTAATTGTTATTAAATGTTAAATCAATATAGGACGAGTTTGTTTATTATTTTAATTTAAAAATTAAATTTTGACTTAAAATTAAAGCCACTTACAAAAAACAAACGTCGCTTGCGACGGGGGTAAAAGCTAGTCATATATTATAATGTCCCAGGTGTATATTTGTTTTCTTATATGTTTATATGTTTGGTTCAAATTTTGTATGGCATCTCGAAAACGGCTCCAGGGAAGTTTTTAAAAATTTCTTATTTCGTAGAGAAAAAAATTCTAAGACTTTTGGCGTCCCCGGATTTTCGCCTGAATTTCCTGGAAACCCGTAATTTTGGAAAAACTGGAAAAAAAATGATCCTTTTTTGCTCTATAACTTTTAATTAGTAAAGGATAGAAAGTTGAAATTTTGCATGTGTATTAAGGTATTCAATGCTAACATTTCTCAAAAATTAAAAATTCAAAAATTGAAAAAGGGGGGGTTCAAGAAATTCGGGGGCCCGGTAGGGAACTTTTGAGAAAGTTCATATTCTGGATTCTAGAATAATTAAGTATTTTATAAATAAAAAAAATTCAAAATTTCAAAATTTTGTTTGGGGGCACGGGGGGCAGTATTTGCCGAGAGTAAAAATTGTGCTAGAAAGTTGAAATTTTGTATATAGGCTAACCTTGGTAACTTATTTACAAATCGAAAAAAAAAATCCCAAATTTTGAAAAAAAGTTGGTCAAATAACGCATAAATTGAAAATATTTTTTATTTTGATAGAAAAAAAATATTTTTTTAGTCAATTTATATGTGTGTATATGTGCGCGAGTTTATTTATTATTTCAATTTAAAAATAGAACAGTTAAATATGAAATTTAATTACGAATTATTTTATTGGATTCAAATGATACACGCCAAAAAGACGTCGCATTGCGACGGGGGTAAACTCAAGTGTATTATAATGTCCCAGGTGTATATTTATATTCTTATATGTTTATGTGTTTATATGTTTGGTTCGAATTTTGTATGGCATCTCGAAAACGGCTCCAGGGAAGTTTTTAAAAATTTCCTATTTCGTAGAGAAAAAAATTCTAAGACTTTTGGCGTCCCCGGATTTTCCCCTGAATTTCCTGGAAACCCGTAATTTTGGAAAAACTGGAAAAAAAAGTGATCCCTTTTTTGCTGTATTACTTTTAATTCGTATAAGATAGAAAGTTGAAATTTTGCATGTGTATTAAGGTATTCAATGCTGACATTTCTCAAAAATTAGAAATTCAAAAATTGAAAAAGGGGGGGTTAAAGAAATTTGGGGGCCCGGTAGGGAACTTTGGAGAAAATTCATTTTCTGGATTCTAGAATAATTAAGTATATTATTTATAAAAAAAAAATTCAAAATTTTAAAATTTTATTGGGGGGCACGGGGCAGTATTTGCCGAGAGTAAAAATTGTGCTAGAAAGTTGAAATTTTGTATATAGGCTAACGTTGGCAACTTATTTACGAATCGAAAAAAAAATCAAAAATTTTGAAAAAAAATTGTTCAAATATCGCATAAATTCAAAATATTTTTTATTTTGATATAAAAAATGTATTTTCTTAGTCAGTTTGTATGAAAAATTAATTGTTATTAAATGTTAAATCAATATAGGACGAGTTTGTTTATTATTTCAATTTAAAAATTAAATTTTGACTTAAAATTAAAGCCACTTACAAAAAACAAACGTCGCTTGCGACGGGGGTAAAAGCTAGTATATTATATATTGTTACGAATTTGCAGGCGTCTGTCCATACATAAATTATAGTTATAAAATAATAACTAGAATTAGCAGAAAAGGTTGCGCATCCCAGTACAAATATCAAGACATTTTGATAACAAACTTGTTTACTAGTTGGCGCATAACTTAATACGCGTGTTCCTGGAAATGAACATAAACAACTGCATACCATGCACTTGTGTTATTGTTTACGAGTGAACTTTCTAGAATTAAATACTACGCGTATGAAGTGGAACGCGATAGTAAGAGAGCCCGCGAGAATAAGTCAGCCAGCAATGAATTATTAAATGCAATAATAAACAGTTATTGTAAATAGTTGTTAATAGTTGAATTGTTTTGTGTGGATAAATAAAGTCTGATAAAGTGTAAATCCATCTTATTATTTTAATTGTGGCTTTCTCTTAATTTAATAAGTTACAACGCGACTAAATAGTGTAAACAATTGCTCCGCTCGGCAATCATTTAAGAAAACCCCAGTCGCAGGGGTACTACGGCGTATATTTAGAAGGTTCGAGAATCCTAACCTCCCTTCCCTTAATCCTCGCTCACACATACAAATTTTGTACATTTGGCGTCATAGAAGGTTTCAGAGTCAGACTCCCTTCATTCCCCTTTCACGCCCTAAAAGTTTGTAACATTTAGTGTTAGATGCTGAAATGGATAGTTGCTACGTGCACACAAGCCGTCTCCCCGCCGTCGCCAAGTAAAATTGTAACATTTGATGTCAGAAGTGGGATAGCCACAGTTACGACCGCTGCAGAAAAAATTCCAAGAAGAAAAACAGGAGAGTCTGAAACTGCGTTTCCAAAGAGACTTCCAGAAACTTCTAGTCGGAATTTGCAGCAAGAAAGATTTTACGAAGAGGAAGGTTCGAGAAAAACAGAAATATTGACTTTGAAGAAACTTCCAGAAAGTTCCAGAACCTTCCAGAAATTTATAGAGAATAGTTTCAAAATAATTTACAACACAACACGCAACAAAAATTAAAGAATTTTTAAAAGAACTTGGGGAAATGAGAGAAGTACAGAATACTAAGTTAGAAAAATTATAAGAACAAATAGAAAAGTCCAAAGAAGAGATGTTCGAGAAATTTCAAAAACAGGCTAAACAATCAAAAACAGAAATGTGCGAGAAGTTTAGTGCGTTCCAAATGCAGTTGCAAGCTGTAGAAGAAGCTTGCAGAGGATCCAGAAAGGAATTAGAAACTCGTATAAATGAAATAGAAGATAATGTGGCAGAAGGTCGCCAATTAGTGACAATACGACAAGAGTTGGCGGAGACAAAAATTGAAGAAATAGAAAAACGCTTTGAAATCGTCCAAAAGAACAGGATCCTGCAGTTATAGTATTTGTATTGGTTTTTCTCTGCGAAATTTGCTTTACATAACCACCTTTGATTTTATTGGTGATTGCATCGGAAATATCTAATACTTTATTATCTTTGATTGCTGTTACTTTATGTGGTCCTGTTTGTGGATTCGTTATCTTCCCTCTTCTTCTATCATTTCTTTTAATGTATACTTCTTGAATGTGTTTGTTTATATAGTCCAAATAGTATTTTCATCTGTTTATTTCTTCAATCATATTTTCCTCTGGTTTGCTGAAAATTGTTATACTTATATCATTTTGTTCAAATGTTGGCTTATCATAGTATTTTTCTTTTCTGTGAATATTTATCCACATAGTGTGTGCTTCTTTTTCTGAATCTTCTAGCTTTTCCGGTAAGCACTTACTTTTGTTTTCCTTTTCAATTTTTCGTTCTATTTTAAATATTTAAATTTTCTTATTTTCTGCTTTTTCTTGCTTTATACTGTATTACTTTTCTACCTCGGAATATTGCATATTTTGTTTTCCTGGTTCTTCTTATTTCATGGTTTGTTGTTTTTCTATTTCAATATCTTTTATAGTTTGTTTTTCTGCTACTTGCTTGATTTTTTGTTGATTTTTTACTTTGAAATCTTGAAAGTTTTGATTTTTTGTTTGTTGCACTGCAAACTCAAGTGTTTTACTTTTAAACACATAAAGTGTTTAAAAGCTTGTAGTCACTTTTTAAACATTTTATGGTGTTTATTCAATGGAAACGATTTAAGCATTTAATTTTAATGCACCTAAAGTGTTTTTATTAAATCACTTAAAATGTGTTATGATGAAAACATTTAAAGCGTTTTATAAATTTTTAATTAATACATAAAAAATTAAAAATCATAAAATTATTTTTGTAGGATTTTTTATTTATTTTATTTTTTTTTTAAGTTTCAATTCATAAATGAATAAAAATTACATAAAATTATAATGAATATTCTTAGGCAAATTTCATTTTACATTGCATGCAAATTACATTTACATATATATACATACATATATGTAAATGTAATTTGCATGCAATGTAAAATAAAATTTCCCTAAGAATATTCAGTAATATATTATTACAAATTACATTTTACTCTAAATCACTTTTTTTCTATTAAAACTTATTTGTTTTTCTTACATAAGAAAATATAAATTGCTACACTGCAAACTCAAGTGTTTTACTTTTAAACACATAAAGTGTTTAAAAGCTTGTAGTCACTTTTTAAACATTTTATGGTGTTTTTTTATTCAATGGAAACGTTTTAAGCGTTTAATTGCACTTAAAGTGTTTTTTATTAAATCACTTAAAATGTGTATGAAATGTGTATGAAAAATTGCAAAAGATCGTCATAGAAATTTATATTATTTTCGCTGGGGTATATATTTTTGCACGGTTTGTTTGGGCGCAGTGCCAGTGGCATGGCGGTGTGTACGGAGTAGGGTGGTGGGGAGTCAGTGTGTACGCTGGGGTTCGATGCGGTCGGTACGGGTGGTGGTGGGGGTCGCAGCAGTTTTTTTTAGTTTATATGGATCTGGCCGAGATACGATCTCAGGCCGCACGAGTGCGAGTAATATACTACACTGGGTATAGTATGATTTCGTTAAAATCTTCCTCCACTCCTGGAGACTTTGCGATACCAGCCTCATATGAGGCCATAAACTCGCGCAAATGTGGCTACAGAAATTACATCTGTTTGTGTAACACGGACGGTTATAGGAAGTCAGGTACCTTGGATAAGGGGAGATACCCCTATTAGATATTAATCACTGAAGTGTGCTCGCCTAGAATGGTAGTAATAATACTACCGGTAGTATGACGCGGTGACACCGAACACTGCGCACCATTGGCTAGGGAAGTGCAATGTCAACGAAAACCCCATACGCATACCCCGCAGCCTAACAGTTCAACGACGGGCACCACACCGGCCGAACTGCGACTACGTCACCACAACCACGACTTGGTCCCAGGAGATTGACCTCCCCACAGAGTGTCTCCCATCCAAGTCATGGCTGCCCACAGTGATGCTTAACCCCAGTGATCGAACGAGTGCGAGTAATATACTACACTGGGTATAGTATGATTTCGTTAAAATCTTCCTCCACTCCTGGAGACTTTGCGATACCAGCCTCATATGAGGCCATAAACTCGCGCAAATGTGGCTACAGAAATTACATCTGTTTGTGTAACACGGACGGTTATAGGAAGTCAGGTACCTTGGATAAGGGGAGATACCCCTATTAGATATTAAATCACTGAAGTGTGCTCGCCTGGAAGGGTAGTATATGGAATAATACTACCGAGGTATGTAAGCGGTGACACCGAACACTGCGCACCATTGGCTAGGGAAGTGCAATGTCAACGAAAACCCCATACGCATACCCCTGTCGCCGCGGTTCAAATGACGTGTGCACGACGGCACCGAACCACGACTACAGTCACCACAGCCGCAGTTTGGACGGATGACTGAGATGACACCCGTCCAAACTGTGACTGCCCGCTGTGATGCTTAACCCCAGTGATCGAACGAGTGCGAGTAATATACTACACTGGGTATAGTATGATTTCGTTAAAATCTTCCTCCACTCCTGGAGACTTTGCGATACCAGCCTCATATGAGGCCATAAACTCGCGCAAATGTGGCTACAGAAATTACATCTGTTTGTGTAACACGGACGGTTATAGGAAGTCAGGTACCTTGGATAAGGGGAGATACCCCTATTAGATATGAATCACTGAAGTGTGCTCGCCTGGAATGGTAGTAATAATACTACCGTGGTATGTAAGCGGTGACACCGAACACTGCGCACCATTGGCTAGGGAAGTGCAATGTCAACGAAAACCCCATACGCATACCCCCGTCGCCGCGGCTCAAATGACGTGTGCACGACGGCACCGAACCACGACTACGGTCACCACAGTCACAGTTTGGGCGGATGATTATCCGCACCCGTCCAAACTGTGGCTGCCCGCTGTGATGCTTAACCTCAGTGATCGAACGAGAACTGGTGGGTTCAACATGGTATGGCCGTTGACAATCTCAGGCCGCACGATTACGAGGCAACGACGCTAAGCGCTGAGCCACGGGGCTTATATTTGAATATAGTTTCCTTTACATAAGTATTTATATATATATTATAGAAATATATATAATATTGTCAGACGAGGTATGTATATATATAGTAAAAATTTATTATATTTTTTACTATATAAATGTCGTAAATCAATATTGTTATACGAGATAAATATTGTTCCTTTCATTGATAATTTGAAGAACTTTATGATGAACGACGACGTCAGAGAAAATATCAATAATCTGTTCTGTTGATTCTTTATCTCGGATGATTGAAACTTTTAAAATATGTTGCAATTTATTATATCCTGATAGATGTATTCCTAAACTTCACTTTTTAGAGCATTTTGCGTATTATATAAGATTCTTTGGACCTGCTCGACAGCAGTGGTGCTTTCGATTTGAAGCAGTACATGCTTATTTTAAAGGACTTGTGGCAATTATACGTAATTTTAAAAATATGCCGGCTACTATGAGCTATCGTTATTAAGCTCGCATTTTTACTCGACTTTTCTCCGGACCCGGACAATCATCAAAAACATTTTTATATGACGGTGATTATATTAGTCCTGGTCCAACTGTACCTGTAGTAAACTTACCATATGCTCATTTGTTTGATGGATTAATTAATAATACAGAAAGGGACACATGTAATATCATGAGATCTACAAAAATAATTATTCACGGCACAAGTTATTGCTTTAAAAGCATAATTTTATTTGAGTGTGATGAAGAATCAATGCCTGTATTTGCAGAAATTGATGACATTTGCATATTAAATGGCAAAATTTTGCTTGTAGTAACTCTCCTTGAAACAATTTTTTATGACTGTCGAGTTAATGGTTATTCATACCAAAAAACTCAAAATCGACAACAAAAAATAGTTAATATTGAAGATTTAATTTTTCCGCATCCTGTCACATCTTTCAAACTCAATAATCAACAATACATTCCTTTAATTAATCATGAACGGTGTGAATTTATCGGTTAAAATAGGGTAAAAATATCCATGTAATATAGAACTTATAATCTTTTTTTTTAATCATCTTCCAAAACAATTACACATCTACAAACTTATGTATTTATATTGAACTTGTGTAAAGTATACCTGTATACACCATTTGAATTTTTAATGATATATTTTACATTTATGTTAAGTATTCTGTTTAATAAGTGTTTTACAATAAAAATGTTTTACAGATAACCGTTTTTTTTTCTAGAAATGTTTTATTTCCTAATACCTGATTAGTTTCAAAACGTTTGACAGTATACTAAACGTTCCACAAATTAAAAATGTTTTATTATAAAGCAGTTAATAAAGTGTATTTATTGGTAACACAGATGAAATGTTTTAAAACTAAAGCGTTTGAAGTGTATTTATTGGTAAAACAGATGAAATGTTTTAAAAATAATACCAAAGTGTTTAAGATAATTTTATTAATCACTTAAAACGTTTTGATACAAAACATTTAGACTTAAAAAACACCTAAGTGTTTTACTTTAAAACATGAAATAAAACACTTGAGTTTGAGTTGAGTTTGCAGTGTATATATAGCAACTATTTCATTGTATTCGTGTATCTATTATTAATTTTTAATGAAGTTACGTACTAAAAAAATATTTCCATAACAATTTAAGTTTTACATTAATAAAAAAAGAAATTAAGATTTTTTTTTTCAATAAATTAAAATTAAATAAAATGCTTGGTAAGTATCAAAGTAAAAATTAAGTCCAATACATTACTTATTTATTTTCTTCTTTTTCTTTTTCTTCTTGTTTTCAAATGAACTTCAATAAATCTTGATTTTTTTTAATTATAGTTCCCAACACTTCACTGTCGATGTACTCTAACATGTTTAAGTACTGTTTAGGAAATGCCGTGTCCCAAACATAGTAAGCTGCTAATAAAGTAGCTACCACCTTTGGTACTGTAGGATTGGAAACTTGAACTCTGACATTGGTATCAGCAACATTAAAAGCAGCGCTGATTTCTTTATTATCAGAGTATATAATAGCTCGAGGAGACTCGTTCTCTTCAGGACAATCAGTAGATGAACGTGCCTGTAATAAAATAAGTTTTGAGTAAGGTAAAAGATCCAGTTATTGACACTGGCCTAGTCATTTACACTTGCAATTTTATTTTAATTAAAAAAACAAATCAACTCTAATAAACTAGTAAGTATATTTTTTAAATCATAAATTTTAAGATAATTTATTTTTTAAGAATATTTTATTTTTTTAGTTAGACCATAATTGCAAGTGTCAAACAACCATGCCCGTGTCAATAACTGGGTTCTTTACTTTAATATTTATTTGTTTAAGTACATATTAAAAGCACATTAAAAAATGATCTAGCTTTTTAAAGTCTTAGTTTCTTTACAACGAGAGTATTAATAAACTTACTTCATAATAATAGAAAATATAATAAACCTTACTTGTTTAAAAGTAAACAAAGGCTTAACTTCCTTCTTTACTTTTCTGGTTACAGCATCATTCAGTAATTTCATTACAAGGTCAATTTTAAAATTTTCACCTTCATCTTTGACTTGAAAATAATTTTTCAATCGAAAAAACATCAATTGTATGTTTTTAAATATCGAATCCTCAGTAGTATTTTTTAAATTATAAAATTCGAAGAGTATCTGTTTAAAATGAATTTTAAGGAGTAATTACTTTTTTTAGAGTATAAAAAAATAAAAAAACTAAAAAAATTACTTACCGAATCACAATCATTCAAATGGGGATATTTTGTTACCACTTCCAAAATTGACTTAGCTTCATTTTTTATCCAATTGAGACGCTCATTTAATGTTAACTTAATAAGACGTTGGACATGAGGCGTATTACCTTCTATTCCTTGTCTTTTCTCTAATTCCAATAAAGCTCGGCTAACATTTAATGTAGAAACCTCAGATCTATAAAATTTAATTCATTTGTTACAAATAATTTTAATAAATAATCATATTGAGAGAAAAAAATATTTTTATAAAGAAAATATGTTTGGCTAAAAAGATTTATGCTTAATAAATTCTTATCAACAGAAATTTGTCAGCTGTTTTCAAAATCAAAATGCATTTCAAAATAAAAATTTCCAATAAAAAAATCTCTCAAATGAAAAAAATATAATATCTATAAAAAAACATATTCTTTCTTAATCTAATAAATAATTATGATATGTAAAATTATTTAAAACATACGTTTCATTTGATACTTCCACTTTAGACATTTTGGGGACATGATTGATATTTTCTTCTGCATTCTTCATCATTATCTTTTTTTTTGTACAACAATAACTTTATTTTCAATAAACTTTTTTAAACACGTATCTCGTTCACAAATATCACGAATTTTGTCTCGTATAATTGCAACGTCAGAGACACTTGGATTACGTTGAAACTTTACACATTTTGAACGCCCTTGCAAAGAACAAAAGACTTTTTTGTCTATTTTTATAATTTTTATCAATAAAGTAATGACTTCAAGAATTATTTTTTCTGTGTCCATCATTGAAATACAAATATAAACTTAAGCTGAACATACGCGTAGAACGATCTTAGGTATCCCCTCCAGTCCTGAGTCGGCGTTTGAATTTACAAAGGTTCGGATAGAATATCGTTGTGTATCGAGACAGGCCTAACAAGCATTACACCGATCGGTGGCTTTCGAGAAGCCGCGTACCGCCAATGTGTATGTATGTGTGAGATGTACATGACGCGTAGCGTCAACGTGTATGTGTTGGAATATAAGAATAAACTTAACTGCGAGCTAAAACTATGTGTGAATATTAGTGATCCAGTCAAGACAATCAGTCGTTATACCTTTCCCGATTATATCCACTAAAATTTTGATGTGACATATAAATCTATAGCGATAAAATATATTTATTTTTTTAACATAAAATAAAAATAAATAAATAATGATTCTTGAACACGATTTAATTTTTCCGCATCCTGTCACATCTTTCAAACTCAATGATCAACAATACATTCCGTTAATTAATCATGAACGGTGTGAATTTATCGGTTAAAATAGGGTAAAAATATCCATGTATTATAGAACTTATAATCTTTTTTTTTAATCATCTTCCAAAACAATTACACATCTACAAACTTATGTATTTATATTGAACTTGTGAAAAGTATACCTGTATACACCTTTTGAATTTTTAATGATATATTTTACATTTATGTTAAGTATTCTGTTTAATAAGTGTTTTACAATAAAAATGTTTTACAGATAACCGTTTTTTTTTTCAAGAAACGTTTTATGTGCTAATACCTGATTAGTTTCAAAACGTTTGACTGTATACTAAACGTTTCACAAATTAAAAATGTTTTATTATAAAGCAGTTAATAAAGTGTATTTATTGGTAAAACAGATGAAATGTTTTAAAACTAAAGCAGTTTGAAGTGTATTTATTGGTAAAACAGATGAAATGTTTTAAAAATAAATACCAAAGTGTTTTAGATAATTTTATTAATCACTTAAAACGTTTTGATACAAAACATTTAGATTTAAAAAACACCTCAGTGTTTTACTTTAAAACATGAAATAAAACACTTGAGTTTGAGTTGAGTTTGCAGTGTGATTAACCTTTTGTTTTTTTGGTATTTCAAAATGTTGTATTTCTTGATTCTTTGTTTCTTCTTTGACATTTTGCAGATTTTTTACTTTAAAATCTTGGCTGTTTTTATCTTCTGTGTCTTTGACGTTTATTTCAACAATTGACTTTTCATCGGTTTTTATTTTAATAAATGTTTTAACATCTTTTTCGTTTACTTCTGTATTCCAAACTTCATCTGCAGTGTTTTCACTATGTACTTTGATTTCAGTATTATACAGTTCCAATTTATTTGAATTCTAAAAGTATATCGGTATCACGGTATCATTAATGGTTAATATCTTTTTATCGACGTTAATATTAGCTCCAAGTTTTGTCAACAAATTCATTCCTAGTAATCCATTATATTTATCACTACATTTAAACAAGTAGACTTTACAAATGTCTTGACTCTTAAATATTGGAAATATGGGGATGTGAGCTTCTTTATTATGGTTGTGTACCATGGGCCGTCTAAATACAAAAAGCTTCTTCAGAAATACTTTGGGGTAAATTTCTGTATATCAAATTGGGGTTAATTATGGTTTTGGATGATCCGGTGTCTTATAAGTAATTTTATGTTGAGTTTGTTATCAATTATATAGGGTAGGAAATTACTTGATGTTATATTATTAATTGTTATATTTTCTCTGCTTCCAATCCGTGACTTAATTACTAATGTAGTATCCATAGGTGTCCACTGCTTATTAATAGGTTCATCAGAGTATCGATTCCATAAGTTGCTTTGTTTGGAGATTATTGTATTTGGTGCTTGCCAATTTTGTTGATGGGGTTGTTGAAAATTGCTCTGTCTCCGTGATTGATTATCATTAAAATCGGATGTATGGGAATTGCTCTGTCTCCATGTTCGTTTATTATTAAAATCGGATGTGTGGGAAATATTAAAGTTTTCCGATTGTTTAGGGTTGTTAAATGTTCTTTGTGTCATTCTGACTGGTTGTTGTACCAGTTAATTATTCATATTTTCTTGTCTTTGCCAATTCCTGTCGTTCTGTTCTTCTGTTACAATAAAGATAGCTTGTTCCAGTGTAGTGGGTGCTCTGGTTCTCAAGAATGATCCAAAAGGTTCCCTTAAGCCTGCTTTAAAAGATTTCAGAGCCACTTCGTCGTACATATTGGTCTTCATAGTTCTTTTTTCTATTGCTCTATTGCATTTTTAATTACCATATAATAATGCTCTCAATTTTCTACACTTTTCGTAGTATTCAAGGAATGTTTTATTCCTCTGCCTAATTTCCATGAGTTCTCGCAGTAATGACATCTCATCTCTAGGATCGCAAAATGCTTGTGTCAATGTCATTTTAATTTCTGCCCAGCTCTGTATGTCCCTTCCTTCTATTAGTGAGGCAGCTTTTCCAGTTAATTTTGCCCGAATCGCTTCTATTAAAGCGACGTTGTCGAAGCAATCTACTTTATTTTCATTGAAAAATTGTCCTAGTAACAATTCGCTTGTTCTAATGTAGTCCGGTAACCCTTCGGATCTACCATCATACTCTTTTATCATTCCCAAATATTGTTGGAAATTATTATTAGTTGACGTTGTCATTTTTTCTTTTTTATTTATATTTAATTGTGTGAAAAGGTAATTCAATTGATCTACCATATATTAGAGTAGGATAAAAGGAAAATAGGATTATTTTCAAAAATTATAATATTGTTTATATTAATAGATGAACCTTTAATCTTCTTGTAATCCTTTGTCCTTGGTCCTTAGTTATCGGTTCACTTCACTATATTTTACACAGCTTATTTTTAATTTTATTTAATTTTCGAATCTTTTTCCCTGGGGTAAGTAGATTAGTTCTTTTCCGTCACGATGCGTTGGTTTTATCTCCGCTGCTAGGCGACGACTGCGCCAGTTATGTTATTGCTAGTTAAATAACAATATTTAAGTTATAATGTACTTAATTTATATTAAAAAAAGCACTTTCTCTATATTTATATATTTATACTATGAAGATTACCTCCTCGATGGAGAGTAACTAATATACTTGAACAAAGAATTAATTAATTGCTTAAACAAAATTGATTCAAGTCAATGTGATTTATATAAATAATATGGTAACTAGATAATAAAATATTTATTATATTTCTTAAACATAATATTAAGGTCGCTTGATAACTCGCGTATGGAGTGAAACGTCATAAAAATAGTCCGGAAGGTCAAACAGCGTATTTGGATAATTATAGTAATATTCTGGAAAGTCAGAGGTGTCGTAATCAGGGGTAGTCTGCTGCGTATTCTGCTAATATAAAAGGAGCAGAGCATCGCGTCGCAGATCAGTCAGCGATAGTAAGAGAGTCCGCGATAATAAGTCATTCAGCAATGAATTATTAAATGCAATAATAAACAGTTATTGTAAATAGTTGTAATTGTTTTGTGAGGATAAATAAAGTCTGTAAAAGTGTAAATCCATCTTATTATTTTAATTGTGGCTCTTTCTTAATTTAATAAGTTACAACGCGACTAAATAGTGTAAACAATTTCGCCCAGTCGCAGGCGTACTACGGCGTATATTTAGAAGGTTCGAGAATCCTAATCTCCCTTCCCTTAATCCTCGCTCACACATACAAATTTTGTACATTTGGCGTCATAGAAGGTTACAGAGTCAGACTCCCTTTATTCCCCTTTCACGCCCTTACAAGTTTGTAACATTTGGTGTTAGAAGCTGAAGAGGATAGTTGCTACGTGCACACAAGCCGTCTCCCCGCCGTCGCAAAGTAAAATTGTAACAATATATATCGAATGATAGTTTTAATTTTTCTGGTGCCACAACCACACTCTCTCTTTCTTGAATTGAAAGAATTAATTTTTCGGTGTCCTTGATTTACTGAAATACAAACATAAACTGAAGCATGCTGAACATACTCGTCACAAGCGATGTCGCTGGTAGATCTGAAAAGAATGGGATTAAAGATTTACATCGCGCGATCTTATGTATCCTTTCTAGTCTGAGACGGCTGTTTGCATTTACAAAGGTTAGGATAGGATTGCGTTGTAGTAGTGGTAACGCTTGATTAAAATTCGCTTTTATACGGTTCTAATGTGCGAGGTAGGTGCCGCCCGTATTCGGACTGCTTTATATCTTGCAGTGTGAGAGGTCTCATTGCATTTACAGGGTTCGGATAGGTAAATCGTAGTGCCGCGTATACGTCCGGCCGAAATTCGTCGAATTACGGTGCCATATTGAGACAGGCCTAATTTTGATTCAGTAATAGTCAATTTCTATCGTAGATTATTAACATTGTTACAAATTAGATTTAGGACTAAAAACAACAGTTTACTGCGACACATTATATAGTGCAGGCGTTGAAGGTAAGTGAGTATGCAAAATATGAGGAACGAATTCTGACAACTGATATGAGTTCTGGCTGTCTTATATAACAATAATATGAATGTTGCTAGTTGAAAATTTGCCGCATTTTTTTAATCGTCCAAGTAAAAATTACCATGAGAAATTCTATATCAGTACCTCCAGCGCCCGGTCTAATAGCTGAGTCTAGTCATTCACACTTCCACGAATAGTTCAAAAACATGGACCACTATTTCGAACCTTAAAGAGTGATATATTACACACAACACTTGTGACCTAATATGATTATGGACCTGATAAAGAGGTATCGGGAAGTGGTTACGGTGACACGTGAGGGTGCAGATTAGAGCATGGACATCAAGATTTAACACGGATATAAACATTCTTACTGATGGCTTCTGACTACGATGGTTGATTTGATTACATATTTGATTCGAATTGATTATTAATAAATATAATAATATTCATTCGTTTTTTAATGTTTCTTGTTTCGGGAATCAACACTTTTGTTTGTTTCTTTTGCATTATGTGCTTTTATGCCTTTTTCGACGTTTGTTTCTTAAATCTAATTAGTGACAATGTCAATAGCATGCGATAAAAATTTACTATTACTAAATCAAAATACCAAGTACAGGTATTGTGGTGTTATTCTAGAGATTGCGTGAAATGGTCTCAAACAAATGTATTTATACTGGCTTTTTTAATGGTCTATTTTGTTTATGTTGGAATGCTTTGAATGTTATTTGTTATTTGAATTAATATAATATTAGAGTTATTTAAGGATGTATGAGCGAGGATGTGGTGTAATTGTAAATTTTGAAGGGTGGGGATAGGCCTGACCATTTGCGGGGTAAAAGGAAGAAAATTATCACATGACGTGAATTTTACATTTGGCAAACCAGCTTAAATTTAGTTTACATTTTTCCATGTGACATTTGAATAAATTTAAATTTTTGACATTTAAAAATGGATATACCTCAAAAGCTTGACAAAAAAGGATTATTTTGTAAAGAGCGACCACCAGAAATAGATAATAATTCATTTAATATGTGTTTAGAACTACAGTATGTATAATGATTGTATTTAATATTATACTCGTATTTTATATTATTCATGTATACATGTAAATTGTTTACAATTTTTTTTAGAAATTGTCGGATGTTTGGTACTTTTACAATCATCAAACATACGCATTGAATATATCATAAAACCTCACTATGCAGTTTAACATTTTAGGATCAATTGTTGAACGCCGACGAATTATTGACATCAATAAAATAGCCAATGATATGTGGTGTGATTCGTGTACTGATGCCCTGTCTTTGCGATTTGAAAAAAAAGAAAATTTTAGAAGTTGTAAAAAAAATGTCCGAGATTAAAACATCACAACAAACCACAACTGGTAAATGTGTTGTTAATGGAGAAACTGCTATGGGTAAATATTTCTGTAAAAAGAAGATAGTAATATTCAATTTATTTTGTTTTCTATTCTTTAATTAGGACTATTATTTTCTAATAACTCTAACCGGTTGGGATTGGAATAACTCATTTAAACAATATTCTAGTTTGCTCCAATATTCCAACAGTTGACCATACTCTTCTAAAACGATATGAATCGATTTGATTTGCGTAGGGATGGCTATTGAAAATATTGCTCGAATAAGTTGCCGGAATTGCATGACAATAGAAAGAAGTTTCCCAATAGCTCATCAAAGGTATTACGATTCATTAACATTATTATAAACTAAGAAATGACTTATATTATAAGTAATATAGCATTTTTTTCCTTAAAATATAGTTCAAAATAACTTAAAGTTATTTCAAAGGAGGATACAGTACTGTTCATATTGAGTATAGATGCTGGGTGGCAAAAAAGGAAACAGGAAGAACGTATAATAGTTTACCTGGTAATAAATATTTAAGATTAAAAATTTGTTAAATTTAATTATTTCGAATTATTACAATTGGTTTTTCATCGGTCATTCTACGGTGTTGCATATAGTACGAGAAATAAACAATGCATGATATGTGAAGTAGTAGTTGTGTTCTTTGATTTAGAAACCACCACTTTTGGAAAAGCCAGTAAAACATTTCAGATTGCAGCAAAATAGAACTACTCAGAATAAAATGTTTACATTTTACCGACAAGAGGAATACCACCGAGTGCGTCTGCTGTTAATGATCTTACAACTAATGGAGAAAAATTATTTTTACAATCTGCTAAAGTTGACACTGTGTCTATTAACTTGGCTGCATAAGGATTTTTATCCTTCATAAAATTAACAAATATAAATTTTTGTTGAAATGTGTTATGTTATTAAATTATTAAAGTGTTAATAAATATTTTAATTCTATATACATGCTATTTTCCTAATTTTTGTACTTAATTTTTGCTGTTACTATCACGTAATATTTATTTTGACAGCTCTGAATGAGGTTATATTTAAATTTGTATGTACCGTTTTTGCCGCTGCCGTGCTGTGACGCTTATAGCAGTGCAACGTTGCCAAGTGTCAAATATGGCGAAAAATATTTTTTTAAATATCATAATTTAAATTTCATTTCTAATTATCTTTCCTGGATGAACGGTTACATAGTATTTTTAAAATATTGACGTGTGACGCAAATATTTACCTTTCTAATGCATAGTTTTTTTATACAACACAATACAGAACATACTCATATTTATTGATTTATGATCACATGTACCCATTTCCTTATAGGAACAATGTGTTTTATGTCAATTTTCAACAATTAATTTCTTTAAAATATGAACGGTTACTTATGCTGATATTTTAACTGTAGATTCATTTACACGAATTTATACGTAAAAAAATTTTGAGCCCTTAAATCGAAAATTATTTCCTTGCTCATACATCCTTAAAATTTCAATTTACTATTCATAATAGAGATATAAATATTGAGTTCATTGCCTTTATATTAAATAAATATAACAAAGATATAAGTATTACGTAATCGTATGTTAACTCGCATGTGCGACACCAGAATTTTAGCCTAGATATCGTAAGGTTTCCGATGTGTGCCTTCTCATGCATATCTCGCGTATACAGAAACTATAACGTGGTTGCTCACGAGAATAATACGATGGAAAATCTAGTGAAGTCAAGTAAATCTTGTAGGATATATGTTAGATAAGCCTGCTAAGTCCTGGTCATATAAATGTTGTAGGATACTATTCGGACAAATATTGGATAATTTAATTAAAATTTAAATTAAAAAATTAATGTAGGTGAACAGTCTCTTCAATTCATAATGACAGATTTTTATTCTCAGATCATTATTTCTGATATGGTATATGTGTTAAAATTTGTTTTTGTTTCTAACATTTAAGTAGGCTTGCTCTAATGATAAAATGTGTTTATCTCAACTTCAGTGCACCCAACTGAATATAGTCGGCGGTCGGCACAGTAGGACTTTGAAACAACTGAAACAAAGATTGTCTTTATTAAAGAAAGATAGTTATCAACCCTAGACACAGTGAAATATGCCACACATATTTAAATACTTTAAAATAATAATTGTGTTTATTTTAGACATGTTACGTATCTCAATACCTACGAAATGAACACTAATGTTTTACCACAGTAAAATTGAATGTGTAATTTCATATATCATAACAAGTTAGCTAAACATACCGTTCATTTCTTATTTAGAAAGTTCAGTTCAGAGTAGACCAGGAATTCTGCACTGTCTGGTTTAATGATAAATGCTCCAGATATTGTACTCTTCACAGTAGAACAATCACTTGATTTAACAGTGGAATATGCTAAAAATAAAACGAATCTTTTGAAAATTAAAATTAGCCAAAACTTATATACAACATTTAAAATATATGTAGATTTTTATATCTACATTAGTAGTTTTTGAATATAATACCATCCCGGTTCAGACTCCACTTTGCAGGTTAGAATCTACAACCACCTGTTGAGATCCTAATTTGCGGTTCAGAACTATTCAATCCCATATAAGCCTCCAATTTGTAGGTAATTTCTACAACTATCCGTTGAGACGATCAATTTGCAGTATAACATAACAATATAGTTTCTTTTATACGAGCAAACACATGATTTGAATATTGATAGTTCATTTAATATTTACACAAAATTATACAATTACATCTGAATAAAGCGAATTAATCGTATTTAACTTCACTAAGAAAATACACTTGATTAAAATACAATACTTAGATTTACAGTTCTTTTCTACGTTTTGCATGTTACCACGTAATACGCAATTCCAATTGTTCATAGTTATCAACACAATGATTTTATAATGATAATACAACCTAGTATTTAACATTACATTTGCTGCATAACTCTAACATATGTTACAACTAATAACAATGTTCACACTTATTAAATTATATTAACACCCGTTAATAATATTTAAACTAACAAAATAACAACATCGCACAACCTATGTACATCTTGTCGCCATTTTTATCTAACTCTGACTACGACTGTTGCTTGTACCAACATGTGCCCGTAATGACTCGTCAGCATACACAATAGCGAGTGTCTGTGTTTGAGAGTTTCGGGGTTCACACACCTCATCAGATGTTATGGCAAGCATCTGGTGTCGAGAGTACATTATAATATTACCCTAATATTATTCAAGTTCTTAACCTAATTTACAGGTTACTTTATAATTCTATTTCTTAAAACTAATTATATTTACACTTAAAACTAATCTTAAAAAATAATCCCACATCTCGGCCTCTCCTGACTAGTAACTATCCTCAGTTGCTATAATCATCCTGCCCATGGTTTCATCATGTCTGCTGATGTAGAAGTCCTTAATGGTCCTCCACACTCTTCTGCTTTCTCCACGTCATAACGATCATTTCCTTTATTTTCGTTATTTTGTATGGTCCTTTAGCTTTAGCTCCTGTTGCTTTAGTAGGTAACAACCAAACAAACTTTGTAAAAGCATTTACTTTAACGAGAATATGTTTACACATTTTGCTTGTCGTTTTACATTTTCTACCGTAGCTAGTCCTGTTTTCTTGCTGAATTTCTAGAATAATTTTCTTAAAGCTAATTTGCTTAAAGCTAATCAGTTTATTTGACACTATTTAAACTGTAGCTTTTGTATCAGCTTAATTGCTGTTAACACAAAAACACTTCACTGAGAAGGCAGAAGTGCTAAATTTTGAACCGAGCGCTTTAAAGATCCTTGGGCGGTCTTTACTTCAGCGACTCTGTGGTCGTTTTTAGCGTCGGTTGACAGATGAGTGATCCTTCCGAGCGACCATTGCAAAGGTGGAGCGGAATCGTCCTTGATAAGCACCAATTGGCCTACGGCTAGTTGATCACCCACGGAAGTTTTCCATTTGTGCCGTTGTTGTAGTTGATTCACATAATCGCGCTTCCAGCGTATCCAGAAGTGCTGCATAATCTGTTGAATTGCAAAGAATCTCGGTAGATTATTTTGATTCACATGATCGGGATCAAAAGCAGGTATGGCAGTCAGTGATCTTCCCACCAGGTAGTGACCAAGGGAAAGCGGGCTAAGGTCTGAGGGATCATTGGACATGGAATGGATAGGTCTTGAGTTTAGCACGGACTAAATTTGAAATAATACAGTGTACATGTCTTCGTACGCGAGATTAGTATTTCCTAAAACCTTTTTCAAATGAGTTTTCATTGATTTGATAATAGCTTCCCACACACCACCGTAGTGTGGAGAACGCGCAGGAGAAAATTTCCACGAAATATTGCTCTCAGTCATTGCTTTCGCGATTTTCGCCCTTTCAATTGCGATGTCTTCTGATACGGGCTCATCCCATGTCAAATTCTTTAACCATAACGATTGTATCAACATTTTAAATACGATTATGCAAAGAGCTAGAAGTCCTAGCGGATCAAATATACTTGAAATAAATGATAGTATATTGCGTTTGGTAGGTACTATTGCTACCGTTGTGGTGTCAATTGTGTAGGATATACAGTCTAAACTTAGACGCCACTGTATTCCTAACGTGCGCGTATTATTAGTGTCACCCCATGTGACACTTGTATGATTTTCGTTAAACAATTGCATTTGTTCTAGTACTTTCGGTTCATTCGAAACCCATTTTCTAAGCATAAAACCAGCAGGTTTTAGTATTGCATCTATTTCTTTACACTTTTGAACTAACGCTTCTACCGTATCAGATCCTGTGATCAGATCGTCCACGTAGAAATCTTCTAATATTGCTCTTGAAGCAACTGGATTATTTAATTGGTTGTCGTAACCTAATTGTGAAAGACTTCTGATAGCCAGGTATGCCGAAGCGGCCATACCGTAAGTGACTGTATTTAGTCTGTATGCTAATATTGGTTCTTTTATATTATGAAATTTACCGCTTGCTGCACGAGTGGTATTTTCTGTGAAATGATTTTCACACGCCGTTTCCTCTTCCGAGAGAATCGGTGCCTCATTTATTGTCTCAAGTTCACGGTTTTGCGTTAAAAAACACTGCGTTGTGTTTTTGCGAGAATTGAGCGTATTTGGTATTAATATCCAGCCTAATGTTGTTTTTTGTATGGTTGGCAACTTATTACCAAGGTTTGTTCGACCAATGGCTAATAGGCTCCAAAAGATATCTGCCCCGAGAAAAATATCTATTTTGCTTGATTTAAAATAGTTTGGATCTGCCAACTTCACATTAGTGGGCAGATTCAAATCAAACTGTTCAGTATCGCAGATAGGAACATTATCTGTAATCTTATTTAATATATAGCATCGCAACTCTTTGCTATATTTACTGTGTACTGATTGTACATATATCGTGATTTGTTTTGTAACGTGAGTTTGCGCTTAAACCGATTACCGACACCTTTGCATTTTGTGTAGGTAATTTTAAACGTTTTGCTAATGTCTGTGTAACGAATGAAGATTTGCTCCCGCTATCTGACAAGGCGCGGGCTAATATTAATTTGCCTTCATTATTCGGAATTTGAACTACCGCGGTAGCAAGCATTGTTTTGCGAGTACCCAATCGGCTAGTAAGCACAGTCATGGGTGAAGGGGAGGGTTGTAAGTCCTCACCTGAATCCACACTGTGCAAAATTGTATTGTGCCTTTCTTTACATTTAAAGCACGAATATTTGGATTTGCATTCTGACACTCGATGTCCAGAACGCAAGCAATTAAAACATAATCTTTTTGATGCAATCAATTTCTTTCTCTCTGGCACAGAGAGTTTTATTATATCTTGATATTTAAAAGCAAAATGCCCTTCTTGCTTACATATGGAACACGCGTTGTCCTTTGTAGCGATTAAACTTTGTTTAGCCTGTACCTTTACAGGTTGTCTGGATTTTGTATTTAACTGGTCTAACAATAGAGCTCTTCGCGATAAGAAACTCATTAAATCTTTAAATATAACAGGTTCTGATGCACCTGCTGCAAATTTATGGAATTGTCGTTGGCTGTCAATATCCAGCCTATTAACAGTTAGGAAAACAATTAACGTGTCGTACAATTGTTCCCCCTTTACTAATCGTTTTAATGCGCGAACATGTTTTGTTATATCATCGATATAATTACGTAAGCCATTAGCGGTTTCTCCCTTAACAAGGGATGTCTTAGTTAAGCGTTTTAAATGATGTGTTATCATCAATTGCTTATTCTCATATCGATCCTCTAAGAGGCTCCATGCGATAGGATAATTGACGGCACTTGTTTCAAGTCCGTAAATAACCTTTTGTGCCTGAGATTGTAGCGCGGATTTCAAATATCTGAATTTATGCGCGTCATCTATTTCAGGATTTTTATGTATCATCGAAATTCAAGAATCTCTAAATTCGGCCCAGTTATCAACTGAGCCGTCGAACGATTTTAAATGAATTTCCGGTAATCTATATTTATTATAATGGTTGCAATTAGAGTTACTTGAGTGTACTGATCGTGGAGGAGAAATATCAAATTCCAGATTTACCGGTGGTTCATGTGCAATTATTAATTTATCAAACAAAGATAACAATTCAATGTGTCTTTTTTGAAAATCACTAAGCTTAATTTTAATCGTTTTATATTCATCGCCATCCTCTGGTAGCGATGATTGTATATCAATAGCTAAATCCTCGATGGATTCTATCAATGGCGTGATTGCCTCTTTTCTATTTTTTATTGTATGCAAACAATAAGAATTTTTGTCATTCGGGTTTAAGTTTTTACATTCTTCATAATGTAAATTAAATTTACCGATAACATTTTTAAATTTAATTTTTAGTTTTTTCATTGCAGTCGCCATTATTAATTAAATATTACAAAGTTTTAATATTAAATTATTTAAAGTTTTGATATTTTAATATTCAAGTGTTGTAGTGACGAACCCCTAGCAAGCGTATGCAAGTAAGATAAGCCTCGACGGTATGATGCAAAACAGAGACGCAATATTTCTCAGAATATATGTATCTTAACGTGTTTGCTTAAGCAAATATAATATTTTAAGCTTATTGTAAACGCGTTTATCAAACCAATGAAAAAACAATAATAACTTTTAATTCACAACAGAATTAAATATTTTAAACAATTTAATATAATACGAATCAACGAAACTATTATATAACAATATTACGCACAACTAGTGCGTTCTGCAAATCAGACAAATAACAATTTTTAATAGCCTGTCTCAATGAGATAAACAAAGACATATACATGCATGTAATTCGGAAAATAATAATAGGAAAGGTCACTAGCCTGATATTTTGATGAACTCCGCGACAGCTCTCAGTAACAGCTTGTATAACAGTGGAATCGCACGATCTCAATAATCTCGAACACATCTGACGCTTGGGATCAGCTTGTGGTCTCTGGTACAGGATTCGATCCAATCGGGTAGAACCGTTGTAGGATCCGGTTTGAAGGACCAAAATGGAGTGAACCGATGTAAATATCCGGTTCGAATGATCAAAATGGTGTGTAGCTATGTCTAGTCTGAGTTGTAAGGTCAGACTCTTTATGCTTAAAGTGTTTAGTTCGGACTGGTTCCTAGTAAACAGATATACACTACACATATAGGTGCATATATAATTTTCTATGCTTGGAGTTCTTCTAGAGAGGCTAGTAACTTTGAAAATGATAACACTTGTTGATTTCACTTAAAATACATTTATTAAATAAACCAACTTCTTGAATTACACACCGCAGGGCTAAACATGAGCGTTAGCCTATATATGTCTTTCTCTAATGTGTTTTTCTAATTTAAAATATTATAATTGAGTTTATAATACATCATTCGAGTAATGATCACAAAAGAGCGTATATTCTAGTTGAGACACGAATTTTATATCAGCGTTTGTAATTTCTAAATTAAATATAATATAATTGATTTTATATTATAAAGCACGTGTGTTTCCTAGGATGTACGAATTCTATCTGATTATTATATGCGTTTTTAGCTAAACCCTTGGAGTGGAGATAGCACAGTACAGACGTGTTCTCAGCGTTAGCTCGGACAAGCAGCCCTTGGCGCCAATAGGCGCTAAGATACCAATACAATCTTATGACTAACAATATTCATAAAATCTTAAATATAACAATAACATTTATGTGGGATATTTTTTAAGATTAGTTTTAAGTTTAGACATAATTAGTTTTAAATAATAATAATAAGGAACTCTGTAGAATAGGTTAAAAACTTTGCTAAGATTAAGATAAATTTAAATGTTTTAAAGAATGACTTGTAGACCCTCTAAGCAGTTCGCTTACAGCGTCCAGAGAACGCCTGAGGGAACGGGGCAGAAGACCGTTCGCTAGCTATTGAAGATGATGACACATGTTTGGGCGAGGTTCTAGATTGAAAAATGGCGATCAACAGAGATACACAGAGTGTATGACGTTTTAAGTGAATTCAGGAATATGATATGTTAACGAGTGTTATTATCATTGTGAATTGAAATCCAGTTAAACTTTATTACTGTGTGTAATATTTGTTATTGTTGACAGCGTAAATAGTAGAGTTATGCATACAAATGTAATGTTATTTACTAGGGTGTATTTATCATTGTAAACCATTGTGTTTGTTAACAATGTACTATGGAAACTACGTATTTCGCGGTAACACGCAAAACATTGTAAAAGGACTCTAAATCTAAGTATTGTATTTTAATCAAGTGTTATTATCTTTGTGAACTTTATTTTGATTAATTCGCTTTATTGAGATGTAATTGTTTAACTGCGTGGAATAATTAAATGAACTACTATTATTCAAGTTATGTGTTTACTCGTTTAAAATAAACTATATTGTTATTTTTGCACCACACTTGGGGATTCAACCTTAATTGTTACTTGCAAAACTACAACTTGGAGGCTCGTCCGAGATTGAATTATAATATCACACTGCAAATGGTCGTCTCAACACGGATGGTTTAGAAATTTATACTACAAATTGGGGGCTCGAACCGGGATCAAGGGAAAATCAAGCATATTCAGTCAAGATTATTCTTAACCTTGGAACCAGACTTATTATCGAACCGGGATTAAGGGAAAATCAAGGATATTCAGTCAAGATTATTTTTAACCTTAGAACCAGAACTGTTGACCTCGGGATCAAAAGGAAAACCAAGTCTACTCAGTCAAGATTATTCTTAACCTTTTGAACCAGAACAATTGAGGACTGATAAAAAAAAAATTAGTTTATTCAATCAAGAATACTCTTAAATTTCCAGGTGTACAGTTTACTCATTAAAGTAATTACACTTCAATCTGTTAGCAGTGAAAATTATAACAATGACGGAGGAATTAAACAACTTGTCAGTGGCAGAATTACGACAGGAACTTAGCTTCGTTGGACTAAGTCAACGTGGGAATCGTGCTGAATTGTTATCAAGAATCAACTCGTATAATAGCAGAGTCGGTGAACAGAATAGTAGGTCTGTAAACAATGAAACAGTCAATAAAACTAATTATACATTTTTAGATTTAGAATTGGCTTTACTTAAATATGATGGGCTTAAAAATGTCAGATTATGGATCAAACAATTTGATGATTTCTGTGACCAGGCGGAAATAGATACAAAATACAGATATTTGTATGCCAGGAGATTGTTAACTGATACAGCAAAACAGTTTGTTAATTTTGAGACCAGGATAATTGGGATACATTTAATAAATTGGGATACATTTAAATCGTATTTAATTGATAAATTCGATACGAGTTTAAATAGTGCACAGGTTCACAAAATGCTTCAACAAAGGGTGAAGAAATCAGGTGAAAGTTTTCGTCAATATGTGTATGATATTTTAGACATTGCTAGGCAAGCAGATGTCGAAGAAGCAGCTATTATGGATTATATCATAGCAGGTATTCGTGACAGTACAGCTAACAAAGTGATATTGTATGGAGCTGAAAATATTGCGCAGCTGAGACGTAAGCTTAAACAATATGAAAAAATGAAAATGGATATCCAGGACTATGATAAGAGATCTAGGCCAGGTACCAAAACTAAAACTGAGACAACAGGTGAGAAGATTAAATGTTTTAATTGTGGTTCGTTATCATACTCATCTAAAGTGTGTCCAGATAAAGACAAGGGTTCAAATGTTTTATTTGTGGTAATTATGGACATGTTAGTCGAAACTGTAATACTAAAATAAAAACTGTTAAATCAGAGCATAATGTTATGAAAGTAGAAATGATAAAATTAATTTGTGTTAATATCAGGAGTAATGTAAACGCTTTAATCGATACTGGTAGTGATTTGTCTGCAGTGCGGGAAGATTATTTTAAAACTTAAAAAAATGTTAAATTATATGACTCTGTTATAACATTACGTGGTTTGTCAAACTCTCGAGTAAATTCTTTAGGTAGAATTAAATTGGACATTGAAATTGGTTCAGAACATTACGCTAGTTATTTTGAAGTGTTACCATCACATGCAATGCATAGAGACATGGTGATAGGTTTGGACATCATAGCTAAAACTAAAGTAGTTATTGATAACACAGGTGTTAAATTTCATAAACTTTATAACGATAAAGATGAAAATGAAAGTGAGGTTAAACAATTAATGACAATAAAAATAGACAATGTTGATAAAGAAAGTGATCTAGACTTATCTTATATCTTATTGTATAAAAGAAAGACGGGTTTGTTGCAACACTTATAACTCGAGATCTGCTGAACCAATATTCATGGTTATTGATTCGTTGGATTTGTCTTCGCCCCGAATAGCATAATACATCTTAAAAACAATGAAAATATATAAAACAAAGACGGGTTTGTTACAACACTAAAAATAGCATAATACATCTTATAAACAATGAAATTTCGAAATTTGAAAAACTCGACAATGAAAACTCGATACTAAATCATTTCAATAAATGCTGATTTGTTTATTTCATGTCAAACATTTGTTGTCATGACAACATGTTGTAACAACTATTCATGTGTGCGTTCAGAAATTTATTTTTTGTAAAATGTCTCGAAAGTTCAGGTACTGTTATATTTGTTTGTTTTAGACATTAATTTGTGTAAATTATTTATTAATTATTTAATTTTTAATTTCAGAAAATAATACCTAAGATTTATTGTACAGGTTAACAAAAGTGTAAATGTCTTTTTATAGGTAATCTATAACTATAATTTTTCTTGATAAGCTATTCATATGTAGTGCTTATATACTCTTTGAGCTATTGTCTATAACTCGAAAGTGGTTTTTTGTGGTTTTATGCGAGTGCACATTTAGTATTAATATTAATAACTATGCCGCGTCCTAGAAGATCTAATTTTTCCCAGCGGAGCCGTAATGCAATTAGGCAACGGAATATCGCGAGTCAATTATCTGATGAAGAACGAGAAATTGCACGAGAAGAGCACCGCGTTAGTATGGAGCAAAGAAGGGCATTAATTCGTGCTTCTCAAACACAAGAGCAAAGAGAGGTAGCCTGTGAAACGGCTAGGTTAGGAACGAGAAATCGTCGAGCTTATCGTACAGATGAACAGAGGAATAATCTTCGAAGTGCAAGAAGAAATGGTTCAAGTATTGATTTGAATCGAGCAGCGTTTCTATATGATTGCACCATCGACTACAGCTTGCATCGTTTAGTTTGCATTGGTCCAATGGACGTTGTTTGATAGCATTGTGGAGCATTAAGGTTTGCTGGTAAAACGCCTGGTTTGTGCTGCCTTAGTGGTAATGTGAAATTGCCATCATTGGTCCCGCCACCAGAGCCATTGTGCTCCCTGCTTTATGGCGAAACACTAGAATAACGACATTTTCTAGCGAACACTCAAAAATACAATGTCTGTTTCCAAATGACTTCATTTGGGGCGGAAATTATCGAAGAACACGAATATAATCCGACATTTAAGGTAATTTACGTTAAAAACTATATTTTCTATGATTGTAAAAAAAATCTGGAATGTAGTTTGTTAGATTTCAGTATTTAGCATGTTATTATTTGAAAAAAAAAGTGTTTGTAAAAAAAGTGTTTGTTAATCTAACTATAACTATGGCTTTGACTTTACAGATTTAAGGCCAGATTTGCCATCGCATTGGATCATTGCAACATATAGAAGATAACACAGCATAAATTCTTGCAAATATACTTTATGGGCAATATGAAAGAACAACTTGACCGGCGTCAAGGGATCAACACAGCTACGAAAAGAGCAATTCTCCAAGATCTGCAGCAAATGCTTTATGAACATCATGCATTGGTCAGGCTGTTCAAAACTGCTTTAGAGCGCATGCCAAGTGATGACAATAAAGTTGGCTCGGTAGTCATCATGCTTAGAAATTTAAACCAACCAAAACTGTGCAATGGAACGCGTTTGGTGATAAAAAAACTGATGAGCAATGTGATTCACGCGTCGATACTTAAAGGAAAATTTAAAGATGAGGAATTTCTTATTCCAAGGATTCCGATGATCCCAACGGATATGCCATTTGAGTTTAAACGAATTCAATTCCCGATTCGTCTTGCCTTCGCCATGACGATCAACAAATCACAGGGCCAATCCTTAACTATTTGTGGCCTCAATCTAGAAAATGCATGTTTTTCTCATGGTCAATTGTACGTGGCATGCTCACGTGTCGGCAAACCATCCGCTATATTTGTTCTTGCGCCTCACCAAAAAACAAAGAATGTCGTTTACCACAAGGTGCTTGAATGAAAATCCCATTAATGAATTAATCCGAGTGTATTCCAATCTGCACAACATAGTTTTCAATCATTTTTTTCTGACATGAGTTTGAATTACCTAATTATTATTATTTTTTTTAATTTTATTTTTATTCTGTATGTTTTCATCATCATTCATCATAATAAAATACTTTTATGTTTCTATCTATATTAACAAATATTATTTTGTATCATTGTATTACGTTCATAAAAGCCTAAATTAGTTCAGCTAAAAGGTAACACGACATTCATTGACTGTTAGGCGGTACGAAGTTCGCCGGGTCAGCTAGTAAACGATAAAAATGTTATTAATAAAATACACGAGTTGGTGGACAATTACAAACCAAAAGAGTATTACAACTCTGAAATTCAAATGACAATTACATTGAAAGATGATACTTCCATATTTTCTAAACCGCTTAAACTACCACCTGCAGATCGACTAGTTGTTGAATAGCAGCTGGGTGAAGGGTTAGAAGAGGATGTCATACAGGCAGCCCAGGAAATGAACGACCTAGGTTGTGCAATGAAACAAGGCAATGTTCGTCACTCTAAGGATAAGGTCAAAGCAGTCAAGCATTTTCCGAAGCCGAAGATGATGAAACAAGGCAATGTTCTTCCCTCTAAGGATAAGGTCAAAGCAGTCAAGCATTTTCCGAAGCCGAAGAAGACGAAACAAGTAAAGAATTATACAGGGAAGTATATAACAGAAAATGAATTGAAGATTGGGGTTAAAATGAAAACCAAACAAGACACTGTTCGTTTCTCTAAGGATAAGGACAAAGCCGTCAAGCATTATCCGAAGCCGAAGAAGACGATGCAAGCAGAAGAGGCTAAAGGACCATACAAAATAACGAAAATTAAAGGAAATGATCGTTATAACGTGGAGAAAGCAGGAGAGTGTGAAGGGCCAGATAGGACTTCTACATCAGCAGACATGATGACACCATGGGCACGGATGATTGTAGCAACTGAGGATAGTTACTAGTCAGGAGAGGCCGAGATGTGGGATATTTTTTAAGATTAGTTTTAAGTTTAGACATAATTAGTTTTAAATAATAATAATAAGGAACTCTGTAGAATAGGTTAAAAACTTTGCTAAGATTAAGATAAATTTAAATGTTTTAAAGAATGACTTGTAGACCCTCTAAGCAGTTCGCTTACAGCGTCCAGAGAACGCCTGAGGGAACGGGGCAGAAGACCGTTCGCTAGCTATTGAAGATAATGACACATGTTTGGGCGAGGTTCTAGATTGAAAAATGGCGATCAACAGAGATACACAGAGTGTATGACGTTTTTAGTGAATTCAGGAATATGATATGTTAACGAGTGTTATTATCATTGTGAATTGAAATCCAGTTTAACTTTATTACTGTGTGTAATATTTGTTATTGTTGACAGCGTAAATAGTAGAGTTATGCATACAAATGTAATGTTAATTACTAGGGTGTATTTATCATTGTAAACCATTGTGTTTGTTAACTATGTACTATGGAAACTACGTATTTCGCGGTAACACGCAAAACATTGTAAAAGGACTCTAAATCTAAGTATTGTATTTTAATTAAGTGTTATTATCTTTGTGAACTTTATTTTGATTAATTCGCTTTATTGAGATGTAATTGTATAACTGCGTGGAATAATTAAATGAACTACTATTATTCAAGTTATGTGTTTACTCGTTTAAAATAAACTATATTGTTATTTTTGCACCACACTTGGGGATTCAACCTTAATTTTTACTTGCAAAACTACAACTTGGGGGCTCGTCCGAGATTGAATTATAATATCACACTGCAAATGGTCGTCTCAACAGGGATGGTTTAGAAAATTATACTACATTTATAATATTAATACTTCATCTTAAAACTAACAATAGTAAATTAAGATTACACATTTAGAAACTATTTCGTTTCTAACCAGATGACTAATGTAAAATACAAAAAGTTGCTGGTTTTATATTGATATAAATCCTCAGCAAAAACATTAACTTCGTCTTTGACCAGCTGCCAAAAAAAAGAAATATTAGACACGATATGAGTATATTACTTAAAAAAGGTGCTTATTTAATGCTGATTAAGAAATGGTTTATTACTTGTATCTTTCTGACATAGAAATTAAAACAGTTTAAAAAAAAACACAGTGTAGTACGGTCATTATAATTATAGCAAATTATAGCATGGAATCATTGAAGAAGTGACCAGAAAACACTAATGCATACATTTCAATTTTTAGTTTTTAATAGATTATAGTGGTATTATATATTAGGCAAACTCATTGACACTCTTTAAAATGCAGGTCTAGAAATAGCTTAAAGGTGTATTTAGAACATCTCCTTAAAAAGCTTGTATGCCATAAGTAAATAACCACCACCTTGGCTTAAACGAGAATTTCTATCAAATCACCATTTAAACCATCAAACACAAATTTAAGATTTACAATAGCTCCACAATATGTCTTAATATACCACAGAAATGTAAAATTCTAGAAAATTGTAATCAAAATAATAACTCTCAGATATAAATATTCTTTACTAACATAAGGAAAAATATTGTATTAAGCTTGAAGAGAAATGTTTTTTGTTGTAATTTCTACAAAGAAAAATTATATTTAATATAATATAATGATATTATATTTTATATGATATCCGTACAAAATTTTTTTTGCAAAAATATTCCATTGTATTGTGCAACATAATTTCTAGTAATTATTTATATTGTGTTCACTAGTAATAGGAATTATGTTTCTAGTGAAGTATAAAGAATATAAGTTTAAATTTAATTAACTTGCAATTAGTGCATGCGCCAACCTCGAACGTACCAGTGCCACAAAAGAAAACATAGAACAGATTTCTTACATGCGTTAATTACTCAGCACGCCAGAGCCGTCGCGTCAGGAGTAATTATGACAAGAAGTAAGGAATAAACGGAAGCCAATAAGTATTATTCCGAAAATACCAATTAAATAGGAAAATAATGCAAAATAAGTGATTACTGAATGAATAAACTCTTTATTTAGGCGCCTTTACAAGTTATAGAAAAACGAAGGGACAACTGTATCTAATAAAGTCATTATAATTCGTCCTTCTACATTTGTAGTTAAAGTACAAAATATGCAAACTTCTAAGAATCTATTGCAAAATATAGGTATTGGATATGTGTTAAAGAAAGTATACAATACAATCAAGAACCAGGAAGAATTGCAAACATTGTATTTGAGAAATAAATTTAGATTTCCATAGGTACACACATAAAGAGGACAAAAGTTTTAAACTATTACTCACAGGGTTGGATTATATTACAGACATAAATGTAATAAAACAATACTTAGAAGAACTATAATGATAATTATTGTTCAATAATTAGATGAATTTACAATATTAGGCAACTCCGTACAAATGCACTATTACTACTATTTGTTCTAATTCTATTATATTTCATATTATTGTTCAATAATTAGATGAATTTACAGTATTGGGCAACTCTGTACAAATGCACTATTACTACTATTTGTTGGCTTAAAGTCTAGTAACAACAACAAGCAAATTTTTTTTCCTGTTTAATTTTCTATAATACTACAACTAAGTATAGATATAATTATCTAGTGGTTTACATTTCTATAATTACACGGTGGGGTAGAGATTGCTAAAATTTACAATTCTACATGATTACTATGTCCCAGGGTTTAGTTCTGCCAAGTATTTAAACATGATTACTATCAAGAACCATTTACGTCACGGCGATGTTTTCATATTTATGAATTCTCAACGCGTGCTTTGCTGTAATAGTTTTGATGTCTTCTTCAACTGTGTTAATCCTCAGAGCTCTATGTAGTGAGCAGAACTTTTTTTTAAAACGTTTGTATTTCTTAAATGTTTGATTTTTTTATGCATCCCCAGAATTGCACTCCATACGTCCACATTGGCTTTAGCGCTGATTTATATATAAGCAGCTTGTTTTCAATGTTTAGTTTAGAACGTTGTCCAATTAGCCAATAAATATTTCTGCATTTTATGGTTAGTTCTTCTTTTTGTTTTCATTTTTTCTTTTTGACATGCGTTTTCGACCTTAACTTAGCATCTAGTGCCATTCCTAGATATATATTTTTTTAATATTTACTTCTGGTGCATCAACTTGTAAGAGTTATTAGCACTATATATATGCCTTATATATATTTACAGACATTTACAATACATAATTCGTAATTCATAACCATGTAAATACATTTAAAATAAACAAATTTAAATGGTTTTGTTTATAAATTCAATAAGGTTTTTCATACTTTCTCTGCTTTTACATGTAAGCCTATATTTCTGAGGCATATTACATCTTGAAAATGATATGCTTTACCGTTAGTGGTTTATTACAATGTTCACATATTGGTTGTGGCTCTCCTCTGAATAAGTAGGTATGAGTGTAATTTGTATGACCTATTATGAGTCTACATATAACTACTTCCAGCCTTCGATTTATTCCGTCCGGTAATTCTTGTTTGGAAATTAATTGCTTTACTTTCTTTAGTTTTTAATCACTTTCTTTACTCCATTCTTGTTGCTATAAACAATTAATTATATTTTTGATTTTGTGCTTTAAGTCTGAACCTGTTATTGTTGTTTCTTCTGGACTGCGCCCTGAATGGATTGCTTCTATAGCATAATTATAAACTTGTTCGTTTTGTATGATACCGGTGTGAGAAGGAATCCTTAAAAATTCAGTTTCAATTTGCTTGATGTGGAGGTTGTGAATGAGACAGTAAATGGTTTGAACTATTAAGTGGTTGGTATAAAGAGGCCCTATGGCCAATAGGGCACTCAGAGAGTCAGATAAAATTAGTACATTCCTTTTGTTGTTTGCTGATGTGACTTCTTGTAAACTTTCTTTTATTGCATATGTTCAGTACAAAATTAGCACAGAACATAAGATGTGTCTCTGTTGACATTCTAGTATAATATTGTATTGTTGTCTCTGGTAGAAATCTTACTCAGGGCAACACAACGACGACTGCTGTGTACGCTACAGCTATATGGCAATCGAGTCAGTCGTAGTTTGGCTTTTACGCTGTCGAGCATCTGATTCACAACCATTTTATACTATTAGAATTGTGGTTAAATTTATATTAAAAAAGTGTAAATTAATTTTATCATTAAACAATTGAATAAATTATTCAATCTACAAATACTCGCATGGTTTTATTTCGTACATGCGAAGCTGGTCCTTCGAGAATTAAAACAAATTTGGTCTTACAAACCATTATTAACCGCGTGTGAATTCGTGGTGTTTTGAGGTTACGTCTGTGTAGTAATCGACACATGTGCAAGCTATTTCTTTACATTTACCCTATGGCGGCCTGGCAAGTCATCAATTGACATCGATTGGGTAATGCAACGCTTGATTTAAGCAGATTCACATATATTTTGGATACTACATGTTCACATTTCAAGAAAAATTGTTCAAGAAATTTATTATACGGAAAGGGGTGTAAGGAAGCTGGAAGAAAGTAAAATACTTTTTTACTCATCAAGGTACAATTCTATTATTATTATCTACAAGTACCAATTTATTAAAAAATTGCTAAGTTGCTGGATTAAGCTGGATTAGTTTTGTCATCCACGTTTCATTTAACATACAAGTACGAGTTTATCACCTAAGCAAGATGGAGGGGTTGAAGAGGCTTAAAACGGCGCGGACGACTGCAAAAGGTTCAATATCAAGAATGGACAATTATGTCAGCGACTCAAGGGCCCTCGAATCCGATACGGTGGAGCTGCTGGAGGCGAAAAAAGAAAAGTTGATGGCTACCTATCAAACGTACGAGCTCACGCAATCCAGTATTTTAGAAATTGATGAACAGGATGATGAAGACATCGAGGATGTAGAAGAAAAATACTTTAATATTTTAGCTAAGTTAAATGCCAGCATCACCAAGTTGAAAGAAGTTAATAGGCCTACTTGTCCTAGCTTAGTGGCATCCAAGCTTCCAGCGGTGGAAATTCCAACCTTCGATGGCAAGGATATAACCAGGTTTAGGCCCTTTTATGAGCTCTTCCAAGCAGTTGTTCACAATAATGCATCACTGTCCGATGTACAGAGACTTTTTTATTTAAGAAAGTATCTCCTTGACGAGGCTCTCTCAATAATTATAAATTTGCCGCTTGTGAACAGCTCATATAAAGAGGCTCTTGATTTATTGTTAGCGCGGTATGATAATAAGGCGCGATTAATTACTAATCATATTAATATATTACTTGATATTCCAAACATGCAGAAGGGTACTGCAATGGCAATAAGGGCTTTTTTATGTCAAGTTAAACAGCAATTACAAGCGTTAAAAAATCTTGATGAGCCTGTAGACAAATGGGATATGATTCTAATCTCAATATTATGTAGAAAGCTAGATTTATTAACTAGTCGCAATTTCCATATGGAAAGAAATGTAGACAAACTGCCTACTATGGCAGAATTTATATCATTTTTAGAAAAACGTGCGATTGCACTTGAGGATAGCTCACCATATAAAAGTATGTCAAATGACAAAAATTATAAAGAGTATTCGTACTCGAGAGTTTCCAATGTCACTACTCGCTACAATTTAGCATGTAGATATTGTAATATGGACCATCCCATTTTTAGATGTCCAAAATTTAAAATGGCTCCTTTAGAGTCACGTAATTCATTTGTTCAAGAACATAAATTATGTTCGCTATGTTTAAAAGCCCATAGTGGCAGGTGCTCCCTTGAGAATAATTATAAATGTCATAAATGTAAAGGCATGCATAGCAAATTGTTATGTGATAAAACAGATGCTGGTTCGCTGGCTGGCAAGACAACTGAATCTCCAGTTGTAATGTGCTGTAGCAATGATAGCTTGGGGGGTACCATATTGCTGCCTACTATGAAGGTAAAAATTGTTGACAATTTTGGTCGCGAGTTTCTAGTTCGTGCATTGCTCGATAGTGGTAGTCAAGCATCATTAGTGACTGCTGAACTCTTAAAAGAATTGCGTTTACGCACAAACACTTATCCTAGTAAAATAATTGGCATAGGCAATAAAGCCACAAAATTATATCACTCAGCAATTATAAACATACAGTCTAATTACAACAGAAATATTAATCACAAGGTGAATTGTCATGTAGTTGAGTCTATCACTACGCATTTGCCTCAAATTTTTATTGACACATCCAAAGTTATTTTTCCCAAAAATATTAAGCTAGCTGATGAGCAGTATAATGTACCCTCGAAAATATCATTGCTATTGGGTGCGGATGTATATTTTGCCATTCTATTAGGTGGCTGTATTAAATTAAATAATGGCTCAGTTTTACAGAACACTACATTTGGATATGTAGTTGCAGGTAAATTGCATAATCAATTTAGTTACAATGTTATTAATGAGCCAAAAATGTTTCAAAATCAAAATAGTTATTCAAGTAATATTATAGTATCTAATTTTGCCATTTCTGACCATACAACCCTTGAGAATGTTATGGGGCAATTTTGGATGACTGAGAAAGTCCCAGAAAAGACAGATAAGTTTACTGAGGAATATTTAAAGGCTGAACATATTTTTAAAAATTCAGTACTACTTGAAAATAATACTTTTACTGTAGATTTGCCATTAGTCAGCCCAGTAAATGAACTAGAATTGGGGGATTCTTTCTCAGTCGCCCTGCAAAGATTCTATGTGTTAGAAAACAGATTTAAACGAAATCCTTCACTATTGAAGGTGTATAAAAAATTCATTGATCAGTATATAGAGATGGGACATGCCAGGGAAATAGACATAAATTCTTATGATGTTTATAATACTCATAATTATTTTTTAGCGCATCATGCAGTTACAAACGATGATAGCAAAACTACTAAATTGCGTGTGGTCTTTGATGGAAGCATGCGTTCTAAAAATAAGATTTCTCTCAACGATGTTATGCTGAATGGTCCTGTGGTTCAAGGCGAGCTCTTCGATATTCTCCTACTGTTTAGAACTTATGTGTACACAATTGTCTGTGACATAGAAAAATTTTCCGCTGTATTCTCACAAATGACACTTACAATGTCTTGCAAAATATCTTATGGAGAGATGATCCAGGTAAGCCCATCAGTTGTTTGCAAATAAAAACTGTAACATATGGACTCAAATCTTCTACCTTTTTGGCCACACGATGTCTCATAGAACTTGCCCATCGCTACAAACATAAATATCCTCTCGCAGCGAGAGCAATGTGCCATAATACGTATGTTGATGATGTCATAGTTGGGTGCGATGACGTGGAAGAGTTATCTGAATTAAAGTCTCAATTAATTAGTTTGTTACAATTAGGTAATTTTAAATTACACAAATGGTCTTCCAATCATCCCCCAGTGCTCGACGACATCTCTAGTGATAAAAAATATATCAATGAATTGGATTTAAATAAATCAGCCATTATTAAAACATTAGGTCTAAAATACAATGTTATTTTGGATACATTTACCTTTAAATGTCCTAACACGAATAGTAACAATTAGAATACTAAAAGAAAAGTGCTTAGTTTTATTGGGACTTTATTTGACCCGTTAGGATTGATTGGCCCTATAATTGTAGTTGCCAAGTTAATCATGCAAGAGCTTTGGTTTTTGAAAATAGATTGGGACGCACCGCTGCCTGACAAACAATTACAGATGTGGGAAAAGTTCCTTAATGGTCTAAAGATAGCAGACAGCATTTCAATAGATCGACTTATAAAGGAGGAAAATTTTGTCACTGCAGATTTAATAGGCTATGCAGACGCATCTATGAAGGCGTACGGGTGCTGCCTATATTTAAGAACCGTTACAGCAAATGACAACGTAAAAACAAAATTAATTTGTGCCAAGTCTCGTGTGGCTCCACTAGGTAAGGTACTTACAATACCCCAACTAGAGCTAAATAGTGCAGTTTTGTTGGCACAACTTGCGGTTAGAGTTAGTAATTTACTCAAAACTAGATTGGAACATAGAGTTTTCTTTTATTGTGATTCCAAAATAGTCCTTGCTTGGATTCAAGCGGACAAATTAAAAACCAATATCTATGTTAATAACAGAGTAAAGAAAATAACAGAGCTCACAGATAAATTCTCTTGGTACTATGTAAAATCAGCTGATAACCCAGCTGATATAATTTCTCGTGGTATAGAACCACAACACTTAAAAAATCAAAATCTTTGGTGGAACGGTCCCCAGTATCTATCCAATTCTCATTTTAAACATGATCATTATTTTGATTTAAATACAGTACTTCCATCAGACGATGAAGATATAAACTGTAATGTTTGTAACATTGAAGTCGAACAAGCACCTTTAATGCTAGACTTGTTTAAAAAATTCTCCAATATCAATAAACTACAGCGTGTATTAGCTTATGTGTACAGATTCTTTAATAATTGTAAAAAGACAGTACACAGTTCAAGTGGACATTTATCTCCACAAGAACTTCATAATTCATTATTAATTATCATTCGCTCAGTTCAAAGGCAAATATTTTTTAAAGAAATAAAATGTCTCTTAGGTGGTATCATTATCAAGACCGGTATAGGTAATCTCCACCCTTTCATAGACAGCACTGGTTTGATTCGTGTTGGTGGCAGATTGCAAAATGCAGGCATTGCAAAAGATAAAATGCACCCAGTCATACTGCCAAAGGACAACAATATCACTTCTATCATAATCAAAAATGAGCACTTACGTTTGCTCCATGCTGGTGCTAGATTAGTATTCAGCTCCTTGTCTCAAAAGTTCTGGATTATCAATGGCATACGGGAGGTCAAAAAGGTACTATACAAATGTGTTATATGTTCACGATTGAAGGCTGAATCTGCTAAACAATTGATGGGTTCTTTGCCAGCTGACAGAGTTACAGCTACAAGACCATTTCAGCATGTAGGTGTAGATTTTTGTGGACCTTTTAACATAAAGATAGCTCGCATACGTAAACCATTGATTACAAAAGGTTACATTTCATTGTTTGTTTGCTTTTCTACAAAGGCCATACACATGGAAGTGGTTTCTGATTTAAGAACTGAAACATTCTTGGCATGTCTCAATCGTTTTATTTCTAGACGAGGCATGCCTACTAAAATTTATTGTGACAATGCTAAAACATTCAAGGGTGCTGCTAATGAATTAAAAGAATTGTATAATTTACAGACTAATAAGTCTCATAGAAATAATGTTATAAGTTTTTGTAATAATTTATATATAAAATTTATGTTTATACCCAGTTATGCTCCTGAATTTGGTGGCATATGGGAAGCAGGGGTCAAAAGTGCGAAGCACCACCTTAAGAGAGTAGTTGGTAATTTGGCCTTAACTTATGAAGAATTAAATTCAGTTGTCATACAGATTGAAGGTGTGCTAAACTCAAGACCACTGCTTCCACTAAGCTCAAATGAGTATAAGTACTTGACTCCAGCACATTTTCTAATTGGCACTGCTCTGATTGAATACCCTGAAGTTAATTTAACAGAGGTACCAGTCAATCGTCTTAAGTTTTGGAATATTGTTAAAAAACTAAAGCAAGACTTTTGGCAAGCTTGGTCTAAGGATTATCTCACACAGCTTCAGAGCCGTCCCAAGTGGAAATATGCTAATGACAACCTGAAAGAAGGTGATTTAGTTATTGTAAAGAATCTAAACTCACCCCCATTAAATTGGCCAATGGCCAGAATTACAAAAGTCTTTTTTGGTAAAGATGGAAAAGTGAGAGTGGCGGAAATAAAAATTGGTGATAAGATCTACAACAGACCCATCACAAAATTGTGTAGATTACCACTGAATTGATTGTTGTGTACATTATGCAAATGATAATGTATGCTATAATGTTAATTACGTTTTCTGTTATCTTTAGAATAATTGTTATTTTGTTTTATTTTATATTATTCTCATACAATTATGTAGACTATCATAGAATTAAGAAGTTTATAAATTTATGTAGCTCTATGTATTAATGTATTTTTATATATATTTTAAGTTGGTTGTGGGATCAGCTACTTTCTGCTGGCTGGCAATTTATGTTCAGTACAAAATTAGCACAGAACATAAGATGTGTCTCTGTTGACATTCTAGTATAATATTGTATTGTTGTCTCTGGTAGAATTCTTACTCAGGGCAACACAACGGCGACTGCTGTGTACGCTACAGCCGTATGGCAATCGAGTCAGTCGTAGTTTGGCTTTTACGCTGTCGAGCATCTGATTCACAACCATTTTATACTATTAGAATTGTGGTTAAATTTATATTAAAAAAGTGTAAATTAATTTTATCATTAAACAATTGAATAAATTATTCAATCTACAAATACTCGCATGGTTTTATTTCGTACAAAATGTATTAATTTTTTTTTAAATTTTAATTTTTTAGTTCTTTAACTACTATTTTTGAGTAAAAAAGAGACAGTTGGTACAACTGCAAAAATAAAAAATATAAAAGTTAATAATTTCAATTTCATATTATATATAGCAGCACTTATGTGAACAAATGTACATGTTAAAATAAAAAAAAAATTAAATAACTTTTAACCATATAATTGTATGTAAAAATGTATTTTTTTGTAAAGAATGTCACGTTATCACCCACTCTTAAGCTATTTTAAAGTAACAGAAATGTGTTATTATTTTAAAAATTTTAATTTTTTAGTTCCATCATTATTATTTTTGAGTAAAACAGACACAGTTGGTACAACTGCAAGTACAAAAAATATAAAAGGTAATAATAATTTTAATTTCATATTTTATATACCAGCACTTGTGTATACAAATGTGCATGATAAAATAAAACAAAATTTTATAACTTTTAACCATATATTTGTATGTAAAAATTTATTTTTTTGTATAGAATTTCACTTTACCACACATTCTAAATGTATTTTAAAGTAACAAAAATGTATTATTTTAAAATTTTTATTTTTTTAGTTCCATCACTACAATTTTTGTGTAAAAAAGACACAGTTAGTACAACTGCAAGTTCAAAAAGTATAAAAGTTATTATTAATTTTAATTTCATATTATATATAGCAGCACTTGTGTGAACAAATGTGCATGTTATAATAAAAAAAAACTATTTAATAACTTTTAACCATATATTGTATGTAAAAATGTATTTTTTTGTATAGAATGTCACGTTATCACTCACTCTTAAGCTATTTTAAAGTAACAGAAATGTGTTATTCTTTTAAGAATTTTATTTTTTTAGTTCCATCACTACAATTTTTGTGTAAAAGAGACACAGTTAGTACAACTGCAAGTTTAAAAAATATAAAAGTTATTATTAATTTTAATTTCATATTATATATAGCAGCACTTGTGTATACAAATGTGCATGATAAAATAAAACAAAATTTTATAACTTTTAACCATATATTTGTATGTAAAAATGTATTTTTTTGTATAGAATGTCACGTTATCACCCACTCTTAAGCTATTTTAAAGTAACAGAAATGTGTTATTATTTTAAAAATTTTATTTTTTTAGTTCCATCATTACTATTATTATTAATTGTTTATTGTTCGCCTTTCGGCTTTACAATCTACATTCTTAAATACATTTCATATACTTCAACTTACAATTAAATTTACATTATTCTAAACCTTTTTATTTCCAAAAGTACTTTCTGCTTCTTCTTCTCTTGACCCTCTTCATTCATTTTCCCTAGTCTTCCTTCTGTACTGGTCTATCCCCTAGTCTATTTTTCTGGGCTGAAGTTTAACTGTTTCCTCGCTACTTCTTTCTTTCTGCTGCTTTCTGTTCCTTGTGCAACCCAGCCACCAGCTTATTTATTCTCCTGTTTTTCCTTTCCTTCTTACTATTTCCGCCATCCACCTCTTTCCTTCACTGCCTCCCTTTAATAGCTGGCCAATATTCCTTTCGCTCGCTACTTTTTCCTTACACTTAAACTTAATGTGCTCCAGTGTTTCGTCCTCCGCTCCACACATTCTACACTTTCTTTCCTCACTCTTTTCCCAGTATCTGTTTCCTTTTTTCTCATTTCCCAATCTAAACCTTGCTGTTCTTCTTATGTGTTTTATGTCTTTTTCTATAAGGTACTGAGGCACATTATTTTCCCATAACCTCTTATATCTTTTATTGTAGTTACTTTTTTCTATTTTTCCCATTCTCTCCTGCTGCTGTGTCTCCTTATCCCTTCTCCTTAGCTCCTCTGCCACACTTGCGCCACCTTCTATTCTCCTCTCTGCCTCCTCGATCGCCATTCCATTCCTTTCAAAGTATTCTTTTCTCTTTTTTGGACCTCCTCCCCCCCCCCATTCTTTATGTAATCCTCTCTTATTTTCTTTAAGATTTTGCTTTCCGCTCTGTTCAATTTCTCCTCGTATTTTACCGCTCTTTTCCCTGTTTTAATTCGTATCTTATCCCTCTTTAGCTACTCCATCACCATGTATCCTGGCGTGCACCTGTCCAGCCCTAGTACCCATTTCATGTATCTCACCTGTATTCTTTCCAACTTTTCTTGTTCCTTCCACCCCCAAACCTCTGCTCCATACGACATCATACTGGCTATCAATGTCTCATATATCCATATTCTCTTTTGTATGTCCCCCCCAAATGCCTTTTCCCCTAGTCCCAATACCCGTCGCATTGCTTGCTCTGCCTTGCTAGTTCCATCATTACTATTTTTGAGTAAAAAAGACACAGTTGGTACAACTGCAAGTACAAAAAATATAAAAGTTAATAATAATTTTAATTTCATATTATATATAGCTGCACTTGTGTATACAAATGTGCATGATAAAATAAAACAAAATTTTATAACTTTTAACCATATATTTGTATGTAAAAATTTATTTTTTTGTCTAGAATTTCACTTTACCACACAATCTAAATGTATTTTAAAGTAACAGAAATGTATTATTATTTTAAAATTTTTATTTTTTTAGTTCTATCACTACAATTTTTGTGTAAAAAAGACACAGGTAGTACAACTGCAAGTTAAAAAAATATAAAAGTTATTATTAATTTTAATTTCATATTATATATAGCAGCACATGTGTAAACAAATGTGCATGTTATAATAAAAAAAAACTATTTAATAACTTTTAACCATATAATTGTAAGTAAAAATGTATTTTTTTGTATAGAATGTCACGTTATCACCCACTCTTAAGTTATTTAAAAGTAACAGAAATGTGTTATTATTTTAAAAATTTTATTTTTTTAGTTCCGTTATTACTATTTTTGAGTAAAAAAGACACAGTTGTTACAACTGCAAGTACAAAAAATATAAAAGTTAATAATAATTTTAATTTCATATTATATATAGCAGCACTTGTGTATACAAATGTGCATGATAAAATAAAAACAAAATTTTATAACTTTTAACCATATATTTGTATGTAAAAATTTATTTTTTTGTATAGAATTTTACTTTATCACCCAATCTTAATGTATTTTAAAGTAACAGAAATGTATTAATTTTTTTTTATTTTAATTTTTTAGTTCCCTAACTACTATTTTTTAATAAAAAAGACACAGTTGGTACAACTGCAAGTATAAAAAATATAAAAGTTATTAATTTCAATTTCATATTATATATAGCAGCACTTGTGTGAACAAATGTACATGTTAAATTAAAAAAATTAAATAACTTTTAACCATATAATTGTATGTAAAAATGTATTTTTTTGTAAAGAATGTCACGTTATCACCCACTCTTAAGCTATTTTAAAGTAACAGAAATGTGTTATTATTTTAAAATTTTATTTTTTTAGTTTCATCATTACTATTTTTGAGTGAAAAAGACACAGTTGGTACAACTGCAAGTACAAAAAATATAAAAGTTAATAATAATTTTAATTTCATATTATATATAGCAGCACTTGTGTATACAAATGTGCATGATAAATGAAAACAAAATTTTATAACTTTTAACCATATATTTGTATGTAAAAATGTATTTTTTTGTATATAATTTCACTTTATCACCCAATCTTAATGTATTTTAAAGTAACAGAAATGTATTAATTTTTTTAAATTTTTAATTTTTTAGTTCTATCATTACTATTTTTGAGTAAAAAAGACACAGTTGGTACAACTGCAAGTATAAAAAATATAAAAGTTATTAATTTCAATTTCATATTATATATAGCAGCACTTGTGTGAACAAATGTACATGTTAAAATAAAAAAAAAATTAAATACCTTTTAACCTTATAATTGTATGTAAAAATGTTTTTTTTGTCTAGAATGTCACGTTATCACCCACTCTTAAGCTATTTTAAAGTAACAGAAATGTGTTATTATTTTAAAAATTTTATTCTTATAGTTCCATCATTACTATTTTTGAGTAAAAAAGACACAGTTGGTACAACTGCAAGTACAAAAAATATAAAAGTTAATAATAATTTTAATTTCATATTATATATAGCAGCACTTGTGTATACAAATGTGCATGATAAAATAAAAACAAAATTTTATAACTTTCAACCATATATTTGTATGTAAAAATTTATTTTTTTGTATAGAATTTCACTTTATCACCCAATCTTAATGTATTTTAAAGTAACAGAAATGTATTATTTTTTTTAATTTTTTATTTTTTAGTTCCTTAACTACTATTTTTGAGTAAAAAAGACACAGTTGGTACAACTGCAAGTATAAAAAATATAAAAGTTAATAATTTCAATTTCATATTATATATAGCAGCACTTGTGTGAACAAATGTACATGTTAAAATAAAAAAAAAATTAAATAACTTTTACCCATATAATTGTATGTAAAAATATATTTTTTTGTAAAAAATGTCACGTAATCACCCACTCTTAAGCTATTTTAAAGTAACAGAAATGTGTTATTATTTTAAAAAATTTATTTTTTTAGTTTCATCATTACTATTTTTGAATAAAAAAGACACAGTTGGTACAACTGCAACTACAAAAAATATAAAAGTAAATAATAATTTTAATTTCATATTATATATAGCAGCACTTGTGTATACAAATGTGCATGATAAAATAAAACAAAATTTTATAACTTTTAACCATATATTTGTATGTAAAAATTTATTTTTTTGTCTAGAATTTCACTTTACCACACAATCTAAATGTATTTTAAAGTAACAGAAATGTATTAATTTTTTTTAATTTTTAATTTTTTGGTTCCTTAACTAATATTTTTGAGTAAAAAAGACACAGTTGGTACAACTGCAAGTATAAAAAATATAAAAGTTAATAATTTCAATTTCATATTATATATAGCAGCACTTGTGTGATCAAATGTACATGTTAAAATAAAAAAAAAATTAAATAACTTTTAACCATATATTTGTATGTAAAAATGTATTTTTTTGTAAAGAATGTCACGTTTTCACCCACTCTTAAGCTATTTTAAAGTAACAGAAATGTGTTATTATTTTAAAATTTTTATTTTTTTAGTTCCATCATTACTATTTTTGAGTAAGAAAGACACAGTTGGTACAACTGCAAGTACAAAAAATATAAAAGTTAATAATAATTTTAATTTCATATTATATATAGCAGCACTTGTGTATACAAATGTGCATGATACAATAAAACAAAATTTTATAACTTTTAACCATATATTTGTATGTAAAAATTTATTTTTTTGTATAGAGTTTCACTTTATCACACAATCTAAAAGTATTTTAAAGAAACAGAAATGTATTATTATTTTAAAAATTTTATTTTTTTAGTTCCATCACTACAATTTTTGTGAAAAAAAGTCACAGTACAACTGCAAGTTCATAAAATATAAAAGTTATTATTAATTTTAATTTCATATTATATATAGCAGCACTTGTGTATACAAATGTGCATGTTATAATAAAAAAAAAACTATTTAATAACTTTTAACCATATAATTGTATGTAAAAATGTATTTTTTTGTATAGAATGTCACGTTATCACTCACTCTTAAGCTATTTTAAAGTAACAGAAATGTGTTATTATTTTAAAAATTTTATTTTTTTAGTTTCATCACTACAATTTTTGTGTAAAAGAGACACAGTTAGTACAACTGCAAGTTAAAAAAATATAAAAGTTATTATTAATTTTAATTTCATATTATATATAGCAGCACTTGTGTAAACAAATGTACATGTTAAAATAAAAAAACAATTAAATAACTTTTAATCATATAATTGTATGTAAAAATGTATTTTTTTGTCTAGAATGTCACGTTACCACACACTCTTAAGCTATTTTAAAGTAACAGAAATGTGTTATTATTTTAAAAATTCTATTTTTTTAGTTCCATCATTACTATTTTTGAGTAAAAAAGACATAGTTGGTACAACTGCAAATACAAAAAATATAAAATTTAATAATAATTTTAATTTCATATTATATATAGCAGTACTTGTGTATACAAATGTGCATGATAAAATAAAACAAAATTTTATAACTTTTAACCATTTATTTGTATGTAAAAATTTATTTTTTTGTATAGAATTTCACTTTATCACACAATCTAAATGTATTTTATAGTAACAGAAATGTATTATTATTTTAAAAATTTTATTTTTTTAGTTCCATCACTACAATTTTTGTGTAAAAAAGACACAGTACAGCTGCAAGTTCAAAAAATATAAAAGTTATTATTAATTTTAATTTCATATTATATATAGCAGCACTTGTGTAAACAAATGTGCATGTTATAATAAAAAAAAAACTATTTAATAACTTTTAACTATATAATTGTATGTTAAAATGTATTTTTTTGTATAGAATGTCACGTTATCACTTACTCTTAAGCTATTTAAAAGTAACAGAAATGTGTTATTATTTTAAAAATTTTATTTTTTTATTTCCTTTATTACTATTTTTGAGTAAAAAAGACACAGTTGGTACAACTGCAAGTACAAAAAATATAAAAGTTAATAATAATTTTAATTTCATATTATATATAGCAGCACTTGTGTATACAAATGTGCATGATAAAATAAAAACAAAATTTTATAACTTTCAACTATATATTTGTATGTAAAAATTTATTTTTTTGTATAGAATTTCACTTTATCACCCAATCTTAATGTATTTTAAAGTAACAGAAATGTATTATTTTTTTTAATTTTTTATTTATTAGTTTCTTAACTACTATTTTTGAGTAAAAAAGACACAGTTGGTACAACTGCAAGTATAAAAAATAAAAAAGTTAATAATTTCAATTTCATATTATATATAGCAGCACTTGTGTGAACAAATGTACATGTTAAAATAAAAAAAAAATTAAATAACTTTTAACCATATAATTGTATGTAAAAATATATTTTTTTGTAAAGAATGTCACGTTATCACCCACTCTTAAGCTATTTTAAAGTAACAGAAATGTGTTATTATTTTAAAAAATTAATTTTTTTAGTTTCATCATTACTATTTTTGAGTAAAAAAGACAGTTGGTACAACTGCAAGTACAAAAAATATAAAAGTTAATAATAATTTTAATTTCATATTATATATAGCAGCACTTGTGTATACAAATGTGCATGATAAAATAAAACAACATTTTATAACTTTTAACCATATATTTGTATGTCAAAATTAATTTTTTTGTATAGAATTTCACTTTACCACACAATCTAAATGTATTTTAAAGTAACAGAAATGTATTATTATTTTAAAATTTTTATTTTTTTAGTTCCATCACTACAATTTTTGTGTAAAAAAGACACAGTTAGTACAACTGCAAGTTTAAAAAAAATAAAAGTTATTATTAATTTTAATTTAATATTATATATAGCAGCACTTGTGTGAACAAATGTGCATGTTATAATAAAAAAAAAACTATTTAATAACTTTTAACCATATAATTGTATGTAAAAATGTATTTTTTTTGTATAGAATGTCACTTTATCACTCACACTTAAGCTATTTTAAAGTAACAGAAATGTGTTATTCTTTTAAAAATTTTATTTTTTTAGTTCCATTACTACAATTTTTGTGTAAAAGAGACACAGTTAGTACAACTGCAAGTTTAAAAAATATAAAAGTTATTATTAATTTTAATTTCATATTAAATATAGCACCACTTGTGTATATAAATGTGCATGATAAAATAAAACAAAATTTTATAACTTTTAACCATATATTTGTATATAAACATTTATTTTTTTGTATAGAATTTCACATTATCACACAATCTAAAAGTATTTTAAAGTAACAGAAATGTTTTATTATTTTAAAGATTTTATTTTTTTAGCTTTATCACTACAATTTTTGTGTAAAAAAGACACAGTTAGTACAACTGCAAGTTTATAAAATATAAAAGTTATTATTAATTTTAATTTAATATTATATATAGCAGCACTTGTGTGAACAAATGTGCATGTTATAATAAAAAAAAAACTAATTAATAACTTTTAACCATATAATTGTATGTAAAAATGTATTTTTTTTGTATAGAATGTCACTTTATCACTCACTCTTAAGCTATTTTAAAGTAACAGAAATGTGTTATTCTTTTAAAAATTTTATTTTTTTAGTTCCATCACTACAATTTTTGTGTAAAAGAGACACAGTTAGTACAACTGCAAGTTAAAAAAATATTAAAGTTATTATTAATTTTAATTTCATATTATATATAGCAGCACTTGTGTATATAAATGTGCATCATAAAATAAAACAAAATTTTATAACTTTAAATCATATATTTGTATGTAAAAATGTATTTTTTTGTATATAATTTCACTTTATCACCCAATCTTAATGTATTTTAAAGTAACAGAAATGTATTAATTTTTTTAATTTTTAATTTTTTAGTTCCTTAACTACTATTTTTAAGTAAAAAAGACACAGTTGGTACAACTGCAAGTATAAAAAATATAAAAGTTAATAATTTCAATTTCATATTATATATAGCAGCACTTGTGTGATCAAATGTACATGTTCAAATAAAAAAAAAATTAAATAACTTTTACCCATATAATTGTATGTAAAAATGTATTTTTTTGTAAATAATGTCACGTTATCACCCACTCCTAAGCTATTTTAAAGTAACAGAAATGTTATTATATTAAAAATTTTATTTTTTTAGTTCCATCATTACTATTTTTGAGTGAAAAAGACACAGTTGGTACAACTGCAAGTACAAAAAATATATAAGTTAATAATAATTTTAATTTCATATTATATATAGCAGCACTTGTGTATACAAATGTGCATGATACAATAAAACAAAATTTTATAACTTTTAACCATATATTGAAGCAGATATTATATGCACAGTTATATATAAAACATTTTATTAATTAATAAGTCCTCAGACTGAAATTATACAGAAAGAAATCAGTAAAAATTTCTTATAGACATAAAACAATTGAATTTAATATAATAGTTTTATATAAACAAAAACAAAACCAGTTTCAGTAATTTAATTTAAGAATGAATGTATTGTAATTCCAACACACCCCCTCAAGACATTCATTTCAACAATTTAAATAATTTGAAGTCCCAATCCTTCAGTGAATTTTTCATGTAACTCTCTTGGCAGTGCTTTTGTTAAAATATCCGCAACCATTTCATTAGTTGATACATGACGTAATTTAATAATTCCTTCATCAACTACATCACGAACAAAATAATGACGAATATCTATATGTTTTGTACGTGCATGATAAATCGAGTTCATTGCCAGTTGTTCAGCTCCACGATTGTCAATTAATATTTTAATTTTCAAAAATTTTTCTTGCTCTAGTTCAGTCAATAAATCATTTAAATATATTGCTTCTTTTACAGCTTCTGATAAACTAACATATTCTGATTCAGTAGATGAAAGTGCCACAGTTCTTTGTTTTTGAGATTTCCAGCTCACAGCACCCCCTGCCAACATAAATACATATCCAGAATATGATCTTCGATCTTCAAGACAACCTCCCCAATCAGCATCACAGTATCCAATCATAGATTTTGTTTCTTTAGTCCAATACTTTCCAACTTATTTGATAATTTTTCATTCCATTGTCGAGCAGCTTGTTTAAGACCATAGAGAGCTTTATTTAATTTACAAACATCACCTCCTTCTTCAATACATTTTAACATTTTTGTAGCTTTATTTTTTAATTCTTCAGACACCTGACTATCATCAATTATCCACATCAAAATTTCATGTAGCATATCCGGTATTTCCATATAAACATTTTCTTCTAATATTCCATTTAAATAGGCAGTTACAACATCAAATTGTCTTATTACAAGTTTTAATTCCACAAACAATGCAATTAAAAGTCTCATTGATTCCATTCTTGCAACTGGAGCAAAAGTTTGATCATAATCAATACCATATTTCTGACTATAACCTTTTGCAACAATACGAGCTTTTCTTTTTTCAATAAGCCCATCTGATCCAAATTTATTTGTTAAAATCATTCGACTTCCCACAACACTTTGACCTTCAGGTAATTTTACAATATTCCAAGTATCATTTTTTAATAAACTTATGACTTCTGATTTAATTGCTCTCTTCCACTCAGCACACTCTTGAGAATTAATAGCATCTTCCAATTTAACTTCAGCTACTCCAACAAATATATTATCATTATCATTATCATCTTCATTAGAATCAGATTCAATCCTTTCTTTAACTTCACAATTATTAACTTTGAAGATAATTTTCTGGGACGTCCTTTCAAACCTGTTTTAATTAATTTTGGTCTTCCTGGTCCTCTTCTTTCTTCTCTAGTATATTCTCTTGAGTTTCTTCTAGGAGTTTCTTGAATAGATGATTGAATACCAGATGAATTTTCATTTTCTTCATTATCTTCTAAATTTTCTTCTGGAATTCCATCTAAAGTTTCTGTCTCATTACTATTTTTAAATCCTGTTATCAATTCAATCCATGGTTTATCCTTGTTTTCAAAATCATTAATAATCAGCTGTTTAATCTCTTGTTCTTTAAAACTGTAGTAACATTATCTTCAATAAATTTCACATCACGAGCAACAATAAATTTTCTCTTTTCTGGTAACCAAATTCTGTATCCTTTTGATTCACGTGGATAACCTACAAAAATTCCTTTCATTGATCTATCAGATAATTTGCCTTTTGTTGGATCTTTATCTAAGACATATACAGTTGATCCAAATGCTCGTAAATAATTTAAAAGAACTTTATCCCTGTTGAACCATCTCTGATAAGGAGTATCTCCATTAATACTTCTTGAAGGACATCTGTTTCTCAATGACATGCTGTAGCTACAGCATCAGTCCAAAACATATCCGATAAATTTGATTGAAGTAATAAACATCGTCCCATTTCAACTAATGTTCGATTTAAACGTTCAGCAACACCATTTTGCTGAGGTGTTCTTACAACACTTAATCGACGTTGAATACCTTGATTACGCAGGAAAGAATCCATCTCAGTATTACAATACTCTTTACCATTATCACTTTGAAGATACTTAATCTTCTTCCCTGTCATACGTTCAGCTTGATTTTGATACATTTTAAAAGCTTCTAGTGCACCACTCTTCTGTTTAGAAAGTATACTTCACACCATCGAGAATAATCATCAATAAATGTAATAAAATATTTTGCTCCATTCACTGATTGTGTCCTAAACGGTCCAACAATATCTGTATGAACTATTTCAAGAAGTTCTTCACTCTGTCGTTCACTTCCTGAAAACGGTAACCCTGTCATCTTGCCTCGTAGACACACTTCACATCTTGACAAACATTTTCAATTGTTCAGAGGTTACTTTACTTGTAGTATTCTGATTAATCACCCGAAATAAATCCTTAGCATTTAAATGACCCATACGACAATGCCACATCAATAACTCAGAATTAGCTTTATCTTCTCCAATACAAGCTTCTTCATTACCTTCTTGTAAATAATAGAGATCACCACGCCTTTCAGCAACAAATTTAACATTTCCAGTCATATCCATAATTACAGCTGAATCTTTTTTAAATAGAATTTCATGATCCTTATTAGTAATTTTAGCAACTGATACTAGATTTGACCTTAAATCTGGTACAAATAATGTGTTTGAAAAATCTACTGACCTCAGCTGTTTACCATTACTAATCGACAAATTAACAGTACCTTTTCCTTTGATTTCACTATTTACTTGATTAGCCAAATTTATTTTCCCACAAATTTCTTCATTTAAAGACTTAAATAATTGTTTATCACCACATAAATGTGTTGTACAGCCACTATCAAGAATCCAAGGTCGACAACTTGGAACACTACCAGCAAATTCAACATTAAATACCGCAAAAGTATCATCATCCGCTTGAGAACATTGGTTTTCTTGTGTGTATCTATTCTGTCTATCTGGTCTATTTCTTCTGAAATTTGGTTTCAATTGAGTTGGACATTCAGGAGACTTATGTCCTTGTTTTCCACATTTAAAACAATATCCTTTAAAAATATTTTTGTAACTCGGTTGATTTTCAGCCCTTACATTTCCAGCTAACTCAACAACTGAATTTGAACCAATTTCACTCTTCTCAAGTATCTTAACCTTAAGAGCTTCAACCTCCAAGAGTTCATCACGTGATTCCATAGCACATTTAAAACCTTCATAGCTATCTGGTAGACTATATAATAACATTACAGACAATAAATCTTTATTCACTTCAATATCCATAGCTCCAAGTCGATCAACTATATCCGAAAACTTGTTTACATGATCCCTGACATCACCACCTTCAGACATCTTGTGAAGCATAAGTTGCTTAAGTAATAAAGCTTTTCTTGCAGGTCCTTTGGAAGCATAAACTGAGGCAAGTTTTTGCCAAACTTCATGAGATGTATTACAACCTCGGACATGCTGCAATTCCGTTGAACTAATTGCTAATATTACTTCTGACTTAGCTTTACGATCAATTTTTATCCATCCATTTCTTTCTTCTTGATTATTATTATTATTATTATTTTCCGCAGCAACAGGAATCGGTTTTTCACCACTGACATATTCCCACAAATCATTTTTGATCAATAGCGCCTCAACATAAATTTTCCAGGCTTCATAATTGTCCTAACTCAACAGCTCAAATCTTGTAGCACTCACTGATGTCGTCATATTAATTTTTTAATTAAAGCTGGGCCCATAACCTATTGAAGCAGATATTATATGCACAGTTATATATAAAACATTTTATTAATTAATAAGTCCTCAGACTGAAATTATACAGAAAGAAATCAGTAAAAATTTCTTATAGACATAAAACAATTGAATTTAATATAATAGTTTTATATAAACAAAAACAAAACCAGTTTCAGTAATTTAATTTAAGAATGAATGTATTGTAATTCCAACATATTTGTATGTAAAAATTTATTTTTTTGTATAGAATTTTACTTTACCACACAATCTAAATGTATTTTAAAGTAACAAAAATGTATTATTATTTTAAAAATTTTATTTTTTTAGTTCCATCACTACAATTTTTGAGTAAAAAAGACACAGTACAACTGCAAGTTTAAAAAATATAAAAGTTATTATTAATTTTAATTTCATATTATATATAGCAGCACTTGTGTGAACAAATGTGCATGTTATAATAAAAAAAACTATTTAATAACTTTTAACCATATAATTGTATGTAAAAATGTATTTTTTTGTATAGAATGTCACGTTATCACCCACTCTTAAGCTATTTTAAAGTAACAGAAATGTGTTATTATTTTAAAAATTTTATTTTTTTAGTTCCATCATTACTATTTTTAAGTAAAAAAGACACAGTTGTACAACTGCAAGTACAAAAAATATAAAAGGTAATAATAATTTTAATTTCATATTATATATAGCAGCACTTGTGTATACAAATGTGCATGATAAAATAAAACAAAATTTTATAACTTTTAACCATATATTTGTATGTAAAAATTTATTTTTTTGTCTAGAATTTCACTTTATTACACAATCTAAATGTATTTTAAAGTAACAGAAATGTATTAATTTTTTTTAATTTTTAATTTTTTGGTTCCTTAACTACTATTTTTAAGTAAAAAAGACACAGTTGGTACAACTGCAAGTATAAAAAATATAAAAGTTAATAATTCAATTTCATATTATATATAGCAGCACTTGCGTGAACAAATGTACATTTTAAATAAAAAAAAAAATTAAATATCTTTTAACCATATAATTGTATGTTAAAATGTATTTTTTTGTAAAGAATGTCACGTTATCACCCACTCTTAAGCTATTTTAAAGTAACAGAAATGTGTTATTATTTTAAAATTTTTATTTTTTTTGTTCCATCATTACTATTTTTGAGTAAGAAAGACACAGTTGGTACAACTGCAAGTACAAAAATATAAAAGGTAATAATAATTTTAATTTCATATTATATATAGCAGCACTTGTGTATACAAATGTGCATGATACAATAAAACAAAATTTTATAACTTTTAACCATATATTTGTATGTAAACATTTATTTTTTTGTATAGAATTTCACATTATCACACAATCTAAAAGTATTTTAAAGTAACAGAAATGTTTTATTATTTTAAAAATTTTATTTTTTTAGTTCCATCACTACAATTTTTGTGTAAAAAAGACACAGTTAGTACAACTGCAAGTTTAAAAAATATAAAAGTTATTATTAATTTTAATTTAATATTATATATAGCAGCACTTGTGTGAACAAATGTGCATGTTATAATAAAAAAAAAACTAACTAATAACTTTTAACCATATAATTGTATGTAAAAATGTATTTTTTTTGTATAGAATGTCACTTTATCACTCACTCTTAAGCTATTTTAAAGTAACAGAAATGTGTTATTCTTTTAAAAAATTTATTTTTTTAGTTCCATCACTACAATTTTTGTGTAAAAGAGACACAGTTAAGTACAACTGCAAGTTTAAAAATATAAAAGTTATTATTAATTTTAATTTCATATTATATATAGCAGCACTTGTGTATATAAATGTGCATGATAAAATAAAACAAAATTTTATAACTTTAAATCATATATTTGTATGTAAAAATGTATTTTTTTGTATATAATTTCACTTTATCACCCAATCCTAATGTATTTTAAAGTAACAGAAATGTATTAATTTTTTTTAATTTTTAATTTTTTGGTTCCTTAACTACTATTTTTTGAGTAAAAAAGACACAGTTGGTACAACTGCAAGTATAAAAAATATAAAAGTTAATAATTTCAATTTCATATTATATATAGCAGCACTTGTGTGATCAAATGTACATGTTAAAATAAAAAAAAATTAAATAACTGTTAACCATATAATTGTATGTAAAAATGTATTTTTTTGTAAAGAATGTCACGTTATCACCCACTCTTAAGCTATTTTAAAGTAACAGAAATGTGTTATTATTTTAAAATTTTTATTTTTTTAGTTCCATCATTACTATTTTTGAGTAAGAAAGACACAGTTAGTACAACTGCAAGTACAAAAATATAAAAGTTAATAATAATTTTAATTTCATATTATATATAGCAGCACTTGTGTATACAAATGTGCATGATACAATAAAACAAAATTTTATAACTTTTAACCATATATTTGTATGTAAAAAATTATTTTTTTGTCTAGAATTTCACTTTACCACACAATCTAAATGTATTTTAAAGTAACAAATGTATTATTATTTTAAAATTTTTATTTTTTTTAGTTCCATCACTACAATTTTTGTGTAAAAAAGACACAGTTAGTACAACTGCAAGTTTAAAAAATATAAAAGTTATTATTAATTTTAATTTCATATTATATATAGCAGCACTTGTGTAAACAAATGTGCATATTATAATAAAAAAAAAACTATTTAATAACTTTTAACCATATAATTGTATGTAAAATGTTTTTTTTTTGTATAGAATGTCACGTTATCACCCACTCTTAAGCTATTTAAAAGTAACAAAAATGTGTTATTATTTTAAAAACTTTATTTTTTTAGTTCCATCATTACTATTTTTGAGTAAAAAAGACACAGTTGGTACAAACTGCAAGTACAAAAAATATAAAAGTTAATAATAATTTTAATTTCATATTATATATAGCAGCACTTGTGTATACAAATGTGCATGATAAAATAAAAACAAAATTTTATAACTTTTAACCCATATATTTGTATGTAAAAATTTATTTTTTTGTATAGAATTTCACTTAATCACCCAATCTTAATGTATTTTAAAGTAACAGAAATGTATTATTTTTTTTTAATTTTTAATTTTTTAGTTCCTTACCCAGTAAACAATTTGGTGAAGTGTCCTATTTGGTGAAGTTCGAGTCACTCGTACAATTCTATTCTAACGCTTTACAAGTTCTCTACCTGTCACAGATTTTGTGTTAGTTTTTCATAATAATATCTTCTTTTTCCAACATCATTCATTAAGTATTTCTGTTTCTTTCCCACATGGGTATATTTTTATTATCCGGTCATAAATCATAAACCTACTCCGCTTTTAATTCAGCAGTGAACCGTCGTTGAAATGTCTGTAGCTCATAAAAAGGACCTTTCCTTTGAACGACTGAATAGAAAACGAACACGTTCCAGACAAAAAATTCATGATATGTAATAGAAATTAAGTCGAATTTACTCCAAAATGTTTACTGGGTAACTACTATTTTTGAGTAAAAAAGACACAGTTGGTACAACTGCAAGTACAAAAAATATAAAAGTTAATAATTTCAATTTCATATTATATATATAGCAGCACTTGTGTGAACAAATGTACATGTTAAAATAAAAAAAAAAATTAAATAACTTTTAACCATAAAATTGTATGTAAAAATATATTTTTTTGTAAAGAATGTCACGTTATCACCCACTCTTAAGCTATTTTAAAGTAACAGAAATGTGTTATTATTTTAAAAATTTTATTTTTTTAGTTCCATCATTACTATTTTTGATTAAAAAAGACACAGTTGGTACAACTGCAAGTACAAAAAATATAAATGTTAATAATAATTTTAATTTCATATTATATTTAGCAGCACTTGTGTATACAAATGTGCATGATAAAATAAAAACAAAATTTTTTAACTTTTAACCATATATTTGTATGTAAAAATTTATTTTTTTGTATAGAATTTCACTTAATCACCCAATCTTAATGTATTTTAAAAGTAACAGAAATGTATTATTTTTTTTTAATTTTTTAGTTCCTTAACTACTATTTTTGAGTAAAAAAGACACAGTTGTACAACTGCAAGTACAAAAAATATAAAAGTTAATAATTTCAATTTCATACTATATATAGCAGCACTTGTGTAAACAAATGTACATGTTAAAATAAAAAAAAAAATTAAATAATTTTTAACCATATAATTGTATGTAAAAATTTTTTTTTTGTAAAGAATGTCACGTTATCACCCACTCTTAAGCTATTTTAAAGTAACAGAAATGTGTTATTATTTTAAAAATTTTATTTTTTTAGTTCCATCATTACTATTTTTAAGTAAATAAGACACAGTTGGTACAACTGCAAGTACAAAAAATATAAAAGTTAATAATAATTTTAATTTCATATTATATATAGCAGCACTTGTGTAAACAAATGTGCATGTTATAATAAAAAAAAAACTATTTAATAACTTTTAACCATATAATTGTATGTAAAAATGTATTTTTTGTATAGAATGTCCCGTTATCACCAGCTCTTAAGCTATTTAAAAGTAACAGAAATGTGTTATTATTTTAAAAATTTTATTTTTTTAGTTCCATCATTACTATTTTTGAGTAAAAAAGACACAGTTGGTACAACTGCAAGTACAAAAAATATAAAAGTTAATAATAATTTTAATTTCATATTATATATAGCAGCACTTGTGTATACAAATGTGCATGATAAAATAAAAACAAAATTTTATATCTTTTAACCATATATTTGTATGTAAAAAATTATTTTTTTGTATAGAATTTCACTTTACCACACAACCTAAATGTATTTTAAAGTAAAAAAAATGTATTATTTTAAAATTTTTATTTTTTTAGTTCCATCACTACAATTTTTGTGTAAAAAAGACACAGTTAGTACAACTGCAAGTTCAAAAAGTATAAAAGTTATTATTAATTTTAATTTCATATTATATATAGCAGCACTTGTATGAACAAATGTGCATGTTATATTAAAAAAAAACTATTTAATAACTTTTAACCATATAATTGTATGTAAAAATGTATTTTTTTGTATAGAATGTCACGTTATCACTCACTCTTAAGCTATTTTAAAGTAACAGAAATGTGTTATTCTTTTATGAATTTAATTTTTTTAGTTCCATCACTACAATTTTTGTGTAAAAGAGACACAGTTAGTACAACTGCAAGTTTAAAAAATATAAAAGTTATTATTAATTTTAATTTCATATTATATATAGCAGCACTTGTGTATACAAATGTGCATGATAAAATAAAACAAAATTTTATAACTTTTAACCATATATTTGTATGTAAAAATGTATTTTTTTGTATAGAATGTCACGTTATCACCCACTCTTAAGCTATTTTAAAGTAACAGAAATGTGTTATTATTTTAAAAATTTTATTTTTTTAGTTCCATCATTACTATTATTATTAATTGTTTATTGTTCGCCTTTCGGCTTTACAATCTACATTCTTAAATACATTTCATATACTTCAACTTACAATTAAATTTACATTATTCTAAACCTTTTTATTTCCAAAAGTACTTTCTGCTTCTTCTTCTCTTGACCCTCTTCATTCATTTTCAGTAGTCTTCCTTCTGTACTGGTCTATCCCCTAGTCTATTTTTCTGGGCTGAAGTTTAACTGTTTCCTCGCTACTTCTTTCTTTCTCCTGCTTCCAGGAACCCAGCCACCAGCTTATTTATTCTCCTGTTTTTCCTTTCCTTCTTACTATTTCCGCCATCCACCTCTTTCCTTCACTGCCTCCCTTTAATAGCTGGCCAATATTCTTTTCGCTCGCTACTTTTTCCTTACACTCAAACTTAATGTGCTCCAGTGTTTCGTCCTCCGCTCCACACATTCTACACTTTCTTTCCTCACTCTTTTCCTAGTATCTGTTTCCTTTTTTCTCATTTCCCAATCTAAACCTTGCTGTTCTTCTTATGTGTTTTATGTCTTTTTCTATAAGGTACTGAGGCACATTATTTTCCCATAACCTCTTATATCTTTTATTGTAGTTACTTTTTTCTATTTTTCCCATTCTCTCCTGCTGCTGTGTCTCCTTATCCCTTCTCCTTAGCTCCTCTGCCACACTTGCGCCACCTTCTCTTCTCCTCTCTGCCTCCTCGATCGCCATTCCATTCCTTTCAAAGTATTCTTTTCTCTTTTTTGGACCTCCTCCCCCCCCCATTCTTTATGTAATCCTCTCTTATTTTCTTTAAGATTTTGCTTTCCGCTCTGTTCAATTTCTCCTCGTATTTTACCGCTCTTTCCCCTGTTTTAATTCGTATCTTATCCCTCTTTAGTTCCTCCATCACCATGTATCCTGGCGTGCACCTGTCCAGCCCTAGTACCCATTTCATGTATCTCACCTGTATTCTTTCCAACTTTTCTTGTTCCTTTCACCCCCAAACCTCTGCTCCATACGACATCATACTGGCTGTCAGTCTCTCATATATTCATATTCTCTTTTGTATGTCCCCCCCAAATGCCTTTTCCCTTAGTCCCAATACCCGTCGCATTGCTTGCTCTGCCTTGCTAGTTCCATCATTACTATTTTTGAGTAAAAAAGACACAGTTGGTACAACTGCAAGTACGAAAAATATAAAAGTTAATAATAATTTTAATTTCATATTATATATAGCTGCACTTGTGTATACAAATGTGCATGATAAAATAAAACAAAATTTTATAACTTTTAACCATATATTTGTATGTAAAAATTTATTTTTTTGTCTAGAATTTCACTTTACCACACAATCTAAATGTATTTTAAAGTAACAGAAATGTATTATTATTTTAAAATTTTTATTTTTTTAGTTCCATCACTACAGTTTTTGTGTAAAAAAGACACAGTTAGTACAACTGCAAGTTTAAAAAATATAAAAGTTATTATTAATTTTAATTTCATATTATATATATATAGCAGCACATGTGTAAACAAATGTGCATGTTATAATAAAAAAAAAACTATTTAATAACTTTTAACCATATAATTGTAAGTAAAAATGTATTTTTTTGTATAGAATGTCACGTTATCACCCACTCTTAAGTTATTTAAAAGTAACAGAAATGTGTTATTATTTTAAAAATTTTATTTTTTTAGTTCCAATATTACTATTTTTGAGTAAAAAAGACACAGTTGTTACAACTGCAAGTACAAAAAATATTAAAGTTAATAATAATTTTAATTTCATATTATATATAGCAGCACTTGTGTATACAAATGTGCATGATAAAATAAAAACAAAATTTTATAACTTTTAACAATATATTTGTATGTAAAAATTTATTTTTTTGTATAGAATTTTACTTTATCACCCAATCTTAATGTATTTTAAAGTAACAGAAATGTATTAATTTTTTTTTATTTTTAATTTTTTAGTCCCTTAACTACTATTTTTTAATAAAAAAGACACAGTTGGTACAACGGCAAGTATAAAAATATAAAAGTTATTAATTTCAATTTCATATTATATATAGCAGCACTTGTGTGAACAAATGTACATGTTAAATTAAAAAAATTAAATAACTTTTAACCATATAATTGTATGTAAAAATGTATTTTTTTGTATAGAATGTCACGTTATTACCCACTCTTAAGCTATTTTAAAGTCACAGAAATTGTTATTATTTTAAAAATTTTAATTTTTAGTTCCATCATTACTATTTTTGAGTAAAAAAGACACAGTTGGTACAACTGCAAGTACAAAAAATATAAAAGTTAATAATAATTTTAATTTTATATTATATATAGCAGCACTTGTGTATATAAATGTGCATGATACAATAAAACAAAATTTTATAACTTTTAACCATATATTTGTATGTAAAAAATTATTTTTTTGTCTAGAATTTCACTTTACCACACAATTTAAATGTATTTTAAAGTAACAGAAATGTATTATTATTTTAAAATTTTTATTTTTTTAGTTCCATCACTACAATTTTTGTGTAAAAAAGACACAGTTAGTACAACTGCAAGTTTAAAAAATATAAAAGTTATTATTAAATTTAATTTCATATTATATATAGCAGCACTTGTGTAAACAAATGTGCATGTTATAATAAAAAAAAAACTATTTAATAACTTTTAACCATATAATTGTATGTAAAAATGTATTTTTTTGTATAGAATGTCACGTTATCACCCACTCTTAAGCTATTTAAAAGTAACAAAAATGTGTTATTATTTTAAAAATTTATTTTTTTAGTTCCATCATTACTATTTTTGAGTAAAAAAGACACAGTTGGTACAACTGCAAGTACAAAAAATATAAAAGTTAATAATAATTTTAATTTCATATTATATATAGCTGCACTTGTGTATACAAATGTGCATGATAAAATAAAACAAAATTTTATAACTTTTAACCATATATTTGTATGTAAAAATTTATTTTTTTGTCTAGAATTTCACTTTACCACATAATCTAAATGTATTTTAAAGTAACAGAAATGTATTATTATTTTAAAATTTTTATTTTTTTAGTTCCATCACTACAGTTTTTGTGTAAAAAAGACACAGTTAGTACAACTGCAAGTTTAAAAAATATAAAAGTTATTATTAATTTTAATTTCATATTATATATAGCAGCACATGTGTAAACAAATGTGCATGTTATAATAAAAAAAAAAACTATTTAATAACTTTTAACCATATAATTGTAAGTAAAAATGTATTTTTTTGTATAGAATGTCACGTTATCACCCACTCTTAAGTTATTTAAAAGTAACAGAAATGTGTTATTATTTTAAAAATTTTATTTTTTTAGTTCCAATATTACTATTTTTGAGTAAAAAAGACACAGTTGTTACAACTGCAAGTACAAAAAATATTAAAGTTAATAATAATTTTAATTTCATATTATATATAGCAGCACTTGTGTATACAAATGTGCATGATAAAATAAAAACAAAATTTTATAACTTTTAACAATATATTTGTATGTAAAAATTTATTTTTTTGTATAGAATTTTACTTTATCACCCAATCTTAATGTATTTTAAAGTAACAGAAATGTATTAATTTTTTTTTATTTTTAATTTTTTAGTCCCTTAACTACTATTTTTTAATAAAAAAGACACAGTTGGTACAACTGCAAGTATAAAAAATATAAAAGTTATTAATTTCAATTTCATATTATATATAGCAGCACTTGTGTGAACAAATGTACATGTTAAATTAAAAAAAATTAAATAACTTTTAACCATATAATTGTATGTAAAAATGTATTTTTTTGTATAGAATGTCACGTTATTACCCACTCTTAAGCTATTTTAAAGTCACAGAAATGTGTTATTATTTTAAAAATTTTAATTTTTTAGTTCCATCATTACTATTTTTGAGTAAAAAAGACACAGTTGGTACAACTGCAAGTACAAAAAATATAAAAGTTAATAATAATTTTAATTTTATATTATATATAGCAGCACTTGTGTATATAAATGTGCATGATACAATAAAACAAAATTTTATAACTTTTAACCATATATTTGTATGTAAAAAATTATTTTTTTGTCTAGAATTTCACTTTACCACACAATTTAAATGTATTTTAAAGTAACAGAAATGTATTATTATTTTAAAATTTTTATTTTTTTAGTTCCATCACTACAATTTTTGTGTAAAAAAGACACAGTTAGTACAACTGCAAGTTTAAAAAATATAAAAGTTATTATTAAATTTAATTTCATATTATATATAGCAGCACTTGTGTAAACAAATGTGCATGTTATAATAAAAAAAAAACTATTTAATAACTTTTAACCATATAATTGTATGTAAAAATGTATTTTTTTGTATAGAATGTCACGTTATCACCCACTCTTAAGCTATTTAAAAGTAACAAAAATGTGTTATTATTTTAAAAATTTTATTTTTTTAGTTCCATCATTACTATTTTTGAGTAAAAAAGACACAGTTGGTACAACTGCAAGTACAAAAAATATAAAAGTTAATAATAATTTTAATTTCATATTATATATAGCAGCACTTGTGTATACAAATGTGCATGATAAAATAAAAACAAAATTTTATAATTTTTAACCATATATTTGTATGTAAAAATTTATTTTTTTGTATAGAATTTCACTTAATCACCCAATCTTAATGTATTTTAAAGTAACAGAAATGTATTATTTTTTTTTAATTTTTAATTTTTTAGTTCCTTAACTACTATTTTTGAGTAAAAAAGACACAGTTGGTACAACTGCAAGTACAAAAAATATAAAAGTTAATAATTTCAATTTCATATTATATATATAGCAGCACTTGTGTGAACAAATGTACATGTTAAAATAAAAAAAAAAATTAAATAACTTTTAACCATATAATTGTATGTAAAAATATATTTTTTTGTAAAGAATGTCACGTTATCACCCACTCTTAAGCTATTTTAAAGTAACAGAAATGTGTTATTATTTTAAAAATTTTATTTTTTTAGTTCCATCATTACTATTTTTGAGTAAAAAAGACACAGTTGGTACAACTGCAAGTACAAAAAATATAAAAGGTAATAATAATTTTAATTTCATATTATATATAGCAGCACTTGTGTATACAAATGTGCATGATAAAATAAAACAAAATTTTATAACTTTTAACCATATAATTGTATGTAAAAATTTATTTTTTTGTCTAGAATTTCACTTTACCACACAATCTAAATGTATTTTAAAGTAACAGAAATGAATTATTATTATAAAATTTTTATTTTTTTGGTTCCTTAACTACTATTTTTGAGTAAAAAAGACACAGTTGGTACAACTGCAAGTATAAAAAATATAAAAGTTAATAATTTCAATTTCATAATATATATAGCAGCACTTGTGTGATCAAATGTACATGTTAAAATAAAAAAAAAATTAAATAACTTTTAACCATATAATTGTATGTAAAAATGTTTTTTTTTGTATAGAATGTCACGTTATCACCCACTCTTAAGCTATTTAAAAGTAACAAAAATGTGTTATTATTTTAAAAATTTTATTTTTTTAGTTCCATCATTACTATTTTTGAGTAAAAAAGACACAGTTGGTACAACTGCAAGTACAAAAAATATAAAAGTTAATAATAATTTTAATTTCATATTATATATAGCAGCACTTGTGTATACAAATGTGCATGATAAAATAAAAACAAAATTTTATAACTTTTAACAATATATTTGTATGTAAAAATTTATTTTTTTGTATAGAATTTTACTTTATCACCCAATCTTAATGTATTTTAAAGTAACAGAAATGTATTAATTTTTTTTTATTTTTAATTTTTTAGTCCCTTAACTACTATTTTTTAATAAAAAAGACACAGTTGGTACAACTGCAAGTATAAAAAATATAAAAGTTATTAATTTCAATTTCATATTATATATAGCAGCACTTGTGTGAACAAATGTACATGTTAAATTAAAAAAAATTAAATAACTTTTAACCATATAATTGTATGTAAAAATGTATTTTTTTGTATAGAATGTCACGTTATTACCCACTCTTAAGCTATTTTAAAGTTACAGAAATGTGTTATTATTTTAAGAATTTTAATTTTTTAGTTCCATCATTACTATTTTTGAGTAAAAAAGACACAGTTGGTACAACTGCAAGTACAAAAAATATAAAAGTTAATAATAATTTTAATTTTATATTATATATAGCAGCACTTGTGTATATAAATGTGCATGATACAATAAAACAAAATTTTATAACTTT
>CAVMBN010000120.1:0-76240 GCA_963678705.1 Panorpa germanica
GAATATTGATTTATTTAAATAATTAAAAATTAACCACTTTCTGAATGAAATATTTCTTTACCGTTATCATTAAATTGTATCTCTTCATCTCGGAGATATTCAACTTCCTCATAATGTTCCAAATCTATATCCTGTAATGTATTGATTGCATTAATAAGCACGCAGAAATGTATTTAGTATATATGTTCATCACATACCAATTTTGGTTTACATGTCGGCACATTCATCATCCCTGTCATTACAGTATCCCCCACAAACGATACAATTTTCTCCTCAGACAAGGATAATTTTGTGGAGGTGGCTGGACCGCCTCCAGTCTGCCTCCTGTAACTGCTAATAGCAGCAGCTTTCCTTTTAGCGGAATGCTTCATGTCACTCCAACACTAAAAGTAAAGATTGTGAATATTAACTAAAAAATAACGTGAAAATTGTCAAAATTAGCAAAAATTGAAAATACTTTTTTCCACTCGTCGGCACTTTTATGTGAACCCGGAATGTTGTTAAGTCCTTCTGCTATGCCTTCCCACATTTCATGCAGCCGCTGCTTTGTGATAACATTGGTGAATTTTCCTTTCACCAAAGCTTCATTATCTTTCAGACAGCCCATTAAATATTCTTTTTGTGTTTCGGACACGTTGCTCTTTCTTGTATGTTTTTCAATAACTTGATTCATTTTTATCTAAAGTAGAATCCTAAGAATAGATATAGATATAATAATCCTAGAATATTCCTTACTTGCTGCACTAAAATGAACTAAGCAAAATGAATAAAAGCAAAATGAACTAAAATAATTTTAATATATTTACTTACTGTACCTTAATTATTTGTTGTACTTGTAGAAATGAACTGAAATATATTATCCTAAATCTTATATCTTTATCTTATCTTATATATTAAATAAATAAACAATGAATTCCCGCATTTACTAAAATTCAAAACGTTCTACACAGTCGAGTGGAGAATATAAGTTTCGATCACATTCAGGAATAGTGTTTTCAATTGTGATCGAATCTTACTTCACTCGTTTCGATCGAATCTGTTCGATTACGAGCATTGCTCGTAAAACTCAGGAATAGGGCCCCAGATCTGTTAAATGTCTATCTAGCTAGAAATCCAAACTTTATTTAGAACATTAGTAGGTTAGTAGGGCGGGTTCTAGGACAGTTTAGAAGTTGAGTTGGAAATTATTGGTGGTGGGGATGCATTTAGGTCACGATATGCAGAGGGGGCGTGGCTAGACTTGGAAGAATGTAAAAGGGGGGGTAAGGGTGGGGTGAGGAGTGAGGTGGCGTGGCTAGACAATGTTGGGGGTAATAGTGGGGTAATATGAAAGAGTGAGATAGCGATAATAAGTATTACGTGTGTGTGTTAGTATAAGCAATAGTGATAAAGAGTGAGATACCGATATTAATTCTTATGTTTGATTTGTTATTTGTTATAAGATTATGACGTTGTAGATGCAAAAGTGTTAGTTATATGTTATAATGACGTTATATTACACATGGTGGGAATATTTTCCAAACGTCGACAAATTTTTTTGTTATACATTTCATGTTTTAGTTAAATGTAGAGGGCCGGATTGGGTATTGTTGTATTAGATTATTTATTTAAGTATACTAAAAGTTATAATATACGTACATTATATCATTGATGATTGTCAAAGCATACAGTTATTTTTTTATGTGTTGTAATAATCATAAAGTCTTATAAGTCAGACAATGGTGTTGTTTTACATATATGAGGTTATAACACCACAGTAACTGTTAAAATAGTAGGAGGATATTTTATTATACAAATTTATTAGGTAGCGGTTTGATCCATATGTATGAGGCTATATAGGTTGTGGATAATAGTAGAATCACAATTAGCTAAACCAAAAGCTCTAACTTAAGTTGAAACAAACTTTTTAAAATAAAACTGCTCGAAGGGTCGGGGCCCCCGAGAATTTGAATGCGCGGGGACGATAGAATTAAGAATTGATAGTCTGATGGTAAATATATTATAGTATTAAATAAGTAAAGTGCTACCCTGTTAAATTTAGAAACCAACATCAGCCCGAGAGACGTCATTGAAGTTGTAAAAGCATTGATTGTTATCAAGTTTTGTTGTATTGCTACCCACATCGCAAATTGAACATAGCTCGGGGTATTTGTGTTCATAAATTATTCTTATGCAAAGCGGGGAACTACTGTATTCAAAATATAAGTTCTGATGATGAGTGCAGTGATTTTGAAAGTGATATTACTGGGTCCAACGATGAAATAGAGTTTATAAATGGTACTGAAGAAACTGTGTGTAGTTATATTTCAGACTCTGTCTGTGAAGAAATCGCCATTGGTCATGAGGAAATTTATATATCTGACTGTGAAAATATTTCAAATTTAGATTCAGATTGTGAATTAATTGAAGAAACTGTTGATATATCTGACGATAACAACGAAATCATAGAAATCGTTGACTCTGAAGAAGAAGGTTAGTCAGTGATTATAGAAAAGTACTAAAATTGGAAGTGATTGATTGTATTAAGATTAAGTTAAGCGTATTTTTATGAAAATGTATATTAAAAATTTTTCTCCACGTTTATTATTTGAAATAAATGAAGGTGAACATATGTTTATTTTACCTAGACTATTAAATATTGAAGTAAATTTTAATTTATTTTTAGATAGAAAAGAATTGTTATTATTGATATTAATTGATAATATAAGTAAGATATATTTAAACATAATATATATATCAAATAAATTTAATTTAGGCATTGATTTAAAGTTAAATTGTGGATTACAGTGTCATTTGTTAATAGATTTAAATATGTTTAATCAATTTAAATTCTTTGATGAAATTATAATCAATCAGAATAATTTCTGTGAAACTTTTAGAGCCGGGTTACTTTTTATATCTGAATTTGGAGACCCTGGATATGAGAGCCAAGACTCACTTGATTGGATTCTTAATGATTAATTTTATTGCACTAATTACTAATAGATTGTAAATTTTGTTGTACATAGAAAATATATCCAAATAAGGATAATTCATAAAGTATAAGGGTGCTAATTCATCCATTGAATTTACATGACTTGAACAATATGAATACAAAATTGCATGACTTAACCAAATATGGGCACAAAATTTTTATAGTACACTTTTATAGAAATTAAGACATAGTACATAAACCCATTACCAAACAGTTTAACTCGGTCTCGGTTTGATCGGTCAAGTTCGTCGATTCTCGCCATTTGCTATTTCATTTGACAGTTGTTACATTGTTTCGTTCCATACACTTATAAAAAATAGTTTTAGATACATTCTTTTATCTCAAGTTATATTTAAATAATAAATATATATAATAAAATATTATATTCTTGTCTGAGCGACGAGTATTTTGAGCAATACCGTTAGTAGGTTAAAGCATATTATTTCTTCGCATATTATGATTTCTTAGCTATATTTAAAAACTTAAAAAGGCTCTACATTATGCCTGATATAATGCAGCACTTTATACAGCTTCATACATGTTTCTCATACGCACTCAAATAATACATTTTAGGGTATCAATAACTAACCCTATATATTCACAGGATGTTCTTATAAAACTGTCTTATTTATATAATAAACTGTATTGTATCACTTAAACCTTTGTTTGTAATTATTATTAACTATAAACCACGTTTGTAGTTAACCTTTTTTTTTGATAAACAGTTTTTGTTTCTAATACATTACTCTACATCATATACAATGTTGAGATGTCAATATTCTATAGATTCTCTGCATAGTGTACTGTAGTGTACAATCTTTTGCTTTAGACACTTATATAAAAGAGATAGTAAAATAACAAATATATAATGAATTTTTATAAATTATTGAAATAGTTACGATAGATGTGTAAATATCTCTTATTGTATTGCAATATATTAAAAAATAACTAAATATTTGAGGTTCTGGTAGCCAACTTTATAAACATACTTTTACAGAAATGAGGCTCCTATTTTCTAACTGTTTACCGGACGTCTATATATTTTCTAAATTAAGCTATGTAAGTTAAGACAAAACTATCAGAAGACATTAAATAAAAAGCAACACGGATCCTATACCTTGGAACTGGTATGAGTAGCGTAATTTGTAAAATATAGGCCTTTGAAAAATTGTCAGAAGTTATCAGCTGTCAGGTAAGCAGTTACAAAATAGGAGCCTTTTAAGTCATGGTTATCAAATATAACCTTTAGTGTCAGCAAGTAAGATGACATCCTGCAGAAATAATAAAATCCACTATACATTGTTAATGAACGCAGTCTTTAAAGTGTTTCTAGTTTAGATAAAAAGAAAATCGAAATATTATTTTGTGTAATTGTTTATTTTTGAAATTCATGTTCATATACAGCAAAAGTATAATAATACCTAATAATTAACATTCTTTTGTCAAAAAATACTTAAACAATATTGCGTGGTGCTTTTGTGTTTAAAACAGGGCCGGTTTTACCATAAGGTGATTCCATGGAGTCTTAAGGAAATAATGCATTTGGAAATAAATATTAACAGATATAATCCTTTGCGGGGATCATCTTATATTGATTTACCAAAGAAAGTTAAAGATAAAAAGGCTATAGTAAATGTAGTAAATAATGATCAAGCTTGCTTTATGTGGGCTATAACTTCATCATTGTATCCAGCATCAAAAAGTATGGATAGAGTTACATCATATCCACATTATTCAAAAGTACTTAATTCAAATGGTATAGAATTACCGATGAAATTAAAAGATATTAGAACATTTGAGAAGAATAATGATATAAGTGTGAATGTTTATGGACTTGAAAATAATTTCATTGTGGGACCGTTGCATCATACATCTAAAAAGAAGAAACAACATGTTAATTTATTGTATATTGAAGATTTGAGTAATGGACATTATTGTTGGATTAAAAATATATCAAGATTAATAAGAAGTCAATTTACTAAGCATACTAGTAAACAATTTTTGTGTGATGGATGCTTTTCATTTTTTAACACAGAAGATCAGTTAAATAGACATTTAGAATATGATTGCAATAAGATATATACAATCCTTCCTTCTAAGTATAACGCTAAAGATAAATTGGGTAATATGATATCTCAAAACATTTTAAAATTCGATAATCATAAGAATCAATTACGCGTTCCATTTGTGATATATGGAGATTTTGAAACATTATTAAAACCCATTAGTACTTGTTATCCTGAAACTAATACATCATTTTCAAATAATATTCAAATTCATGAACCATATTAAATGTTCCTTTAATGATTCCTTAAGTAAGTTTGTTACGTACAGAGGTATTAATTGCGTTAAAGTATTTATTGAAACAATAACTGAAGACGCTAAACAAATTTATAAAGTCTTAAATAAAGTGAAGCCTTTAAATAAATTATCTGATTGGCAAAAACAGGAATATGATGAAGCTTCTATTTGCCATATTTGTGAAGGTATCCTCAATGGTGATAAAGTGTTAGATCATTGTCATTTAACTGGTAATTACCGAGGAGCTGCTCATAATCATTGCAATTTAAAATTTACAATTCCAAAGTTTATACCTGTCATATTCCATAACTTAAGTAATTACGATAGCTATATAATTGTAAAAGAATTAGGTAATGATAGTGAAAAAATTGAAGTTATTCCAGAAAATAAGGAAAAGTATATATCTTTTACGAAACATATTTTGGTGGAATCAAAAGTCGATAAAAATGATAAAGTTCATAACTGTTATATTAAACTTAGATTTATTGATTCTTTACGATTTATGCATTCTAGTTTAGAAACACTTGCAAAAAATTTATCCCCCATCAGTACCAACATGCTTAATAATCTTACAACCGTTATCCATTTTAAATTATATATTTCAGTTTCAAAATCAAAATATAAATAACAATTGCTTTTAAAAGTTCATTTATTTATAGAATTTTACATAAAAAATATACATTAATCACTATGTTATACTTTTACAATTTCGTCATCAGAGTCTAACACTTCTACAATTTCATCGTCAGAGTCTAATATTTCAATAACTTCATTATCATCGTCTAATAATTCTATGATTTCCACTTCAGAATCTTCTTCCTGTATTTCAATTTCTTCGTGACCTATTATTATTTCATCAGCATAACTCTCTATAATTTTCTCGTATGTCTTCTTTTCTTCATCCGTCATATCATCTGAATCACAATCATCTATATCAAAATCGTCAGTTATATCCTGCACATAATATCTATCTTCACTGTCAATGCCGACGCGTATATCTCCCGAATTCAATAACCATGTTACGCCTGGAATATTCTTAAATCCGTTCATACTATTAAACTTTAGCTTGAACTAAGAAAATATTACTCTGTAATTACAGCTCAACATCATCTCTATTTAAATGACATTTATGCATTAATTTACCCTCTCTACCACTCCATATTAAATACCACCTCCAACAACAGAATCTCCTTACATATGCATACATACATAAAAATACATAAGTGGGAATATACCGACTGCATTCACAGCTACATCGAGGATACGAACATAAACGATTGGCTTCCGGAAATTGACGAAGAATGCAATAATTACGGCGTATCTTCTACACTCTCTAAGTGTACTTGATATATCAAAAACTTTAATATACGATTTTCATTATGATTTCATCAAAAAAAAAAAAGTCTATAAAGGTAATGCTAAATTGTTGTATACAGATACAGATTCATTAATATATCAAATTAAAACAGATGATATATATGACGATATTAAGTCAAAAACCAATATTTTATTTTTTATTATCATACCCAGTAAACATTTTGGAGTATATTCTACTTAATTTCTATTACATATCATGAATTTTTTGTCTGGAACGTGTTCGTTTTCTATTCAGTCGTTCAAAGGAAAGGCCCTTTTTATAAGCTACAGACATTGCAACGACGGTTCACTGCTGAATTAAAAGCGGAGTAGGTTTATGATTTATGATGATTTGTTTAATACATATAATATATTTTTAAATAGTATTGTAATGTATTTAAAAAATAAAAATATTGGTGTTTCGAAAGAGATTTTGACTCAATTTTTATTTTACGAATGTGAAGAGTTAAATTCTAATGATATATTATTAAAAATGATAATAATTTCAAACATGTCGTATATATTAGAAGAAATATCAAAACTATTGTAATTACTTAATTTATAATATATATATATATATAAATTTAAAATGTATATAATTCTTTTATTTATTTATTAGGGTATAACTACATCCATTAGAATCATAATATAACATATAATTACAATCATAACAGTTTCTTATTTGACATGGAGGACCATCTCTTTGTATGTTTCCTTTGTTATAATGTTTGTAACATAATCGACGTCCTTGTATATTTTGATTTTCTCAAATGGTATAGAATTACCGATGAAATTAAAAGATATTAGAACATTTGAGAAGAATAATGATATAAGTGTGAATGTTTATGGACTTGAAAATAATTTCATTGTGGGACCGTTGCATTATACATCTAAAAAGAAGAAACAACATGTTAATTTATTGTATATTGAAGATTTGAGTAATGGACATTATTGTTGGATTAAAAAAATATATCAAGATTAATAAGAAGTCAATTTACTAAGCATATTAGTAAACAATTTTTGTGTGATGAGTTCATTTAGAATATGATTGCAATAAGATATATACAATCCTTCCTTCTAAGTATAACGCTAAAGATAAATTGGGTAATATGATATCTCAAAACATTTTAAAATTCGATAATCATAAGAATCAATTACGCGTTCCATTTGTGATATATGGAGATTTTGAAACATTATTAAAACCTATTAGTACTTGTTATCCTGAAACTAATACATCATTTTCAAATAATATTCAAATTCATGAACCATATTCTTTTGCTTATTATATTAAATGTTCCTTTAATGATTTCTTAAGTAAGTTTGTTACGTACAGAGGTATTAATTGCGTTAAAGTATTTATTGAAACAATATACAGATACAGATTCATTAATATATCAAATTAAAACAGATGATATATATGACGATATTAAGTGTAATCTAGATAAATTTGATACATCTAATTATCCATTTAATAATGAATTTTCATTACCTTTAATGAACAAAGCTAAATTAGGCTTAATGAAAGATGAATGCGCGAGTAGTATAATTTGGGATACATTTGGGTATGTACATATAATATATTTTTAAATAGTATTGTAATGTATTTAAAAAATAAAAATATTGGTGTTTCGAAAGAGATTTTGACTCAATTTTTATTTTACGAATGTGAAGAGTTAAATTCTAATGATATATTATTAAAAATGATAATAATTTCAAACATGTCGTATATATTAGAAGAAATATCAAAACTATTGTAATTACTTAATTTATAATATATATATATATATAAATTTAAAATGTATATAATTCTTTTATTTATTTATTAGGGTATAACTACATCCATTAGAATCATAATATAACATATAATTACAATCATAACAGTTTCTTATTTGACATGGAGGACCATCTCTTTGTATGTTTCCTTTGTTATAATGTTTGTAACATAATCGACGTCCTTGTATATTTTGATTTTCTCAAATGGTATAGAATTACCGATGAAATTAAAAGATATTAGAACATTTGGGAAGAATAATGATATAAGTGTGAATGTTTATGGACTTGAAAATAATTTCATTGTGGGACCGTTGCATTATACATCTAAAAAGAAGAAACAACATGTTAATTTATTGTATATTGAAGATTTGAGTAATGGACATTATTGTTGGATTAAAAAAATATATCAAGATTAATAAGAAGTCAATTTACTAAGCATATTAGTAAACAATTTTTGTGTGATGAGTTCATTTAGAATATGATTGCAATAAGATATATACAATCCTTCCTTCTAAGTATAACGCTAAAGATAAATTGGGTAATATGATATCTCAAAACATTTTAAAATTCGATAATCATAAGAATCAATTACGCGTTCCATTTGTGATATATGGAGATTTTGAAACATTATTAAAACCTATTAGTACTTGTTATCCTGAAACTAATACATCATTTTCAAATAATATTCAAATTCATGAACCATATTCTTTTGCTTATTATATTAAATGTTCCTTTAATGATTTCTTAAGTAAGTTTGTTACGTACAGAGGTATTAATTGCGTTAAAGTATTTATTGAAACAATATACAGATACAGATTCATTAATATATCAAATTAAAACAGATGATATATATGACGATATTAAGTGTAATCTAGATAAATTTGATACATCTAATTATCCATTTAATAATGAATTTTCATTACCTTTAATGAACAAAGCTAAATTAGGCTTAATGAAAGATGAATGCGCGAGTAGTATAATTTGGGAGTTTGTTGGGTTAAGGTCAAAAAATGTATGCAATTGATATTGAGGGTTCATGCACAGCTAAAGCAAAAGGAATTAAGAAAAATATTGTAAACAAATTCAATATTAAAGATAATGTAAATTGTTTATCTCAGGATAACATATTATTGATCACAATGAATACCTTTAAATCTATTAAGCATACAATTTATACTCAAATGATAAGTAAAGTAGGTCTTAGTGGAAATGATAATAAAAGATATGTATTAACTGATGGTATAAGTACTTTAGCACATGGACATTATAAAATTTAGTACTGATTTTAAGTTAAGTTTAAGTTTTGTATAAATTTATATCTGTTTTAGTTAAGATAATTAAAATGTATATTTATATAACAATTGAAAAATAGCATGATGATCATGTTAACTTTGACTTTCCAAGTTTTCTAGAGTTTAATCAAGTTTGTAATTTATGTTGGGATTCAAATAAATATTCCTTTATGGTATAAGATAATTAAAATGTATATTTATATAACAATTGAAAAATAGCATATTTGTAAATAAATAATAATATATAAACACAAACCATTGAGTTTTATTATTATAAGATTTAATACATCCATATAAAATAAGATACACATATTTTATTAGTAATGTTTTGTTATATATAATTCTTATATGATTAACACTGGTCATAAGAGCTCTAATATATATATGCATAGACATATTAATGTATGCGTACATAAAGTGGATGACAATTGTATACGTTATATGCAGGAGCAGTACCCAACTTGAACGTACTGGGAACGTAACTTGAACGTACTAGGAACGTAACTTGCATGAACGTACTGGGAACTACGTTCCCATTACGTTCAAGTTACGTTCCCAGTACGTTCAAGTTGGGTACTGCTCCTGCATATAACGTATACAATTGTCATCAAACATTTTTGAACGTACTGGGAACGTAACTTAAACGTAATGGGAACGTAGTTCCCAGTACGTTCATGCAAGTTACGTTCCTAGTACGTTCAAGTTACGTTCCCAGTACGTTCAAGTTGGGTACTGCTCCTGACCCGCTAGCTATATAAAAGAAAGACGGGTTTGTTGCAACACTTATAACTCGAGATCTGCTGAACCAATATTCATGGTTATTGATTCGTTGGATTTGTCTTCGCCCCGAATAGCATAATACATCTTAAAAACAATGAAAATATATAAAACAAAGACGGGTTTGTTACAACACTTACAATAGCATAATACATCTTAAAAACAATGAAAATTCGAAATTTAAAAAACTCGACAATGAAAACTCGATACTTAATCATTTCAATAAATGCTGATTTGTTTATTTCATGTCAAACATTTGTTGTCATGACAACATGTTGTAACAACTATCATTTGTGCGTTCAGAAATTTATTTTTTGTAAAATGTCTCGAAAGTTCAGGTACTGTTATATTTGTTTGTTTTAGACATTAATTTGTGTAGATTATTTATTAATTATTTAATTTTTAATTTCAGAAAATATTACCTAAGATTTATTGTACAGGTTAACAAAAGTGTAAATGTCTTTTTATAGGTTATCTATAACTATAATTTTTTTTGATAAGCTATTCATATGTAGTGCTTATATACTCTTTGAGCTATTGTCTATGTCTCGAAAGTGGTTTCTTGTGGTTTTATGCGAGTGCACATTCAGTATTAATATTAATAACAATGCCGCGTCCTAGAAGATCTAATCTTTCCCAGCGGAGCCGTAATGCAATTAAACAACGGAATATCGCGAGTCAATTATCTGATGAAGAACGAGAAATTGCACGAGAAGAGTACCGCGTTAGTATGGAGCAAAGAAATGCCTTAATTCGTGCTTCTCAAACACAAGAGCAAAGAGAGGTAGCCCGTGAAACGGCTAGGTTAGAAACGAGAATTCGTCGAGCTTATCGTACAGATGAACAGAGGAATAATCTTCGAAGTGCAAGAAGAAATGGTTCAAGTATTGATTTGAATCGAGCAGCGTTTCTATATGATTGCACCATCGACTACAGCTTGCATCGTTTTCGAGCAGCATTTCTATATGATTGCACCATCGACTACAGCTTGCATCGTTTAGTTTGCATTGGTCCAATGGACGTTGTTTGCCAGCATTGAGGTTTGCTGGTGAAACGCCTGGTTTGTGCTGCCTTAGTGGTAAAGTGAAATTGCCATCATTGGTCCCGCCACCAGAGCCATTGTGCTCCCTGCTTTATGGCGAAACACTAGAATCACGACATTTTCTAGCGAACACTCAAAAATACAATGTCTGTTTCCAAATGACTTCATTTGGGGCGGAAATTATCGAAGAACACGGATATAATCCGACATTTAAGGTAATTTACGTTAAAAACTATATTTTCTATGATTGTAAAAAAAATCTGGAATGTAGTTTGTTAGATTTCTGTATTTGTCTCTGAAATAAAAATGGCATGTTATTATTTGAAAAAAAAAAGTGTTTGTAAAAAAAGTGTTTGTCAATCTAACTATAACTATGGCTTTGACTTTACAGATTCAAGGCCAGATTTGCCATCGCATTGGATCATTGCAACCTATAGAAGATGCACAGCATAAATTCTTGCAAATATACTTCATGGGCAATATGGAAGAACAACTTGACCGGCGTCAAGGGATCAACACAGCTACGAAAAGAGCAATTCTCCAAGATCTGCAGCAAATGCTTCATGAACATCATGCATTGGTCAGGCTGTTCAAGACTGCTTTAGAGCGAATGCCAAGTGATGACTATAAAGTTGTGATCAGAGCAGATAAAAGACCAGCTGGAACACATGAACGCACATTTAATGCTCCAACAATCGATGAAGTGGCAATCCTGATTGTTGGTGAAAACTTGGAAACACGTGATATTGTACTTACACGACGCAATACTGGGCAACTACAAAGAATATATGAAACACACCGTTCATATCACGCGTTACAATACCCGCTGATGTTTTGGCAAGGAGACGATGGATATCACTTTAATATCAAAATGATTAATCCATTGAATGGTAAGATCAATATTGTTGTTTTCATTTAAACTTGATATACATTTTATTCTGTTTGCTTTTAGTACCTAAAAAAGTTGTAATTTCTAATTTAGTAGAGAGTAGCTGTAAGAGTCGTTAACCTATTAGGGGTTCTAAAATACAATTTTTACTGCATTTGTTCCAGGTGAGGAAACTACCAAGAAGGTTAGTTCAATGAATTATTACGCATATCGTTTGATGATTCGTGAAAATTCTGACAATTATTTGTTACGATTTCGTCGACTGCTTCAACAATATTGCGTTGACATGTACGTTAAAATCGAAACGGAGCGCCTGACTTGCATTCGGTTGAATCAAGTTAAATTTCGTTTAGAAGAGTATATTCATTTACGAGATGCAATTAGCACAGAAGGAGATTCAGAAAATGTTGGTCGATTGACTATTTTACCGGCGACATACACAGGTAGCCCGCGTCATTTGCATGAATATGCGCAAGATGCAATGACATATGTTCGTCATTATGGTCGGCCAGATCTATTCATTACATTTACATGTAATCCGAAATGGATAGAAAATATTCAATTGCTGCTTCCCGGACAAACATCAAGTGATCGACACGACATCACCGCACGTGTTTTCAGGCAAAAAATTCGGTCACTAATGAATTACATTGTTAAGCAACACGTCTTTGGGAATACTCGATGCTGGATGTATTCAATCGAATGGCAAAAACGAGGCCTGCCGCATGCTCACATTCTAATTTGGTTAGTCGAAAGAATTCGGCCAGATCAAATAGATGACATCATATGTGCGGAGATTCCTGCTCCTGAAACCGATCCAGACCTACATGATGTTGTAATCACGAATATGATTCATGGACCGTGTGGCACTATCAAACCGCCAATCACCGTGCATGGTCGACGGCAAGTGTTCCAAACGGTATCCACGAAAATTGACGGCAGAGACCATTACAGGCAACGATGGTTATCCATTGTATCGGCGTCGATCGCCCGATGATAATGGTAGAACTATCACAACTAAAGTGAAAGGAAACGATTTCGTAGTTGACAACAGTTGGATTGTTTCATATTCACCACTTCTTTCCAAAACATTCAAGGCACATTGTAATGTTGAGTATTGCAATTCGGTCAAGTCAATTAAATACATTTGCAAATATGTCACGAAAGGGAGCGACATGGCGGTTTTTGGTATCCAAACATCCAATATCAACGATGAAATCACGCGCTATCAAGTCGGTAGATATGTGAACTGCAATGAAGCAATTTGGCGTATATTTTCATTCCCTATTCACGAACGTCATCCCACTGTTGTACATTTGGGGGTGCATCTAGAGAACGGTCAGAGAGTATATTTCACAGCGTCGAATGCTGCTCAACGTGCCGAAACACCTCCAGCGACAACACTAACCATTTTCTTTGCGATTTGTCAAAGCGATCCGTTCGCACGAACTTTGCTTTACTCAGAAATGCCACGTTATTACACTTGGAACGCTACATCAAAGAAATTTCAACGTCGGAAGCAAGGCGATGCAGTTCCTGGTTATCCAGATATGCATTCTACTGATGCTCTTGGTCGTATTTACACAGTTCATCCGAAGAATGATGAATGTTTCTATTTGCGGTTGTTGCTGGTACATGTTCGAGGGCCAACATCATTTGAATCACTACGAACTGTTAATGGTATAGTGTGCCCCACATTTCGTGCAGCATGTCAAGAGCTGAATTTGCTTGAAAACGATACTCATTGGGACACGACAATCGCTGAAGCAATTATTTCTGCATCTCCAAGTCAGATACGCACATTATTTGCTATCATCATTTCGACATGCTTCCCATCGAACCCACGTGACCTATGGAACAAATACAAAGATAACATGTCTGAAGATATTTTACATCGAATTCGCGTCAGCTCAAGAAATTCCAAACTTGAGGTGAATGAGGAGATGCATAACCAGACTTTGCTCTTGATCGAAGATATGTGTTACCTCATGTGCGGCAGTTTGTTAGTTAGGTTAGGAATGCCAGCGCCAGATCGCGGAATGAATGACGCATTTAATAGAGAATTGGAACGTGAACGTGAATATGATCCACATGAACTAATCCAATCAGTCCAAACGAATGTACCTCTGTTGAATCCTAAGCAGAGGGAAGTCTATGATTCACTGATTAATGCAATTGATGATGGAAATGGCGGCTTATTTTTTTTAGATGCCCCCGGTGGAACTGGGAAGACATTCCTCATGTCATTGATTTTGGCCACTGTACGTGCGAGATCCGAAATTGCGGTAGCAATTGCTTCTTCTGGAATAGCGGCCACATTGTTAGACGGATGCCGTACGGCTCACTCAGCGTTAAAATTGCCATTAAACCTTCAAACTACTGAACAACCGACATGTAACATTTCGAAACACTCCGCAATGGCCAAAGTTTTAGTAGCATCAAAAATCATCATATGGGACGAATGCACAATGGCGCACAAACGCGCATTGGAAGCACTAGACCGAACATTAAAAGATCTGCGCAATGACTCGAGATGTTTTGGTGGTGCAATGATTTTATTATCTGACGATTTCCGACAAACACTACCAGTCAATCCAAGATCTACTGCTGCCGACGAAATAAACGCTTGCCTCAAAGCATCAAATCTGTGGCGATATGTAAAGAAACTTCAACTGTCTGTAAATATGAGAGTTGCATTGTTGAACGATCTATCTGCTGATGATTTCTCGAAGCAATTGCTGACTATCGGTAATGGCCGTGTTCCTGTTGACAAATCGAGCGGTTTGATTTCATTTCCTCCAAATGTTTGCAATTTTGTATCATCAAAAGACGAGCTTATCAACAAAGTATTCCCGGATATCATTGCTAACCACAAAAATACTATATGGTTAAGTGAGCGAGCAATTTTGGCAGCTAAAAATAAAGATGTAGATGACCTCAATTTTATAATTCAAAATCAAATCGTAGGTACTCTGTATTCATTCAAATCTATCGACTGTGTAACAAACGAAGAAGAAGCCACTAATTATCCAAGTGAATTTTTAAACTCCTTGGATGTGCCTGGTTTACCACCGCACAATTTAAAACTTAAGGTTGGCTCGGTAGTCATCATGCTTAGAAATTTAAACCAACCAAAACTGTGCAATGGAACGCGTTTGGTGATAAAAAAACTGATGAGCAATGTGATTCACGCGTCGATACTTAAAGGAAAATTTAAAGATGAGGAAGTTCTTATTCCAAGGATTCCGATGATCCCAACGGATATGCCATTTGAGTTTAAACGAATTCAATTCCCGATTCGTCTTGCCTTCGCCATGACGATCAACAAATCACAGGGCCAATCCTTGACTATTTGTGGCCTCAATCTAGAAAATGCATGTTTTTCTCATGGTCAATTGTACGTGGCATGCTCACGTGTCGGCAAACCATCCGCTTTATTTGTTCTTGCGCCTGACCAAAAAACAAAGAATGTCGTTTACCACAAGGTGCTTGAATGAAAATCCCATTAATGAATTAATCCGAGTGTATTCCAATCTGCACAACATAGTTTTCAATCATTTTTTTCTGACATGAGTTTGAATTACTTAATTATTATTTTTTTTTTAATTTTTATTTTTATTCTGTATGTTTTCATCATCATTCATCATAATAAAATACTTTTATGTTTCTATCTATATTAATAAATATTATTTTGTACCATTGTATTACGTTCATCAAAGCCTAAATTAGTTCAGCTAAAAGGTAACACGACATTCATTGACTGTTAGGCGGTACGAAGTTCGCCGGGTCAGCTAGTATATTATAAATTAAGTAATTACAATATTTTTGATATTTCTTCTAATATATACGACATGTTTGAAATTATTATCATTTTTAATAATATATCATTAGAATTTAACTCTTCACATTCGTAAAATAAAAATTGAGTCAAAATCTCTTTCGAAACACCAATATTTTTATTTTTTAAATACATTACAATACTATTTAAAAATATATTATATGTATTAAACAAATCATCATAAATCATAAACCTACTCCGCTTTTAATTCAGCAGTGAACCGTCGTTGCAATGTCTGTAGCTTATAAAAAGGGCCTTTCCTTTGAACGACTGAATAGAAAACGAACACGTTCCAGACAAAAAATTCATGATATGTAATAGAAATTAAGTAGAATTTACTCCAAAATGTTTACTGGGTATGATAATAAAAAATAAAATATTGGTTTTTGACTTAATATCGTCATATATATCATCTGTTTTAATTTGATATATTAATGAATCTGTATCTGTATACAACAATTTAGCATTACCTTTATAGACTTTTTTTTTTTTGATGAAATCATAATGAAAATCGTATATTAAAGTTTTTGATATATCAAGTACACTTAGAGAGTGTAGAAGATACGCCGTAATTATTGCATTCTTCGTCAATTTCCGGAAGCCAATCGTTTATGTTCGTATCCTCGATGTAGCTGTGAATGCAGTCGGTATATTCCCACTTATGTATTTTTATGTATGTATGCATATGTAAGGAGATTCTGTTGTTGGAGGTGGTATTTAATATGGAGTGGTAGAGAGGGTAAATTAATGCATAAATGTCATTTAAATAGAGATGATGTTGAGCTGTAATTACAGAGTAATATTTTCTTAGTTCAAGCTAAAGTTTAATAGTATGAACGGATTTAAGAATATTCCAGGCGTAACATGGTTATTGAATTCGGGAGATATACGCGTCGGCATTGACAGTGAAGATAGATATTATGTGCAGGATATAACTGACGATTTTGATATAGATGATTGTGATTCAGATGATATGACGGATGAAGAAAAGAAGACATACGAGAAAATTATAGAGAGTTATGCTGATGAAATAATAATAGGTCACGAAGAAATTGAAATACAGGAAGAAGATTCTGATGTGGAAATCATAGAATTATTAGACGATGATAATGAAGTTATTGAAATATTAGACTCTGACGATGAAATTGTAGAAGTGTTAGACTCTGATGACGAAATTGTAAAAGTATAACATAGTGATTAATATATATTTTTTATGTAAAATTCTATAAATAAATGAACTTTTAAAAGCAATTGTTATTTATATTTTGATTTTGAAACTGAAATATATAATTTAAAATGGATAACGGTTGTAAGATTATTAAGCATGTTGGTACTGATGGGGGATAAATTTTTTGCAAGTGTTTCTAAACTAGAATGCATAAATCGTAAAGAATCAATAAATCTAAGTTTAATATAACAGTTATGAACTTTATCATTTTTATCGACTTTTGATTCCACCAAAATATGTTTCGTAAAAGATATATACTTTTCCTTATTTTCTGGAATAACTTCAATTTTTTCACTATCATTACCTAATTCTTTTACAATTATATGGCTATCGTAATTACTTAAGTTATGGAATATGACAGGTATAAACTTTGGAATTGTAAATTTTAAATTGCAATGATTATGAGCAGCTCCTCGGTAATTACCAGTTAAATGACAATGATCTAACACTTTATCACCATTGAGGATACCTTCACAAATATGGCAAATAGAAGCTTCATCATATTCCTGTTTTTGCCAATCAGATAATTTATTTAAAAGCTTCACTTTATTTAAGACTTTATAAATTTGTTTAGCGTCTTCAGTTATTGTTTCTGGTTAAGAACGCATGCACAACCTATATATTTATATAGATATTTCACGTTCTTAATGTATTTCATTAGAATATAATTTTGTATATTTTTAGCTCTTAAGTTTTGTAATAATTCTTTTGTTTAACCAAATAATTTATTTTTCTTTGTTATTGAATAAATTAACAAAGCTATTGTTATTACTCTGGCATTGTACAAGTCTGTACCAAGGTCACACAGCTGGCCTGCCAAATGCATTCTTTCTATCAATGTACTGATAAAACACTATTAAAATAATCATTATTAACTCAAACTTCATACAGTAAGCATCACTAAATATCTTTAATTATTAACTCAAACGTCGTACAATAAATACCAAATTATTAGCTAACAATTAGAACAGTAAACATCTAAAATATCAGCTCCAACTTTCAACAGTTTGATAAATTATAAGAAGATTTTAATAGTGAATTGTATCACAGTATCATTGATATATACAGTTATTCATTTAATTTTCAATTACTGTAATTCGTCACGGTGCACTTCGTTATAAATGTTTTTTGCAAAATTCTTGCATTTCGCTGCCTTTTCTTACAAACGTTGGCTTGTGTAATCATTTGATCCTTCGACACGGATCAACCATTTGGTCGGCTTCGAGCCGGATACGAGCTAGGATATTCAGCATTTTGATTCTTCGAAGAAGACTCACAAACATTTGGTCATCTTCAAGAGCGGATATACACCATTAAATCATCTTCAAGAACGGATTCGAGCTAGGATAATCAGCATTTTTCAAAGAAGATTCACATCCATTTGATCATCTTCAAGCAAGCTTCTCATCAACGGATCCAGCAATTGAGCATCTTCAAAGAAGATTCATCCCGCATTGGTCATCTTTGAAAAGGATTCATCAAGCAAGGTGAACAATCTAGAAAAATCTCACTTTTGGCGCCAAGTACAACAGCACACACGAGTCAATCGCAGCAGCATCTGGATTCAGTCTTGAAACGAGAGCTACTACACGACAGTGGTGTCAAGGTAATCCTAAAACATTTATATAATTCCCATCCTATCCTTTATTACCTCTATTTTGGGTTTTTGCACTTACATCTTACATATTTTGCAAATTTTACATTTACTACTGTTTGAAGCGTTATTTCATTTTACCAAGGTGTTCAGACATCAATGATTCACTTCCATCATAAGTTCGTATCATTGTTGTATTATATTTTTTAATCAATCTTTCAACGATATTTAGTTTCAGTTTGTAGTTAATAAATCCTTGCCACTTTAGTCAAGTCATTTAGCGTTACCAAGCTATTGACCATCTATAGGGCTCGTATTAGTGTCATTAAGCACACACACACACACACATATTATTAATTGCATTGGTTGCGAATATTAGATTCCACAAATATAGCCTCTTATTACGTCATTTAATGTCCTCTCATAGGAATACGACACTTAGAGCACATATGCCAATCGCATTATTTAGCGAATATAATTATTCCATTTTAAGCATTTGAATATATTTGTTCAAATCAAAATACTCATCTGTGTATTTTGCACAGAAATCTTTTTACGTGTTACGTAATAGATCATCGATTATATTATTGCATCCACAATAATATATCTTTTTCAATTATTTTTTAAATATTTGAATTATATTTGTGTCATTCAGCACACATACATTAATTGCATTGGTTGCGAACATTCGATTCCATAAGTATAATCTCACATAGGTCATCTAAAGTCCTCTCATAGGATTAAGACATTTAGAGTACATACGCCAATCGCATTTAAATAGCGAATATTATTATTCCATTTTTAGCGTTTGAATTACTTTTTTCAAACCAAAATTACCGTCTGTGTATTTTGCACAGAAGTCTTTTACGTATTGTACGTAATAGAGTACCATTCATATTATTTGCATCAGCAATAATACACTATTACAATTAGTTTTAAATATTATATTTAAAATATCAATAGAGATTTTAAAGTCACATTCACAATGTCTTTAAAAATCTTAACTACAAAAATACATTGTATTAAAACATCATTAAAACGATGCAGTAAAGCCATCGAAAATGTTGATATAAAAGATCCATCCACTTACGATGTGGAAAACATAAAATTTCTTCATAAACAATGGGAACCACTAATGGCTTCTATTAATAAAACTCACTCTCAATTAAGAGAATTAACAGAAGATGAGAGTGAATTGGATCTCATTGATGAAGAAAATACCGATTTTTGGATGCAATACGTTAAAATAGGCGCCAAAATCATTAAAATTATCTCAGCGTCTAAATCAATTGAAGCATCAAGCACTTCAATTCCTAAAGCTGCCACTTCCAGCACACTCACAGCGCAAGTCAAACGCACAAGTCAAGTTATGTTATCAACCGCTTTGGTGAACATTCCTGACAAAAATGGTAAAACAATTACTGCACGCGCGCTTCTGGATAACGGTAGTCCATCAAGTTTTATAACCAAAGGTTTATTACAAAAATTAAAAATTCACACTACAAATTCGGATGTAGTTGCTACCGGAATTGATAACTCCGAAGCTAAAACTCATAAACAAGCAAAAATCACTTTGCATTCATCCAACAACAATTACAAAACCTTTGTAAATTGTCTGCTTACAGACAAAATAACCGACAAAATCCCACACATCAAATTGGATATTGTCAATCTATCAATACCGCATACAATAAAACTAGCAGATCCTAGTTTTAACGAACCACAATCTGTGGATTTATTGTTAGGAGCTGATATATTTTGGAACCTATTACGCGTAGGCAAAGCAAAATTATATAGTAATCGATTACATTTACAAAACACTTCGTTAGGTTGGGTAGTAACCAAATATAAATCTTTTGCTAATAATAATCATGCGCATTGCTATCACACATCCTTGCAAACTCAAATTCCCAAGCTTTGTGAAAGCGAGTATGTAAAGGAATGTAGCACTTTAATTACAAAAGAACAAACTCAAATTCCCAAGGTTTGTGAAAGCGAGTCTGTTAAAAAATGTAGAACTTTAACTTCAGAAGAACAAGCATGCCATGATCATTGTAACAAAACTACTACTCGCAACTCAGATGGTAGATTCGTAATTACATTACCATTAAAATTGCCCACATCAGCTTTAGGGGATACCAAAACCGCAGCTACCAAACGATTTCTTTCATTGGAAAGAAAATTCGACAAAAATAAACAATATAAATCTATGTATTCAGCATTCATTCATGAATATATACGATCAGGTCATATGACTACTAACATTATTCATAATTCATCCGAACCTACATATATTTTACCGCATCACGGTATAGGAGATTCCAAAACAGCAATTACTAAACCCTTTCTTTTACCACAAAGAAAGCGTGTTACTAGTAAACATCATAAATCATACATACTGTCAAACTACTCCATAGCCAAGTCAAATTTTATATTTGACAAATTTTCAAATTTTAAATCGATCAATAGCGTCACCACATACTATTTACGTTTCATTAAAAATTCTAGAAACAAGACAAACGGTATCTTCATGGTCACGGAATTGCATAATTCAATTCAAATACTTATGAAATTTACCAAAGCAAATGTTTTATCATTAATAGCTAGAACCTTGGATCCACTCACATTACAATTGCCTTGTGACATACCATGCAAATTAATGATACAACAACTATGGTTAATTAGCTTACATACAAGGTCTAAATTATTATTTTTAAATTCACATCCATATGCCACAAACACCACCCTTAATGATTCATATGTTGATAAGCTTCTGACTAGATCAAATGATCTATCAGAATTCAAGTTACGCTGTATTAAAACAATAGAAACATTAAGTAGTGCAGGATCTTATTTACGAAAATGGATGTCGAATGATCCCATTATTTTATTTGATTTAGACAACAATATTCAAGACCAACTCTTTTATATAGATCACGCAGACTTAGAGCATTTCGAAATTTTAGATGCCAAATGGTGCTCAAAAACATACTGTTTCAAATACAATATCGCATATTTTGATCCACCTATAAAATTACCCAATAAAAATGTTCTATCTTTCATTGCCAAAATCTTTGATCCACATGGATTATTATCACCCTACGTCAAACCGTTTATGCTATTGAAACAACAATTAAGGCTAACAAATCTACACTGGAATGTTGAAATTCCAGAACATTTATTAAAAATATGGACTCCTTTAATAAAGCAATTACCGACCTTAAACAATGCATCCATACCACAAAAATCATTAATTAAGAATTCCAAAACATTTGAAATTCATGGTTTTTGTGATGTGTTAAAAAATGCATATGGTTCTTGTATTTATTTTAAATCTATTAACTGCAATATCATAATTGACAAACTTTTCTATATCGACCCAGGAGGTATAGAATATTTCAAAATTTTAATCGTTAAATGGCACTCTGAACCTGACTGTTTTAAATACAGTATTTTACATTGTTATCCACTTGCCAAACTAACGAACTTAAATTTTCATAACAACTTCAAAGACACTTGTACACTGCAAACTCAAATTGAGGCAATCCTCAATTTCCATCCCTTTTTTTCCGCTTCCAATAAACCCAATGACCTAATTCCCTTCACGCCTGGACACCTCTTAATAGGACGGCAGATCACAAGAATCGCTCCTGCAGAGGACGCTCTAACTAAATTAAGCCGAACGCAGCGCTACTCGCAATTTCAAGACTTTATTCAAAGTTGTTGGATAAAAAGGTAAAGCGAATACTTAGGACGCTGTAATCAGCTCGTGATGTGGAAAATGTCAAAGGATGCTGTACTGCAGCAAGGAACTTTGGTCCTAGTCAAGGAGCCAAACTTTCATCCATCGCAATGGATGTTGGATAGCCCAGTGAAATTAAGTGTTAGTGAAGTTTCAGCGACTCGAGCAGCCACTATCAAGACAGCTAAGGGAAAAACCAGCGTCTAGTGCAATATCTCGTTCCCATACTTATTACAGAACATCAGTTGAAAATCAAGATGAATCTTACAATTTTCAACGCGCGGGAGTATGGTTAAGAACGCATGCACAACCTATATATTTATATAGATATTTCACGTTCTTAATGTATTTCATTAGAATATAATTTTGTATATTTTTAGCTCTTAAGTTTTGTAATAATTCTTTTGTTTAACCAAATAATTTATTTTTCTTTGTTATTGAATAAATTAACAAAGCTATTGTTATTACTCTGGCATTGTACAAGTCTGTACCAAGGTCACACAGCTGGCCTGCCAAATGCATTCTTTCTATCAATGTACTGATAAAACACTATTAAAATAATCATTATTAACTCAAACTTCATACAGTAAGCATCACTAAATATCTTTAATTATTAACTCAAACGTCGTACAATAAACACCAAATTATTAGCTAACAATTAGAACAGTAAACATCTAAAATATCAGCTCCAACTTTCAACAGTTTGATAAATTATAAGAAGATTTTAATAGTGAATTGTATCACAGTATCATTGATATATACAGTTATTCATTTAATTTTCAATTACTGTAATTCGTCACGGTGCACTTCGTTATAAATGTTTTTTGCAAAATTCTTGCATTTCGCTGCCTTTTCTTACAAACGTTGGCTTGTGTAATCATTTGATCCTTCGACACGGATCAACCAGTTTCAATAAATACTTTAACGCAATTAATACCTCTGTACGTAACAAACTTACTTAAGGAATCATTAAAGGAACATTTAATATGGTTCATGAATTTGAATATTATTTGAAAATGATGTATTAGTTTCAGGATAACAAGTACTAATGGGTTTTAATAATGTTTCAAAATCTCCATATATCACAAATGGAACGCGTAATTGATTCTTATGATTATCGAATTTTAAAATGTTTTGAGATATCATATTACCCAATTTATCTTTAGCGTTATACTTAGAAGGAAGGATTGTATATATCTTATTGCAATCATATTCTAAATGTCTATTTAACTGATCTTCTGTGTTAAAAAATGAAAAGCATCCATCACACAAAAATTGTTTACTAATATGCTTAGTAAATTGACTTCTTATTAATCTTGATATATTTTTTTAATCCAACAATAATGTCCATTACTCAAATCTTCAATATACAATAAATTAACATGTTGTTTCTTCTTTTTAGATGTATAATGCAACGGTCCCACAATGAAATTATTTTCAAGTCCATAAACATTCACACTTATATCATTATTCTTCCCAAATGTTCTAATATCTTTTAATTTCATCGGTAATTCTATACCATTTGAGAAAATCAAAATATACAAGGACGTCGATTATGTTACAAACATTATAACAAAGGAAACATACAAAGAGATGGTCCTCCATGTCAAATAAGAAACTGTTATGATTGTAATTATATGTTATATTATGATTCTAATGGATGTAGTTATACCCTAATAAATAAATAAAAGAATTATATACATTTTAAATTTATATATATATATATTATAAATTAAGTAATTACAATAGTTTTGATATTTCTTCTAATATATACGACATGTTTGAAATTATTATCATTTTTAATAATATATCATTAGAATTTAACTCTTCACATTCGTAAAATAAAAATTGAGTCAAAATCTCTTTCGAAACACCAATATTTTTATTTTTTAAATACATTACAATACTATTTAAAAATATATTATATGTATTAAACAAATCATCATAAATCATAAACCTACTCCGCTTTTAATTCAGCAGTGAACCGTCGTTGCAATGTCTGTAGCTTATAAAAAGGGCCTTTCCTTTGAACGACTGAATAGAAAACGAACACGTTCCAGACAAAAAATTCATGATATGTAATAGAAATTAAGTAGAATTTACTCCAAAATGTTTACTGGGTATGATAATAAAAAATAAAATATTGGTTTTTGACTTAATATCGTCATATATATCATCTGTTTTAATTTGATATATTAATGAATCTGTATCTGTATACAACAATTTAGCATTACCTTTATAGACTTTTTTTTTTTGATGAAATCATAATGAAAATCGTATATTAAAGTTTTTGATATATCAAGTACACTTAGAGAGTGTAGAAGATACGCCGTAATTATTGCATTCTTCGTCAATTTCCGGAAGCCAATCGTTTATGTTCGTATCCTCGATGTAGCTGTGAATGCAGTCGGTATATTCCCACTTATGTATTTTTATGTATGTATGCATATGTAAGGAGATTCTGTTGTTGGAGGTGGTATTTAATATGGAGTGGTAGAGAGGGTAAATTAATGCATAAATGTCATTTAAATAGAGATGATGTTGAGCTGTAATTACAGAGTAATATTTTCTTAGTTCAAGCTAAAGTTTAATAGTATGAACGGATTTAAGAATATTCCAGGCGTAACATGGTTATTGAATTCGGGAGATATACGCGTCGGCATTGACAGTGAAGATAGATATTATGTGCAGGATATAACTGACGATTTTGATATAGATGATTGTGATTCAGATGATATGACGGATGAAGAAAAGAAGACATACGAGAAAATTATAGAGAGTTATGCTGATGAAATAATAATAGGTCACGAAGAAATTGAAATACAGGAAGAAGATTCTGATGTGGAAATCATAGAATTATTAGACGATGATAATGAAGTTATTGAAATATTAGACTCTGACGATGAAATTGTAGAAGTGTTAGACTCTGATGACGAAATTGTAAAAGTATAACATAGTGATTAATGTATATTTTTTATGTAAAATTCTATAAATAAATGAACTTTTAAAAGCAATTGTTATTTATATTTTGATTTTGAAACTGAAATATATAATTTAAAATGGATAACGGTTGTAAGATTATTAAGCATGTTGGTACTAATGGGGGATAAATTTTTTGCAAGTGTTTCTAAACTAGAATGCATAAATCGTAAAGAATCAATAAATCTAAGTTTAATATAACAGTTATGAACTTTATCATTTTTATCGACTTTTGATTCCACCAAAATATGTTTCGTAAAAGATATATACTTTTCCTTATTTTCTGGAATAACTTCAATTTTTTCACTATCATTACCTAATTCTTTTACAATTATATAGCTATCGTAATTACTTAAGTTATGGAATATGACAGGTATAAACTTTGGAATTGTAAATTTTAAATTGCAATGATTATGAGCAGCTCCTCGGTAATTACCAGTTAAATGACAATGATCTAACACTTTATCACCATTGAGGATACCTTCACAAATATGGCAAATAGAAGCTTCATCATATTCCTGTTTTTGCCAATCAGATAATTTATTTAAAGGCTTCACTTTATTTAAGACTTTATAAATTTGTTTAGCGTCTTCAGTTATTGTTTCAATAAATACTTTAACGCAATTAATACCTCTGTACGTAACAAACTTACTTAAGGAATCATTAAAGGAACATTTAATATGGTTCATGAATTTGAATATTATTTGAAAATGATGTATTAGTTTTAGGATAACAAGTACTAATGGGTTTTAATAATGTTTCAAAATCTCCATATATCACAAATGGAACGCGTAATTGATTCTTATGATTATCGAATTTTAAAATGTTTTGAGATATCATATTACCCAATTTATCTTTAGCGTTATACTTAGAAGGAAGGATTGTATATATCTTATTGCAATCATATTCTAAATGTCTATTTAACTGATCTTCTGTGTTAAAAAATGAAAAGCATCCATCACACAAAAATTGTTTACTAGTATGCTTAGTAAATTGACTTCTTATTAATCTTGATATATTTTTAATCCAACAATAATGTCCATTACTCAAATCTTCAATATACAATAAATTAACATGTTGTTTCTTCTTTTTAGATGTATAATGCAACGGTCCCACAATGAAATTATTTTCAAGTCCATAAACATTCACACTTATATCATTATTCTTCTCAAATGTTCTAATATCTTTTAATTTCATCGGTAATTCTATACCATTTGAATTAAGTACTTTTGAATAATGTGGATATGATGTAACTCTATCCATACTTTTTGATGCTGGATACAATGCTGAAGTTATAGCCCACATAAAGCAAGCTTGATCATTATTTACTACATTTACTATAGCCTTTTTATCTTTAACTGACAAAAGAATGTTAATTATTAGGTATTATTATACTTTTGCTGTATATGAACATGAATTTCAAAAATAAACAATTACACAAAATAATATTTCGATTTTCTTTTTATCTAAACTAGAAACACTTTAAAGACTGCGTTCATTAACAATGTATAGTGGATTTTATTATTTCTGCAGGATGTCATCTCACTTGCTGACACTAAAGGTTATATTTGATAACCATGACTTAAAAGGCTCCTATTTTGTAACTGCTTACCTGACAGCTGATAACTTCTGACAATTTTTCAAAGGCCTATATTTTACAAATTACGCTACTCATACCAGTTCCAAGGTATAGGATCCGTGTTGCTTTTTATTTAATGTCTTCTGATAGTTTTGTCTTAACTTACATAGCTTAATTTAGAAAATATATAGACGTCCGGTAAACAGTTAGAAAATAGGAGCCTCATTTCTGTAAAAGTATGTTTATAAAGTTGGCTACCAGAACCTCAAATATTTAGTTATTTTTTAATATATTGCAATACAATAAGAGATATTTACACATCTATCGTAACTATTTCAATAATTTATAAAAATTCATTATATATTTGTTATTTTACTATCTCTTTTATATAAGTGTCTAAAGCAAAAGATTGTACACTACAGTACACTATGCAGAGAATCTATAGAATATTGACATCTCAACATTGTATATGATGTAGAGTAATGTATTAGAAACAAAAAGTGTTTATCAAAAAAAAAGGTTAACTACAAACGTGGTTTATAGTTAATAATAATTACAAACAAAGGTTTAAGTGATACAATACAGTTTATTATATAAATAAGACAGTTTTATAAGAACATCCTGTGAATATATAGGGTTAGTTATTGATACCCTAAAATGTATTATTTGAGTGCGTATGAGAAACATGTATGAAGCTGTATAAAGTGCTGCATTATATCAGGCGTAATGTAGAGCCTTTTTAAGTTTTTAAATATAGCTAAGAAATCATAATATGCGAAGAAATAATATGCTTTAACCTACTAACGGTATTGCTCAAAATACTCGTCGCTCAGACAAGAATATAATATTTTATTATATATATTTATTATTTAAATATAACTTGAAATAAAAGAATGTATCTAAAACTATTTTTTATAAGTGTATGGAACGAAACAATGTAACAACTGTCAAATGAAATAGCAAATGGCGAGAATCGACGAACTTGACCGAATCAAACCGAGACCGAGTTAAACTGTTTGGTAATGGGTTTATGTACTATGTCTTAATTTCTATAAAAGTGTACTATAAAAATTTTGTGCCCATATTTGGTTAAGTCATGCAATTTTGTATTCATATTGTTCAAGTCATGTAAATTCAATGGATGAATTAGCACCCTTATACTTTATGAATTATCCTTATTTGGATATATTTTCTATGTACAACAAAATTTACAATCTATTAGTAATTAGTGCAATAAAATTAATCATTAAGAATCCAATCAAGTGAGTCTTGGCTCTCGTATCCAGGGTCTCCAAATTCAGATATAAAAAGTAACCCGGCTCTAAAAGTTTCACAGAAATTATTCTGATTGATTATAATTTCATCAAAGAATTTAAATTGATTAAACATATTTAAATCTATTAACAAATGACACTGTAATCCACAATTTAACTTTAAATCAATGCCTAAATTAAATTTATTTGATATATATATTATGTTTAAATATATCTTACTTATATTATCAATTAATATCAATAATAACAATTCTTTTCTATCTAAAAATAAATTAAAATTTACTTCAATATTTAATAGTCTAGGTAAAATAAACATATGTTCACCTTCATTTATTTCAAATAATAAACGTGGAGAAAAATTTTTAATATACATTTTCATAAAAATACGCTTAACTTAATCTTAATACAATCAATCACTTCCAATTTTAGTACTTTTCTATAATCACTGACTAACCTTCTTCTTCAGAGTCAACGATTTCTATGATTTCGTTGTTATCGTCAGATATATCAACAGTTTCTTCAATTAATTCACAATCTGAATCTAAATTTGAAATATTTTCACAGTCAGATATATAAATTTCCTCATGACCAATGGCGATTTCTTCACAGACAGAGTCTGAAATATAACTACACACAGTTTCTTCAGTACCATTTATAAACTCTATTTCATCGTTGGACCCAGTAATATCACTTTCAAAATCACTGCACTCATCATCAGAACTTATATTTTGAATACAGTAGTTCCCCGCTTTGCATAAGAATAATTTATGAACACAAATACCCCGAGCTATGTTCAATTTGCGATGTGGGTAGCAATACAACAAAACTTGATAACAATCAATGCTTTTACAACTTCAATGACGTCTCTCGGGCTGATGTTGGTTTCTAAATTTAACAGGGTAGCACTTTACTTATTTAATACTATAATATATTTACCATCAGACTATCAATTCTTAATTCTATCATCCCCGCGCATTCAAATTCTCGGGGGCCCCGACCCTTCGAGCAGTTTTATTTTAAAAAGTTTGTTTCAACTTAAGTTAGAGCTTTTGGTTTAGCTAATTGTGATTCTACTATTATCCACAACCTATATAGCCTCATACATATGGATCAAACCGCTACCTAATAAATTTGTATAATAAAATATCCTCCTACTATTTTAACAGTTACTGTGGTGTTATAACCTCATATATGTAAAACAACACCATTGTCTGACTTATAAGACTTTATGATTATTACAACACATAAAAAAATAACTGTATGCTTTGACAATCATCAATGATATAATGTACGTATATTATAACTTTTAGTATACTTAAATAAATAATCTAATACAACAATACCCAATCCGGCCCTCTACATTTAACTAAAACATGAAATGTATAACAAAAAAATTTGTCGACGTTTGGAAAATATTCCCACCATGTGTAATATAACGTCATTATAACATATAACTAACACTTTTGCATCTACAACGTCATAATCTTATAACCAATAACAAATCAAACATAAGAATTAATATCGGTATCTCACTCTTTACCACTATTGCTTATACTAACACACACACGTAATACTTATTATCGCTATCTCACTCTTTCATATTACCCCACTATTACCCCCAACATTGTCTAGCCACGCCACCTCACTCCTCACCCCACCCTTACCCCCCCTTTTACATTCTTCCAAGTCTAGCCACGCCCCCTCTGCATATCGTGACCTAAATGCATCCCCACCACCAATAATTTCCAACTCAACTTCTAAACTGTCCTAGAACCCGCCCTACTAACCTACTAACATTGAACAGTGCCGAACTCTGACAAATTCCATTATTCAACAAAATGTTTTTTCAACTTTCTAAATAGTTTTAAATGGCCTAATTGTGAGAATCTTTAATTAACTTAAGACCTGATAAAGTGAATTAATTGAAATCAACTCAAAATTGACTAACAAGACATAAACGCTGAGTAACTGGAGTTTAAAATCAATTTTAATTCAACAGCCTTGTCCAGTTGACCGGGACAAAAACAGCGAATTTGATGACGCATTGTTTGAGGCACTTCCCCAAATAAGGGGCCAGGATTTGTATTATGATATTTACGCATCAAAAAGTCCTAGAAGAGACGCATCATGGCACTCTGCATCTTCAGAGGGCGTTAAAATCGGCGTCACGTGGTCCAAAGCTAATGAGATTATATCCGTAATAAACCATTTATAGGCATTTCCAGGTAACAGGATCACCAGGTGCAATATTTTGATTAACTTAGCCACAGCATTCAATTTTGCGCTTGACAGTTGTTCCCTACAAATATGGATGAATAATATTTTAATGAAAACAAACGCAAATCAAAGAGTTGAAAGAAAATGGCGTCTTTACCTATTGGCTGCATTGATGAATTCACTAACAGCTCTTTTTGTAAATGCAGGCCCAACTGTATGTAGCAATGTTGTTAAACAGGATAAACAAAATGACATCACTGGTTCACTGATTGGTCCATTTAAACCGAATCTACTAACTAGCAGTAACGCTTGCTCTAATAATGGCTGCAACAGAACATTGAACATTTCAATTTTATCATCTTCAGACAAGTTCCTTCGGATAGGCAAACATTTTAACACAACGCACAAACCTCATAAGCACTTCTTAGGACATCTTTAACTAGAGAACTCTCCTCCTTATAGTATTCCAGAATCTCTTTATGTGTTAGGAGACAATTGCTCACTTTGAGGACGACATTTTCTTCAGCTAATTGTAATTCATTTTCCAAAATATTTAAATAATCTTGACTTAAATTAGCGATGTATTGTCCTAGCTCTACTGTTCAGATTACCGAATTCTGCTGCATCGTATTTGGATTCCATCGAAGCACCAAATTGTTTATGACGGATTTGTGGATTGTCAATATTGTCTGGAACAAATATGTAGAAATGTAAAAACAAGCAAATAGTTGTTGTAGAAGAATCAGGAAGATTAGAAACATGCCCCAAACATTAGTACAAAACATTAACCAAAACAGCTGGCGGTACAAATTTGAAGTTATTAGCTTGACTTAATACCTTTTCGTCTAAGTCAGAATTAAGGAGTGAATTAATATCGTCCTGACTTAAAAACTCTTTGGGTCTTAGAATACCGCTAACGTGTAATAACAGGGCCGAACTGGTTCTATTTAACATCAAAGTCGAATCGTTATTAATTGGCGTCAAAGGGGCTATATTTTTCCTTTGTCGATTTTTGAGGGACCCCAATGTGCTTTGAATTAAATGTACAATTGTTTGCTGCGATATATTTGATTGCAAAAGCCATGGAATGTATGAAGATAATATAGCTAGCATATTAGCTTGTCTGGAAAATTAAATATATTATTAAAACTTAGAAAACTTAAATAGAAATCAAGTTAATGCGCTTACACTTGTTCTAAATCAGTCTTTACAGGGTCGTAACTAGATTTAAGTCTATAAAGGTCCAGTCTAATGGCAAAATGGCAATATTCGATTGATTTTGCCACAATATTCTGAACTACTAGTTGCACCTGTCCGTGGTCTATTAGTTCATTGCCTGGAAACGGGAATCGCATTATATAACATCAAGGAACAGTATGGAAATATGCACAAGAAGGAGAGACAACAATTAAATACAACAACAGAAAGAAACAAGCATTAGTTCAACTGCAAAACAATCGCATAAATTGAATGGAAGAGAACGCCTAAAAGTTATGCAACTTCTTTTACCTGTTACAACATTAGACAATCGTCCCAAACCTTGAGTCACTGTGCTTAAATCTCTTAAAACATTATGAACATGATTGTATTCCCTTTCGTTTATTTGTATGCTTTGTGTATTTACATCAATTGCATTTTCTAATTGTGTGTACATATTTAATAACGATTTCCATGAATCTACGAGCATGTTTATTATTTGCAGCGGTAATAATTCAGCTGTTGTACTTAACAATTCGAAGCATTGTTGCACAAAATGTTGCCAATCTGTCAGCATCTGTAAATAATCTTCATTTTAAATTCATTTAGACGAAATGTTTGACGAATACAACAAATCAAATGTTGGAGACGAATATAGGACAAAAGTAAATATGTTTAATTTTGATTTCAGTTTCTTAAAATGGCGTTTTGAACCTTGAAATATATTTAAACGCAGCCTTCTTTTATTAGAAAATGCGTCTTACATCGTTGTTAGAACATTTCGGTACCCTGAACCCAGTAAATTGGAATTCTCTCTCAAATTTTTAATAATTCAAATCGACCCCTAAAAAATGAGTTCACAACCAATTGTAAGATAAGGAACAAACCCTCTTAAAAATGTATTTATTTAACCCTTACATCATCGTCTAAGGTGGAATTATCTATGGAATTTAAGAGGGCCTCGTTAGATAAAAATAGAACGCTGTTAAAGCAACTGGTTGATATCCCAAGTAGCGCTTCCGTGTAGCTGAAACATTTAAAACATAAAAATTAGTCAAGGGGGCCATCTACAACACATTTGTAAAATGAATAACAGAAATAAGTAAACGTCACAATTAAAGAGAGAAAGTAATCAACAAACAAACACACCTGGTGCTATTCGACTTCTTAACGTGTTCAATAAGAATTAACCAAACTTCCAGGCATCCTAGGTAGCCCTCCACGCTGTGGTAATTCACTTTGAACGAGTATTAATAAACCAGAGATAAAAATTGCACGGAGCGCGGGAAATTTAAATCGTTGAAACATAATATTGTAGAAGATATTAACAATTGAGAAAATGCTTTTTTGCATGGATGTACATCTGCAAACTAATAGTGATTAAACAGTACAGGGTGTCCAACAGTCAACGATTACTTTAATTAAATAAAGTAAATGCACAAAGACCGTGAACAATAAATAATTTTAATTTGAAATATTCATTGCATTAAGTCTGAGTCACTTTTCGTTTTATTTTTGTAATTTACTTAAATAATCCATCAACTTATTAAAAACCATTAAATGTCATTCGGGTGTAACGGTTTCTCGATTACCGTGACATGACCGTTACATTGTTTAAATTGCCTACACTCTACTAATTGCGTGGCCAACATTATTGATTATTTTCTCAAAGAGGAAAGTTCGGTATTTTCTTGCGGGTCTTTAAAGTGAAAGTGATTTCAAAAGAAATTGTGAAAATTCTAAAGAATTGAAAATGAAGGTGTTTATCCTTGCCATCTTCGTGTCTTGTGCCTTAACCACCAACGCTACGGTGAGTTTTTTACTTTTATTTGTTTGCTTTGACATTATTCGCTCTCCCGTTCAGCACCGGCTATCTAGGTTCGACGTGGACTTCCTGGGGACTTCTCTTTTCTTGAGGAGCGCTGCTTGGTGCACCATTTCTTATTTTCTTAAGCAATTTTCCAGTTGTAGACGTGGCATTGCTTTATGTTCATGTAGTAGCGACCCTCCACGGCAGATGTCGGCTGGATGGTGATCAGTATCGGATTTATTGAATATTTTCAAGCTTTTTTGTTGTAATCGTCGATTTAGTTTGCATTTTGTTGAAAACTGATCGAAATATTGCTATTTAAACTTTTAAATTTTCCTAATTTATTATTTGGCCGCCATTTTGTGACAGCTGACGTCACTGTCTCCGTGGTATGTGTATTGCGTATTAACGTATTATTATGCGCCATCTCAATTTTATTCTGCTGCATAACAGAGATGGCAATATTTTTAAGGGATAATTAGAGAAGTCATATTTGTCCATCTACCCGTTAAATATATTGCCATCTCTGTTATACAACAGAGTGTAGAGCAGACGCGTACTCAAATGTCAACTATTACCTAAGGCTATCTCAATCAATCAAGACATCGATAAAAGTGGTAAACAAGGCCAAATGAAATGGATTACAAATTATTCAACAGTATTCAGTACTAATTTTGAATATGACTAAAAAACAAAAGACATACATTCGCAAAAAATTCAAAATATCTGACCACAAATACCGGTCTTGGTTTTTCAGTCGGCTAGCACTCGGTGGTATCCTTCTGAGTGGACAACAACTGTGTATACGACCACTGAGTTGACAACAACGGAGTTGACAACCCCGTCGCCTCCAGTCACTTATCCATCAGATGATTATTGCCCCATTGAAGAGATAAAAATTTGTAAGTGATCAACTGGTTTTACAAGACCCCCAATGCGCCCCTGTTGTTAACGTACTGTTATCTTTACAGGCGGGTATAAATATGGAGTTCCTGCAGCCAAAAGGCAACTCCCCTACGTTGCCTTTCTGAAGAGCAGAAATGCCTATAAAGTCCAGTACTGCAGCGGAAGTCTAATTCTTCAAAGATGGGTGCTCACTTCCGCTTATTGCACGCTCCCGTAAGTAAAATGTCTGATTTGGTATTTCTTTAGGTTGGTAACTAAAGTAACTCATTTTCCAGTCACTCAACTGTTGAGGTCACCCTCGGGGCCCTCATTCCGTTCGATGAAGAAGATCCGGACAGGGTTGTTGTGCAATCTGATGACATCTACATCCACCCTGGGTATCTTCCTCGTTATAAGAATCCTAAGAACGATGTGGCTTTGATTAAATTGCCCAAATCGTTAGGATCAGGTAAGATCATCAGATCCTGTAATTCACCAAACTCCAGAGCGTCATTCATTTGTGCTGATTGTTGCAGATGCCATCATCCCCATTTCCCTAAAAACTGACTCTGGACAAATCTCTAAGGACAACATTATTTTCGCTGCATGGGGGGAAGCTGGCTACGGTAGGTTCACAATAATCAGTTATTTCATGTTACTGGTTCCATCTCCATACAGGGTGGTACATTCCCAAACAAAATTCTTGCTTGAGAGGAAATTTGGGCACTGCTTGTAGAAAAACAAAAAATATTATTATTTAAATGGGCCATAGATGTGAAGAACGAAGTCCTGGAACTTTAGATCACATTTTATTTGATTCCATAAATTGTATAATTGTACATAGATTAGAATTTAACAAACAATTCATAGATGTGGCTGAAACCTTCTCAGTGACACTACATTTTTGTTGAAGAATTCTAAATAAATGAGGAAATTAATTAAGTTTTTGGAAAATGCTATAAGTTCTGTATTAAATTGAGAGAAGCATAAATTATTTCAGAAACGCTGACCTTCACTAAAAACATGGCGATATTTAAAGGACCTTGTAGATGTGAAAACATGGACGAGGATGGGGAGTATGGCAGTGCTGCTATGGACTCGGAACTATTCTGCTGTATTTCTACAGATCACACCTTTTGTTTTGTAAGTGCCCAAGTTACTTTTTACTTACCCTAAGTTAGTCTATGTTAGGGAAGTACATGTTTGCCAGTAGTATACCAGATTTGATAGACTTTGAAAGACTTTGCGTTCTAAACTCAGATCACCTGTTGCACCATCGCATCATCGTAGCGCGCAAAGACCATTTCTACGAATTCTATCTAGCACCCATTGAACACAGTTACTAACACAGTTAATCTAACATAAGAAAAGTTACTTGTTACTTCTCAATTTCGATGACAGCTTTACAAAGTTTTTTGAAAAAGTCTAAAATCTTAAAAAGTCATTTTAAGGTTTAAGACTTTTAAAATAAAAATGTTTCAATGCTTCGGCGGTAAATCTCAAAGGATTGTGATTTTGAGTGTGATCTCAAATAAATGCGTCAAGTACCTACTCAGTGTCTAGTATGATCTTAGTGTGTTTTGACCTTTTCTTTGGTTGTGTTTAGTAAATAAATAAAAATAAAAGAAAATGGTTTTTAAAAGGACAAATATCCATGTCCTTGGAATCCCAAGGACATGGAGTATAAAAACAGGGAAAATGAACATGATCCTTGGCGCAACATATGTTAAGCAGACCCTATTGTTAAAGAACTGAGTTATTCTAAACATATGTTTTCTAAAACAGGTTGAAAGAATTCGTTCGAAGTATGAAAGTTTTTCTATGAAAGTGTTGTCCAACTTCTTCCAGCAAACTCTTCGTTGAATGTCGCATGTTGAAGTCTCTAAAACATGTACCACGCCAACAAACGACAACATCCAAGGATTTGGTTTTGTTTGATGTCACCATTGAACAAAATGTTTTTTAGCAAATGTTCAATTGGATTACTAGCATTACACAGTACTTAAAATAAGGAGGCCTCAAAACTACGTCAGATGTGATATTGGGTTTACATTGGAAAGTAAATATCATCAGAAGAAGAGTCACGCAGTAAATGTTTGGCTAGTACGAGTACAGTTCACTCGTCTGCGTAGCTTTTTAACATTACAACTGTTTTACGCGCGATGGTTCTGTTACAGACAATAAATGAATTCAAATCTCTAACTGATGCATTAATCTGTAACGTCTTCCATCTTGCAGATTCACAACGGGGCTGGTTTAGTCGTTAATGGAGTTCTAGTGGCCGTTATGAGCACGCGGTGCTTTCCCCATTGCCGTGACCATGAAGGCATCTTCACCAACGTCTACCACCATCTGCAGTGGATCAACAACACCTTGATTGAAGGTTGGTCTAAACTCTTTTTGCATATTATTCAAATATTTCATACCATACCTCTACCATAAAAATATGAAATAGGCAGTGGCGGATTAACATTCTCTTTAAAATCACCTGCTCCTACTTGTTTTTAAAAAGTGAGGTTATCACAGTTACACATGCTTGGACTACACTTGGACTTTAAATCATTTCTATTAGAAACAGAGCACCCTGGGAAATAAACAATTAAACGTGAACCTACACAATGCTATGAAGCTCTTAACTAAGCGTAGGATATAGAGTTACACTGGTTGCCATTTTGTTTTTCAGATTGCAGTACAGAATACATTACTGACTCCAGTACAGACTCCAGTACAGACTCCAGTACAGACTCCAGTACAGAGTCCAGTACAGACTCCAGTACAGAGTCCACAACAGAGTCCACTCCTCAGGTTTATACAACTTGCAGTGATATTAAAACCGCTGGAGTGTACTTAATCCAGCCGAACGACGACATAGAGCCGTTTGAAGCTTATTGCGACATCGTGGACGGCAAAAAATGGACGGTAAGTACTCCGACTTCATTTCTTTCCAATGCATTTCCTGTTTACATGCAGCGCTTCGTCTTTTGCCGACATCTCCCTAAACACAAAACGTAGATATTACCTTCAATATTTTACGCAAATGATAACTTTTTTTAAGTTAAATCAACGTTAAATATATGTTGACGATTATAAGATGGCAAATAAAGAAGAAACTCAGTTAAATTGTTTACTTTAGGGAACTGTCTCTTCATTTAGACGTTTCTAGGATTACAAATCCGTAGTGGAAATGTAGGAGGCAGGAAACTTACAAACAATTATACATTGTCGTCCCCTAAATTGTAATCCTGCATTGAAAGTATCCAGAGAATTTGTTGTTTTATAATGTTTAAGTTGTTATTCCTGTTTAAACCAGTTATTTTGTTTCTTTCCTTTTAACTAATCCAAAGAGTCAATTAGAGCATTTCTTGGATGCCATAATTCCCAAATTGTCTATCCTAATTGAAAGTACAATGTTCCCGCTAAAGACAAAACGTAAACTAAAACCGAAACATAAATGTTATGTAACCTTACATAATATTAACCTGAACAAATGTATGTAAATGGTAAAAGTTCTATTCCAAAGGAAATCCTTTTTCGATAACTCCAATATTTCTTTCCTAGAAATTTAATGAAGATATTTTGCAGGTCATCCAGCAGCGGTTCAGCAAGTCCGACTTTTACAAAAACTATGCCAGCTACACAAAAGGATTTGGGCCGATTGGTGGAAACCATTGGCTGGGACTGGAGAAGATCCACCAGGTGGGGTCACGATTTGTTCTTATCCTTATGTCATGACATTGTTTGTAAAGTGTCATTCAGTAATACCAACTGCACCGAACTAAACTCATAATCATCTGCTGTTAACTGGAAATGGAAATGTGATCACAGTTTAACTGTTACTTTCAGTTGACGAAAAATGGCGACCATGAACTCAGGGTGGAATTGCAGGCCCACAACTTAACGAGGGGATACGCCCAGTACAGTACGTTTAAAGTTGGGTCAGCGGGGTCAGGATTCAAATTAACGATCTCTGGTTACAGCGGAAACGCAGGTAGGTCCAATGTTTATTCCACACGCAAGACTTCCTGTACGGATTTCATGTTCCCGTGGGTCACGTGGCCTACAAATTCGGCTGACATTCGGGGGGTGTTTAGTCAGATGGATTGATCTTCTGTATTCCGACCCTGGATCCTTTCAAAGTCACGTTATCAGAAGGATCGTAGACACAGTGCCGGATTAAAGCGATACTCAATTAATCCATAATTCTCTATTAGACAACAATTCCACGAGACTGTCAACACAACTGATAAATCAATTTATTAGACATTAATTAGTTAAATTTTAAAACAAAAAATGACCACATCCGACATCTCAAGATGAAACAATTACATGAAAAGACATAATTAAGACATATTTTAAATACGTAAATTACGATAATCGTCAATAATCGATAATACGATTATCGTAATAATCAAATAAATTTAATATAAATAAACGTTTTGGAAATGAAAATATTTGTTGTGGTTTAAGTCGTTTTTATCCGTAAATTTATTAAGGACCGTGTGAACCTAGCAAAGCCAGTGATGAACTTTCTAGAGGAAGGAAGAAAGTTGAGCTATGCCCGAATATATTATAATTATTATATTGTAATGATTTTGCCATTATGTATTACATTCTTTCGCCTTAAATCATTAAAGTACACATCCAAGATTCCCTTCACTGCTTCCCTTCAATAACTGCACAATCTTTTCACTTTTTACTCTTTTCTCACATGGATACTTAGCCCTTGCACATCCTTTCCTGTCTATTTTCTAAGTATCTGTTGCCTTTCTCTTCGTTTTACAATCTAAATCTTGCGATTTTTCTTATATTCCTTGTCTCTTTTTCTCGTACGTATTCCGGTAACTCTCTTTCCCAAATCTTCTTGTATCTTTCTTTATATTTACTGTTTTCAATTTTTTCCATTCTTTCCTGTTGCTGTATTATGTCGCAATAATCACCCGTTAGCGTACGCCAATGGAACACTAGACCAGTTAGAAGATTAGTTCACGATGGAAAAAGAATTACTTTCCATCTTTCGCCCAATCAACGGACATTGCACCTGTATCAATTGTCATTAGACCAAGAAATGTAGAATGTAATGCTGCACCACCTGTTGATCTAAAATAAACCCCAATAGCTGTGTTGCAATGCGAATCCCAAGCTGAATAACAATCCATCGAGGAATCCATCGATAACTAGAAGACCAAAAGGAGAATACGAATAAAAGCTAGATGAAAAACCAAGAGCACACATGAGAAGGTTACAAACAAACAAAACATTGATAAGGGAGATTAAAGGTCTAGAGGGTACTAAGTAATTGGAACCAACTGCATAATGTAGACCATAGGCGTTACAAGCCCTTCAACACTGAAAATCACAAATCACAAACAACCCAGGATTATACCCACCGGGGAAGGAACTGTTGTTCATATTCAATCACATTGAAAACTAATCAAAATCAAAAACAGCAGCACACTAATCAAAAACGCTGAAGAAATCCAAAATGAATTTGGCAGAATGAGGACCAGAGAAAGAAACCATCAATAACTAAATGGAATGGATATTTAATACAAATTCTAAAAGGACTAAAAAAGGACACGTCAACGCAGCAGGACCTATGTGGGGAGGAATATCAGGCAGCCTTGATAACGAAGATGGACAACGATGTGAAACGGATGTCGAAACAAATCAGCAGTTACAATTGTGAAAACTATTTAACAAATTAAGGGTAACCGGCAAATTATGGAAAAAAATATAAATTACATTTTCATAAAGCAAGTAAGGCAAGGACGTCATTGTTATTGGAAACCGCCTTAATATAAATAGGAAAGAACAAGCTAATTGGAAACACTGCAAGAAGCTACAACGGATTTAAAATTATAAACATTCCACCCAGCAATCTGCACAACAAACTTAAATCTGAAATAAGAAAATCAAGATAACTACCCCAAAGACATTTTTTCATTAGAAAGGATAATCAAAACCACAAAATCATAATCCACATTCCGTAAATTAGAAACCCTGTTTAAATATTTCCATCTTTGCTCCATTCCAAACTCGCCCTTCTAATAAATGTCTATTGTCATCATTTGCTAAATTTATGTAAAGCAATGAGCCATTTAAGAAGGTTGCAGCAAATGCATAGGTTGCAGGCGTAACAAAGAAGAAGAACCACTCAAATAATTCTCACCATGCGAAGTCCAATTAATGCAAAAACAAAAAAACTCTTCGTGTATTGGACAAACGTCCGAATCATTTGCAGACATCATCGACCCTACAAAGCAATGCACCCTTCAGGGATGCAACAAGTAGGAGCTAAGACGAATTGGAAGGTGCTACCCCTGATGACCATCTTTGAGAATGTCACTGCCAAAGGAATACAACAGCTGGACCTGCATAACATCAACCAGGACGAATTTAAACCAATAACAAGACAGTACCAGGATGTAAAACCCATAAAAACCTAGAATTAAGTAATAAACGCATGCAGTTAATAATGCTGCAGTAATTAAACTATGTGTCCCTAAAGTAACAGGTTTAACTTAGATAGATATTTCCAAAAATCAATTAAATTTGAAAGAAATCAAATGACAATAAACTAAAATAAAAATTAAAATTTTTGGTAAGGAGGAGTTAAGGAAACAACAATTCCAGGAAACTGTCAAAGTTTGGAATGACATCCGGCATCTCAAGATGAAGCAATAGTACTAGAAGACATGATTAGGAATGGCTCAATCGCTGCTGCTTAAGATCTAGACGCACAAGAGTTTTATCCAGTAGTTGTCTTCATTCACAGATAATTGTAAATTACAAAAGTCCATTAAAATTAATTTTTAATAAATAAAGGAATATTTTAGAAGTTAATTAAAAAACTGCATGACCTGCAGACCATAACCCCGCCCAATTAAAGAACCTCGAGAAGAAACTGATTTATTTTTATAATGGGTATCACAGTAATAGATAACTTAAAATGAACGGGCCTAGTAGACCATGGGCATCCAATATCTCAATCCGGCACTGCATAGATACTAGGAAATCATCAGCGAAATGAAAGTGTCAAAAACCGCACTACGACAAAACCATGCGATGTTCTGCAAAAAATGAATTGAATCCAGCGCCTGGTAGAAGTTCAAGGTCATTGTCCAGGCGTTTCCGGTGGCGTTAATTCCGGGATAGAATAACGGGATCCCGCTTGATTTCTAGTCCCGTAAGTCCCAGAACTCTCCTATATTATCCTTATATTTCCACAAATCAAATATTTTATAATTATTGCAAAAATCCTGGAAAATGCATAATTCATTTTGTTTTGTAGTACGGAACACGTTGCGTTTTACTTTTGTAGAAAATTTAAATTATTTGACGTTGAAAACAACAGGAAGTTTTATGTTTTGTTTCCCCGTTGTCCATTGGTTGTAAAATAATCCCCCCTCCCTCCGTCGCCCCGTCTTCTCGTGAACGTGTTAACAACGGATGGTTGTTGCTGTGTGTGCCCAGTTGTTGGTTCGTTTGTACCGCAGTGTTCTTTTGATGTTTCAGGTGACTCCATGTACAGACCCCCATACAGCGACAGCTACTGGACCAACGAGCTGAGCGGAATGAAATTCTCTACGTACGACAAAGACCAGGACAAGTACTCGGGTAACTGTGCTGAGAGGCTGCAAGGAGCCTGGTGGTACAATCGTTGTACGTTAAGGTAACTATCTCCACCTGTGTCTGCGTCACGTGACGCATGACGTGACGGTCCTGTAGAGTGTAGTGTTGCCACCTCATCGGACGCCCGTGCCTAGACACATTATCTCCAGTCCACGGGTTTACTTATTCCTACTCCGGCTCTGCGAGTTCTCTCACAAAACACACAATTATTCGTTTCCATGTTACAACATTTCCTCCGCGGCAGTTCAGGAATATGAATCCGTTAAATATTCAAACTTTTATCAAATTTCAACAAATTTATTAAACTGAAAATAAGACATTATACTTAAACTAGTAAAATATTTTAGAACTTTTGCTTTAATTAAGGTAGTTGTACCGCGACACTAACTTCTATAGCTGTCCTACTCTTTCTAATACACGTCCTATATTTAGGTTAACTTTTTTACGTTAATGTTATGTCAGATTACATTAAGAAATATATTCGTTTGACATAAATTTACGTTTTTTGTTCATCGGGTGATTGATTAAAAGCAGTTTTATTAGATGAAATAAAAATATGCAGCAACCCAATGAAACTCCCATCGTTTTGTTGCGGATTTAGATTTTTGTAATTTATGATTTTCAGTGAATTGACTAAAATATATTTCAGTGCAGAGTTCATGGCAACATTCAGTTGTTGTCAGTTGGTAACCCTGATCCATTTATGTTCTCCCTGTGTTTTTGTGTTGGTACTATTCTAACGTTGTGTTTTACTTGCAGCAATTTGAACAGTGTGTACCACGACTCGGCTGTGTATGGTAAGAAGACAATGAACTGGCATCATAACTTTTACTACTACGCACTTAAAACATCGCGGATGCTGATCAGAAGGAAATGATCAGCGAAAACGAAGCCGCAAAACAAAAACACACAGGGAGGGAAGGAAATGAAATGAACGGAACCACGAGACAGAAAGAGAGAGAGAGAGAGAGAACACAATGAGATTAATTAGAGGATTTAATTAGTCCGACATCTTCATTAAATAAAAATTCCACTTGTAAAACTAATTTATTATTTACTAAAAGTACAGGGTGTCCAAAAGGCGACTACTAACTTATTTAAATAGCGTAAATATAGAACACAAATAATAGGGAACATGCCTACAATTTAAAATTCATTAAATTTCTTAAAACCCTGGAAGATTATGTTCAGTTCATTAGTGGGACATTTCGAACACTACACCTGGTTCAATAGGCAGACAACTCATAAATGCACACGAGATGTCTCACTAATGAACTGGACGGTAATTTAAAAGAATTTTATTTGTTTCATTAAAATTTACAAAAATCAGAAAATATCAAACAATAGACTTAACCGCGTTGTCTTCTAGGCGGCTCATCTAGTAAGTTGTTTCTCAGTGGGGACAAAACTTTGCAACGATGTTATAATTTAAAACCTGGTTGCAAAGTTTTGACCCAAATGAACTTATAAAACAAAATTTAAACTAAAATTTAAAAAAAAAAGGAAAAATTGCCTGAAATAATTGAAGAAATGTAGAAAATCTCTCTCTCTTTCTCTCACCCTGTCCTCTCTTTTTATTAGAAATTTATGTATTTACTAAAATAATATTCAAATAACGCGCCCTTTCTATAGAAAGAGTTAAGTAAAGCCGCCATCTTGAATATTATTTCAAATATAAATTAAATATTATAAATATATAATAAAAAATGGATTGTATTGAAATATATAAAAAAAATGAATCCCTCAAATATCCAATGGTTTTGAAATAAATAACACTACTTATAACTACTAACCTAAGATCACAACCTAATTTAAATATGCTGATAGATGGCAGCACTTTCTATGACTGACAAACAACACCGAGTTATGAACCAGAGATCAAATGAACAGCAAATAGTTGAAGTGTCATTATCAGTTGTCATTCGATGTATTAATTGGTGTTAATTAGTATTTAACAATTAAATCAGTTGTGTACTTCATTTAAATAGTTAAGAATGCCTAAAAGACGTTTCGCTATTAAATCAGAGGACAGTGATTCTAATATTACAAGTAATAAACATATTTAATAATTAGCTAAGTGTGTGTGAGTGTTTTATAGGTTATGTGTATTATTCAACAATAGTAAATTATTTGTAGGGGATGATGTTTTGCTTGCTAGGGGACGTTTAGCTGGGGCTCTGCAGGGTATCATCGAGGGAAGTGATGAAGACAGCAAAGAATCCGAACTTTCTGAAGAAGAGGAATACAAAACAGTGACTTCAACCTCAACCTCAACAGCAACAACAAGTCGAAAGTAAATAAAATAACATAAAATTTACATCATTTATTGATAATATTTATTATATACTCGTATATTTCCAGTAACTTATTGAAGGGGAGAAGAAAGCGACATGGTGTCACGGAATGTCAGCAAACGTACATTATGAAACTTTTTGACAGAAGTGTAGATTTAGCTAAATTTAGGGAAAACACGGCGTTGTACCCTGTCTGCAGAGCTTGGATGGCTAACGAGCCGAAATTGTTGAAGCCTAAAATGTAAGTAGATCTGGACCACGTCCTAATTTCTATAAAACTGTGCAATTTATTTATAAATAGATAAAGATGGCTACCATAACCTCAAATGTCCATATAACAAATAGCTGACCTATCCCACTGCATGTTACGTCATCAATATGGCCGACACACATTTATTAACATCAAGTTCAATCAACAATTGTCTTGACTTCTTTTTAAAATATATTAAATTGATTTTATTGATTTGATTGATTAAATACACAGGCGAATGAAACAAGAAAAAGACACACCTGAAGAAATTGAAGTAGAGCCTCCTCAAAGAGTTGACATTTCCCAAATGGAATTCGACGAAAAGAACATTACAGATGTTTTTAGTTTGCCAGCTCCTGTTGGGAAACCAGGATCCCGAATTCCTCCACCGCTGGACTTCCATTTGAATAGGGACAAAAATAACATCAATTTAGACTACGTAAGTCTTGATTTAGTACAGGCTGCAGGCTGCTGAACTCATTGTTACTGCTAAACTAGGGGGCGCATAATCCTGTATTTTCTTTTGTTTAACACATCCTAAAATAGCATCAGTTGGGTCACGTGACCATTTAAAGGGAAACGAGTTGCTGATAATTCTCTTTATGCGGTTCGGTCCACATGGCTTTTGTGATAACTACGAGTTCAGCAATTTGGAAAAATAGTTATTTAATGATTCTTTGTTGCAGGAAACGAATCCTGCCATTGACAAGGACGTTTTATTGGCTGACCATATGAAGCAATGGAATAAAGTGAAAAGCCATTGGCAAAAGCATGCGTTCGAAAATGAGAAGAGATACAACCCCAGCACCAAAATACTAACGGCCATTTATAACAAGTAATACTAAGTTTTATTAAACCCAGAACCCAAAATCCAAAACCCAGGGCTGTGGCCTGGTCGGTAGCCTTAAAATGGTCCAGCTGCGACCAAATTAAGGCCAACCTACCAACTCAGTGTAAATCTGCTTTAGTCCACTCTACTTTTGTTAAAGATTGGTTTGACACGTTTTAATTTGTGTTGTGAACAATATCTTAAATTCTAGAAATGTCCTGATAAAGTTACCTATCAGGATCTCAAATGTGATTTGTTTTAAATAGAACCAGGATAATTAAAGGGTCAAAACTTTGCAAACAACCTAGTTCATTATTAGTTCATTTAAATTAAAGCTTAATAACGATTTAGGGGAGGGGCCCATTTTGTAACTGCTTGCCTGACTTCTGACGATTGTTCAAAGCCCTATAATTCACAGATTAGGCTACTGAGGCTAGTTTCAAGGTAGTGCTCTTTATTTAAGGGCTTCTGATAGCTTAGTTTAGAAAATATAGCGCTTTGAAAAATCGTTAAAATTATTGGATTTTCATTTTCAGAGCTCAAGAAAATATGGATTATTGAAAATGCGGAAAAACCAGGGAGCCTTAAAAATGGCTGGCACTATTTTGTATTGTAAATGATGAAAATAAATTCAATTGTATTTTGGATTAAATGAATATTGAACATTTATTTTGTGACATTTTATTTTATACATTTTTACCTTTTCCTAACTGAATTTATTCAATTCGCAATATGACAGTTTGCCATCGCTATTAAACAAGAGAAGTGCAAAAGAGATGCAGAATTAAACGTCAAAGCTATAGCAGCTGTTGCGTCGACCCATAAAGTGATATAAAACGAAACGATGAATAACATGACTTCAGGAATATTACGCAATAAAACTTTAAATAGCTATATCTCTGTCAATTTTTAGATATTTAATAAAATAAAAACTTTTATTAAACAATATTTCAATAAAGAATGAAATCACAACCCAAGTCATGAACCTTATCAAAGTCTGTCTAAAGAAGGAGTCGAATATATTTTTGATTGTTGTTTATTTATGAAATGTCATTGTTACGAAATTATTTAAACATTAATCTAATAATTTTAATTACATATAAATATTTAAAAAAAAGAAGAAGAAGAATATATTTGAAGTTGAGAGTACAGAGAATGGAGCACATTTTGTTTTCTAATAACTATTGCTTCATGGACGTTAATTTGTGGTACTTCATTTCCTTGATCATATCCGTGAGGACTTGCATAAAAGTGGGTTGATCCTGAAAAGGATAAAAAGAAAATTATTGCGCCTGCAAGATAGTCTACCACTCTTACACACATCAAATATATACATAGAATTATTTACATATGAATAGTTTGACTTTGTTTTTCAACTTGATTTGCAATCTAAGCCGTTCAATATTCTTAAATGATTGTCCCTTTATCCAAGACGGTATACTGACAAACCGTAGGCAAAAGTATAGTCGAATTTTAAGTGCATTTATCTCAGAGACGCATAAGATTGCTTTGCTTGAACGGTATTATTCCCTTTAAAAAGTAGCGGCCCTAAAATCACTCTAACTCGTTAACTAATTGTCGGAGTGTTATGAAATTTTGACACATATCGTTTTAAAGTTGGTACTATCTGAAAATCATTGCATTTCTCAATAGTGGCGTCTTCTTACAAACTTACTGTTACGCAACTACTGTGACAGCATTTTAACGCGCGCGAAGCTTGACAACATGCAACGTTGCCAAGTTGCGATAGCTATCTCCACTACGCGTACTCTATTCAACAAATACATCAACATTAAACCTTAAATGTAATTTAGAGCTTGTGCGTCTGTCATATACATTATTTTGTAAATATCTTTATTTAATATAATTCATTTTATTTCTTTATATTTCACAAGCTGAAACTTACATTTCAGGTTTAATTAACACTAAAACTCAGTAAGTGGAAATAGGGCTTAAACCTTTTTACTAGGGGTTAAATAATTTAAATAAAACAGCCAAAACTACCCTAACTTGTTCGTGTAAAAAACAAAAATCTGTAGAACCGTTCCCGAGATAGTCGTTAAGCACTTAAATTCATAATATCGCGCTGCGCAGCTGGTCAAAACATTTGACATTTTGTCAATAAATTAAGGGCACCCATATTAACACCATATTGAAATTCTGCAGAGAATTGTGCTTTTACTGGTGAACTACCTTAATATATTTTGAAACACCCTTAAACAAAAACATTAAAAAATATTTACCGTAATATTATCAAAGTAAGAAATCATTAAATCAATATGCCATATTTCTAATAAATTCTGTTCCCTTAAAAACTGGGGTAGAAAATCGGTGTAAAATCCATTGATGTCCACGGAGGCAATGTTGAACACTGCCAGCATTATCTCATCGCTGAGGAGGGCGTGTTGATTGTCCAACAAAGCCGTCAACAACGCCCGAAGAAATCTGGACAGAAGATCTTGTCGGAAGAACATCTGAAAATATGAAACCACCCTTAATTTTCAAAGAACAAAACAACCACATCATGAATTCCATTCCAATTCGTATTCTAGCTGTAACAAGTATTGCATTTTCAATAAACTCTTGCTAAAACGTCAAAAAAGTCACCCCCTTTATCGCAAGGCTACACACTTTTGTTGCTAAACTCATTTTTAAACGTTAAGGGCTGAAATATTTTTGATTTGACACATTTTTAACGTATTCCTTCACGTGTTGTTGTAAGACATAACTCAATTTCTATAAAACTGATAAAGTTGCCTGTCAAAAACACAAATATCCAATTATTAACGATTGAAACACTTTGCCATCGCTGTTAAACAAGACAAGTGCAAAAGAGATGCAGAATTAAACGTCAAAGCTATAGCATAATGTTTCAATATAATGTCGTGACATAAAACGAAAAATAAATAACATTACTTCAGGAATATTATGCAGTAAAATGAAATTAAAACTTTGAATAGATATATCTCCGTCAATGTTTGGATATTTATTAAAATAAAAACGCCAATATGGGTTAAAAAGGTCAGGGCTGGATTTAAGTTTAAATTTACGGGATGGGCAGTCAATTGCTAAATAATTGACCACCTGACTTGCAGCATCAAGTTATTTACCTTGTGGTACAACCTCCATTTGTCATTTAACTTGTCTAAAGATTGGAGACATGCCTGAAAAACTGAGAGATCGCCCCCTATCAACCCCTGACCATAAGCTAGTAAAATAGATTCCAGTTGGTTCACGTTTTGCAGTTCCTCGACATTTCAGATTGAAGGGGAGAATTCCCTAACAAAACTTGGGATCTGTAGAAATATTGCCATTTGTTTTGCAGAATCCTGGAAGAAATTAGACGAATCCTTTAATTGTTTAAAGAAACATGTTTATAACAACACAAACCAATCCTCAAGACAAGACTGTCTTAAGAATACAGACAAAAAAGGACTGTTAAATGTCTATCTAGCTAGAAATCCGAACTTTATTTAGAACATTGAACAGTGCCGAACTCTGAAAAATTCCATTATTCAACAAAATGTTTTTTCAACTTTCTAAATAGTTTTAAATGGCCTAACTGTGAGATTATTTAATTAACTTAAGACTTTATAAAGTGAATTAATTGAAATCAACTCAAAATTGACCAACAAGGAGTAACTGGAGTTTAAAATCAATTTAAATTCAACAGCCTTGTCCAGTTGACCGGGACAAAAACAGCGAATTTGTTGACGCATTGTTTGAGGCACTCCCCCAAATAAGGGGGCAGGATTTGTATTATGATATTTACGCATCAAAAAGTCCTAGAAGACACAGGACCGCATCATGGCACTCTGCATCTTCAGAGGGCGTTAAAATCGGCGCCACGTGGTCCAAAGCTAATGAGATTATATCCGTAATAAAGCATTTGTAGGCATTTCCAGGTAACAGGATCACCAGGTGCAATATTTTGATTAACTTAGCCACAGCATTCAATTTTGCGCTGGACAGTTGTTCCCTACAAATATGGATGAATAATATTTTAATGAAAACAAACGCAAATCAAAGAGTTGAAAGAAAATGGCGTCTTTACCTATTGACTGCATTGATGAATTCACTAACAGCTCTTTTTGTAAATGCAGGCCCACCTTTATGTTGCAATGTTGTGAAACAGGATAAACAAAATGACATCACTGGTTCACTGATTGGTCCATTTAAACCGAATCTACTAACTAGCAATAATGCTTGCTCTAATAATGGCTGCAAAGAACATTGAACATTTCAATTTTATCATCTTCAGACAAGTTCCTTCGGGTAGGCAAACATTTTAACACAACGCACAAACCTCATAAGCACTTCTTAGGACATCATTAACCAGAGAACTCTCCTCCTTATAGTATTCCAGAATCCCTTCATGTGTAAGGAGACAATTGACCACTTTGAGGACGACATTTTCTTCAGCTAATTGCAATTCATTTTCCGAAATATTTAAATAATCTTGACTTAAATTAGCGACGTATTGTCCTAGCTGTATTGTTCGGATTACCGAATTCTGCTGCATCGTATTTGGATTCCATCGCAGCACCAAATTGTTTATGACGGATTTGTGGATTGTCAATATTGTCTGGAACAAATATGTTAAAATGTAAAAACAAGCAAATAGTTGTTGTAGAAGAATGAGGAAGATTAGAAACATGGGCCCCACATGAACGGGGGTGCCCCAAACATTAGTACAAAACATTAACCACAACAGCTTGCGGTACAAATTTGAAGTTATTAGCTTGACTTAATACCTTTTCGTCTAAGTCAGAATTAAGGAGTGAATTAATATCGTCCTGACTTAAAAACTCTTTGGGTCTTAGAATACCGCTAACGTGTAATAACAGGGCCGAACTGGTTCTATTTAACATCAAAGTCGAATCGTTATTAATTGGCGACACAGGGGCTATATTTTTCCTTTGTCGATTTTTGAGGGACCCCAAAGCGCTTTGAATTAAATGTACAATTGTTTGCTGCGATATATTTGATTGCAAAAGCCATGGAATGTATGAAGATAATATAGCTAGCATATTAGCTTGTCTGGAAAATTAAATATATTATTAAAACTTAGAAAACTTAAATATAAATCAAGTTAATGCACTTACACTTGTTCTAAATCAGTCTTTACAGGGTCGTAACTAGATTTTAGTCTATAAAGGTCCAGTCTATTGGCAAAATGGCAATATTCGATTGATTTTGTCACAATATTCTGAACTACTAGTTGCACCTGTCCGTGGTCTGTTAGTTCACTGCCTGGAAACGTGAATCGCATTATATAACATCAAGGAACAACATGGAAATATGCACAAGAAGAAGAGAGAACAATTAAATACAACAACAGAAAGAAACAATCGCATAAATCAAATGGAACAGAACGCCTAAAAGTTATGCAACTTCTTTTACCTGTTACAACATTCGACAATCGTCCCAAACCTTGAGTCACTGTGCTTAAATCTCTTAAAACATTATGAACATGATTGTATTCCCTTTCGTTTATTTGTATGCTTTGTGTATTTACATCAATTGCATTTTCTAATTGTGTGTACATATTTAATAACGATTTCCATGAATCTACGAGCATGTTTATTATTTGCAGCGGTAATAATTCAGCTGTTGTACTTAACAATTCGAAGCATTGTTGCACAAAATGTTGCCAATCTGTCAGCATCTGTAAATAATCTTCATTTTAAATTCATTTAGACGAAATGTTTGACGAATACAACAAATCAAATGTTGGAGACGAATATAGGACAAAAGTAAATATGTTTAATTTTGATTTCAGTTTCTTAAAATGGCGTTTTGAACCTTGAAATATATTTAAACGCAGCCTTCTTTTATTAGAAAATGCGTCTTACATCGTTGTTAGAACATTTCGGTACCCTGAACCCAGTAAATTGGAATTCTCTCTCAAATTTTTAATAATTCAAATCGACCCCTAAAAAATGAGTTCACAACCAATTGTAAGATAAGGAACAAACCCTCTTAAAAATGTATTTATTTAACCCTTACATCATCGTCTAAGGTGGAATTATCTATGGAATTTAAGAGGGCCTCGTTAGATAAAAATAGAACGCTGTTAAAGCAACTGGTTGATATCCCAAGTAGCGCTTCCGTGTAGCTGAAACATTTAAAACATAAAAATTAGTCAAGGGGGCCATCTACAACACATTTGTAAAATGAATAACAGAAATAAGTAAAAGTCACAATTAAAGAGAGAAAGTAATCAACCAAGAAACACACCTGGTGCTATTCGACTTCTAAACGTGTTCAATAAGAATTAACCAAACTTCCAGGCATCCTAGGTAGCCCTCCACGCTGTGGTAATTCACTTTGAACGAGTATTGATAAACTAGAGAAAAAAATTGCACGGAGCGCGGGAAATTTAAATCGTTAAAACACAATATTGTAGAAAATATTAACAATTGAGAAAATGCTTTTTTGCATGGATGTACATCTGCAAACTAATAGCTATTAGCGATTAAACAGTACAGGGTGTCCAACAGTTAACGACTACTTTAATTAAATAAAGTAAATGCACAAAGACCGTGAACAATAAATAAATTTAATTTGAAATATTCATTGCATTAAGTCTGAGTCACTTTTCGTTTTATTTTTGTAATTTACTTAAATAATCCATCAACTTATTAAAAACCATTAAATGTTATTCGAGTGTAACGGTTTCTCGATTACCGTGACATGACCGTTACATTGATTAAATTGCCTGCACTCTACTAATTGCGTGGCCAACATTATTGAATATTTTCTCATAGAGGAAAGTTCGGTATTATCTTGCGGGTCTTTAAAGTGAAAGTGATTAAATTGCAGTGAAACTTTTTACATTTTCAAAACAAATTGTGAGAATTCGAAATAATTGAAAATGAAGATGTTTATCCTTGCCATCTTCGTGTCTTGTGCCTTTACCACCAACGCTACGGTGAGTTTTTTACTTTTATTTGTTTGCTTTGACATTATTCGCTCTCCTGTTCAGCACCGGCTATCTAGGTTCGACGTGGACTTCCTGAGGACTTCCTGGGGACTTCTCTTTTCTTGAGGAGCGCTGCTTGGTGCACCATTTCTTATTTTCTTAAGCAATTTTCGAGTTGTAGACGTGGCATTGCTTTATGTTCATGTAGTAGCGACCCTCCACGGCAGATGTCGGCTGGGTGGTGATCAGTATCGGATTTATTGAATATTTTCAAGCTTTTTTGTTGTAATCGTCGATTTAGTTTGCATTTTGTTGAAAACTGATCGAAATATTGCTATTTAAACTTTGAAATTTTCCTAATTTATTATTTGGCCGCCATTTTGTGACAGCTGACGTCACTGTCTCCGTGGTATGTGTATTGCGTATTAACGTATTATTATGCGCCATCTTAATTTTATTCTGCTGCATAACAGAGATGGCAATATTTTTAAGGGATAATTAAAGAAGTCATATTTGTCCATCTACCCGTTAAATATATTGCCATCTCTGTTATACAACAGAGTGTAGAGCAGACGCGTACTCAAATGTCAACTATTACCTAAGGCTATCTCAATCAATCAAGACATCGATAAAAGTGGTAAACAAGGCCAAATGAAATTGATTACAAATTATTCAACAGTATTCAGTACTAATTTTGAATATGACTAAAAAACAAAAGACATACATTCGCAAAAAATTCAAAATATCTGACCACAAATAACGGTCTTGGTTTTTCAGTCGGCTAGCACTCGGTGGTATCCTTCTGAGTGGACAACAACTGTGTATACGACCACTGAGTTGACAACAACGGAGTTGACAACCCCGTCGCCTCCGGTCACTTATCCATCAGATGATTATTGCCCCATTGAAGAGATAAAAATTTGTAAGTGATCAACTGGTATTACAAGATCTCCAATGCGCCCCTGTTGTTAACGTACTGTTATCTTTACAGGCGGGTATAAATATGGAGTTCCTGCAGCCAAAAGGCAACTCCCCTACGTTGCCTTTCTGAAGAGCAGAAATGCCTATAAAGTCCAGTACTGCAGCGGAAGTCTAATTCTTCAAAGATGGGTGCTCACTTCCGCTTATTGCACGCTTCCGTAAGTAAAATGTCTGATTTGGTATTTCTTTAGGTTGGTAACTAAAGTAACTCATTTTCCAGTCACTCAACTGTTGAGGTCACCTTCGGGGCCCTCATTCCGTTCGATAAAGAAGATCCGGACAGGGTTGTTGTGCAATCTGATGACATCTACATCCACCCTAAGTATCTTCCTCGTTATAAGAATCCTAAGAACGATGTGGCTTTGATTAAATTGCCCAAATCGTTAAGATCGGGTAAGATCATCAGATCCTGTAATTCACCAAACTCCAGAGCGTCATTCATTGTGCTGATTGTTGCAGATGCCATCATCCCCATTCCCCTAAAAACTGACTCTGGACAAATCTCTAAGGACAACATTATTTTCGCTGCATGGGGGGAAGCTGGCTACGGTAGGTTCACAATAATCAGTTATTTCATGTTACTGGTTCCATCTCCATACAGGGTGGTACATTCCCAAACAAAATTCTTGCTTGAGAGGAAATTTGAGCACATAGACGAGGATGGGGAGTATGGCAGTGCTGCTATGGACTCGGAACTATTCTGCTGTATTTCTACAGATCACACCTTTTGTTTTGTAAGTGCCCAAGTTACTTTTTACTTACCCTAAGTTAGTCTATGTTAGGGAAGTACATGTTTGCCAGTAGTATACCAGATTTGATAGACTTTGAAAGACTTTGCGTTCTAAACTCAGATCACCTGTTGCACCATCGCATCATCGTAGCGCGCAAAGACCATTTCTACGAATTCTATCTAGCACCCATTGAACACAGTTACTAACACAGTTAATCTAACATAAGAAAAGTTACTTGTTACTTCTCAATTTTGATGACAGCTTTACAAAGTTTTTTGAAAAAGTCTAAAATCTTAAAAAGTCATTTTAAGGTTTTAGACTTTTAAAATAAAAATGTTTCAATGCTTCGGCGGTAAATCTCAAAGGATTGTGATTTTGAGTGTGATCTCAAATAAATGCGTCAAGTACCTACTCAGTGTCTAGTATGATCTTAGTGTGTTTTGACCTTTTCTTTGGTTGTGTTTAGTAAATAAATAAAAATAAAAGAAAATGGTTTTTAAAAGGACAAATATCCATGTCCTTGGAATCCCAAGGACATGGAGTATAAAAACAGGGAAAATGAACATGATCCTTGGCGCAACATATGTTAAGCAGACCCTATTGTTAAAGAACTGAGTTATTCTAAACATATGTTTTCTAAAACAGGTTGAAAGAATTCGTTCGAAGTATGAAAGTTTTTCTATGAAAGTGTTGTCCAACTTCTTCCAGCAAACTCTTCGTTGAATGTCGCATGTTGAAGTCTCTAAAACATGTACCACGCCAACAAACGACAACATCCAAGGATTTGGTTTTGTTTGATGTCACCATTAAACAAAATGTTTTTTAGCAAATGTTCAATTGGATTACTAGCATTACACAGTACTTAAAATAAGGAGGCCTCAAAACTACGTCAGATGTGATATTGGGTTTACATTGGAAAGTAAATATCATCAGAAGAAGAGTCACGCAGTAAATGTTTGGCTAGTACGAGTACAGTCCACTCGTCTGCGTAGCTTTTTAACATTACAACTGTTTTACGCGCGATGGTTCTGTTACAGACAATAAATGAATTCAAATCTCTAACTGATGCATTAATCTGTAATGTCTTCCATCTTGCAGATTCACAACGGGGCTGGTTTAGTCGTTAATGGAGTTCTAGTGGCCGTTATGAGCACGCGGTGCTTTCCCCATTGCCGTGACCATGAAGGCATCTTCACCAACGTCTACCACCATCTGCAGTGGATCAACAACACCTTGATTGAAGGTTGGTCTAAACTCTTTTTGCATATTATTCAAATATTTCATACCATACCTCTACCATAAAAATATGAAATAGGCAGTGGCGGATTAACATTCTCTTTAAAATCACCTGCTCCTACTTGTTTTTAAAAAGTGAGGTTATCACAGTTGCACATGCTTGGACTACACTTGGACTTTAAATCATTTCTATTAGAAACAGAGCACCCTGGGAAATAAACAATTAAACGTGAACCTACACAATGCTATGAAGCTCTTAACTAAGCGTAGGATATAGAGTTACACTGGTTGCCATTTTGTTTTCCAGATTGCAGTACAGAATACATTACTGACTCCAGTACAGACTCCAGTATAGACTCCAGTACAGACTCCAGTACAGAGTCCAGTACAGACTCCAGTACAGAGTCCACAACAGAGTCCACTCCTCAGGTTTATACATCTTGCAGTGATATTAAAACCGCTGGAGTGTACTTAATCCAGCCGAACGACGACATAGAGCCGTTTGAAGCTTATTGCGACATCGTGGACGGCAAAAAATGGACGGTAAGTACTCTGACTTCATTTCTTTGCAATGCATTTCCTGTTTACATGCAGCACTTCGTCTTTTGCCGACATCTCCCTAAACACAAAACGTAGATATTACCTTCAATATTTTACGCAAATGATAACTTTTTTTAAGTTAAATCAACGTTAAATATATGTTGACGATTATAAGATGGCAAATAAAGAAAAAACTCAGTTAAATTGTTTACTTTAGGGAACTGTCTCTTCATTTAGACGTTTCTAGGATTACAAATCCGTAGTGGAAATGTAGGAGGCAGGAAACTTACAAACAATTATACATTGTCGTCCCCTAAATTGTAATCCTGCATTGAAAGTATCCAAAGAATTTGTTGTTTTAGAATGTTTAAGTTGTTATCCCTGTTTAAACCAGTTATTTTGTTTTTTTCCTTTTAACTAATCCAAAGAGTCAATTAGAGCATTTCTTGGATGCCATAATACCCAAATTATCTATCCTTATTGAAAGTACAATGTTCCCGCTAAAGACAAAACGTAAACTAAAACCGAAACATAAATGTTATGTAACCTTACATAATATTAACCTGAACAAATGTATGTAAATGGTAAAAGTTCTATTCCAAAGGAAATACTTTTTAGATAACTCCAAGATTTCTTTCCTAGAAATTTAATGAAGATATTTTGCAGGTCATCCAGCAGCGCTTCAACAAGTCCGTTGACTTTTACAGGAACTATGCTAACTACACGAAAGGATTTGGGCCGATATCTGGAAACCATTGGCTGGGACTGGAGAAGATCCACCAGGTGGGGTCACGATTTGTTCTTATCCTTATGTCATGACTTTGTTTGTAAAGTGTCATTCAGAAATACCAACTGCACCGAACTAAACTCATAATCATCTGCTGTTAACTGGAAATGGAAATGTGACCACAGTTTAACTGTTGTTTTCAGTTGACGAAAAATGGCGACCATGAGCTCCGGGTGGAATTGCAGGCCCACAACTTAACGAAGGGATACGCCCAGTACAGTACGTTTAAAGTTGAGTCTGAGGAAACAGGATTCAAGTTAACGATCTCTGGTTAACTAACGGAAGACCTACAGTCTCACCTGGAGTTCCAGAAAAAGACTAGCGCATACAGATGTGTACCAGGACAATTCATTCCACTACAAACAAACACAGGAAGCTCGACGTATTACCTATTCAACAAAAGAACCGCAGGAGACAATATTGACTACGAACATGTGTACTCAGCATTACAAAAATTGAAAGATAACATGGTAGAAACAGGTAAAACACACCTGGCAATATCAACAACTACAGGGAACATGGAGAGTGCAGACTGGTGGCACATACAGGATATACTATGGGTACTGTTTGATCCACATCCTATGGTTGTCATACTGTTTGACCACACACTCGCAGAATTCGTAGAACCGTACCCAGGTGATGGAAATGACAGCAGCGTAAATGAAACCACAACACCTACGCAGAGCGCAGAATTACCTAGTCTACCTGTTGAGGAAAATGCAGACGAAAAAGAAATTGAAAATGAAGATCCAGAACCGGTGTTAAAATATCAAAACCCGAAACAAAAAGTAAACAAAGAAAACGCGGAACTACTGAGAAAATGGGAAGCACTGAAAATCAAGCTAGAAGTTCGCGACCCAAAAGACATTAAAAGGAAAGAAGAACCCAGTACTACAATTACGTTACTGAACACAGCTATCATACCAGCCCGCAGTGAAGTATTAGTACAAGCCGCACAAGAACAAACTAAAAACGGCGTGGGCATTGTAACATCAAAACAAACCCCCTATAATGACATAATAATTGCTGAAAGTTTGAGCACCGTAGAAGACTACACGCTAACAGTTAGCATCTCAAACATTTCAGAAAAAGACATAAAACTACCTCAAAATCTAGAGATAGGAACGCTAGACGTATATGACCCCTCACAAGCGGAAGATATACCACCGAAGCCACCCGACCGTGTTATTGGAGTAGACATTGACCCAGGCGCAGGAGCTGCAGATGACACAGAAGCTCGATTTGACTATCTACACAAATGGCCTACAGAACACACACGGAAAACAAAAGCAGAACAACTAACAGATACATTCAAGAAACTACGGCTAGAACATCTAGAACCTCGGACTTTGTCAAAATTAGAGACATTGATATCAGAATATTATACAGTTTTTACACCAACGGACGGAATACTTCCAGCTACAACAGTAGTTGAACATCAAATAATAATAGAACCCGTCGCACCAATTACGAAATGTCCATACCGAATGCCACCAGCGCAGGCTGAGATCTTGCGTAAAGAAACTGATAAAATGTTAGCAGCAGGTATCATACAACCCTCTACAAGTCCTTGGTCATTCCCTGTTGTAATGATAACAAAAAGATCACCTAGCAGAGAATTAAAAGTACGCGTATGCATAGATTACAGAGGATTAAATGCCGTTACGAAAAAAGATGTATTTCCATTACCGAACTTACAGGACACCTTAGATAAGTTAGGCAATGCAGCACTATTTACGACACTAGATATGAGCAAAGGATACTTCCAAGTGAAAATGAAACCAGAGCATAGAGAATTAACAGCCTATGTCACCCCTGATGGACTTTTTGAACATTTAAGGATGCCAATGGGACTTGCGAGTTCACCGAACACCTGGCAACGCATGGTTAATTCAGTTTTGGATGGCCTTGTAGGAAAAATATGCTTAGTTTACTTGGATGACATAATAATCTACAGCTCAAATGATGTAACAGAACACCTGAACAGAATACAAGCAGTGTTTGAACGATTGACCAACGCGAATTTAACCCTGAATCCAGATAAATGTGTGTTCATGAAAACAGAAACAGTATATTTAGGACACATTATATCAGAAGCAGGAATAAGAGCAGACCCCGCAAAAATAAAAGCCATAACGAACTATCCAAGACCAAGAAATCAAAAAGGAATACGAGGATTTTTAGGTTTATCAGGCTTTTACAGACGACATATTCAAGATTATGCAAAATACGCCGCCCCATTAACAAAATTACTACAACATGATATAAAGTTTGAATGGACTGATGAAGAACAAATTAGTTTTGATTATTTGAGAAATGCCCTATGTACCAATCCGGTCCTAGCATACCCTGATTTCAACAAACAATTTATCTTAAGTGTAGACGCAAGTAATTTAGCACTCGGCGCTATTTTAAGTCAAGAATATGATGGAATAGAAAGACCCGTGGCCTATGCGTCAAAGAAATTACTAAAGGCGGAAAGAAATTATTGTACAACCGATAAAGAATGCTTAGCCATGGTTTGGGCTACAACACATTTCCGACCCTATCTATGGGGTGCAAAATTCAAAGTTATTTCAGATCATAGACCCTTAAGATGGATACATACAGTTCAAGACCCTATAAAAAGCCGTCTAGTAAGATGGGCCCTACTATTAAGCGAATATGATTTTGAAGTAGAATACAGACCTGGGAAAAAACATAGCAACGCAGATGCCCTAAGCAGAGTGGACATAAGCCATATAACAACGGACATTCCATTATGGGATGCAGAGGAAATAAAAGTTTTACAACAAGCAGATCCGAATATCCAAAAGCTATTAAAAACCCAGACGCTTGACCCTGATAGTAAATATTTCCTAGACGATAGAGGTTTATTATATAAACGCGCAACAACCGACAGACGACACGATCAACTAATGGCACCCAGAAGTCTAGTACCACGCATACTACAGAATTATCATGATACGCCCATAGCCGGACACTGTGGATATGAACGAATGCTAAACAACATAAAAATGCATTTCACATGGACCTCAATAACAGCTGACGTAGCTACATATGTAAAAGAATGTGTTATGTGTCAAAAGAATAAAACACCGAGTAATTTGAAAACCGCCCCGTTACAAAGATTTAAATCATTGACACGGCCATTCCAACGAGTTAGTGTTGACATCACTGGACCATTAACTAGAACAGAACGAGGGAATACATATATATTAGTTTATATATGTGCTTTTTCCAAGTATGTAGAAGCAATACCAATACCTGACCAGACCGCTAGTACTATTGCAAGAGTATTAGTAGAAGAAATCATTTCGAGACACGGATGTCCAGAACACCTATTAACAGATCGTGGCGCAAATTTCTTATCTGAGTTATTTCAGAATATATGTAAACAATTAGGAATAAAACGATTGCAAACTGTCGCTTACCATCCACAAACGAACGGACAGGTAGAGAGATACAATCGAACCATAAAGTCATATCTAAGAAATTTTATAGACAACAATCAAACTAATTGGGACGAGATCTTACCATTAGCATTATTAGCATATCGTAGCACTGTGAATACAACAACATCAGAAACCCCTTATTTTCTTATACACGGCAGAGACATAACATTACCATATGAGACCTTAATTAAACCACAACGAGTACGATATGATTACGACATTAATTATGCAGAGAATATAATGCAGAAATTACGCATAGCTTTCGCAAAATGTTTTGAACATCAAGAACTACAAAAAGATAAACAGGAGAGACAATATAATAAACATTCACGGCCAGTACAATACAAATTAGGAGACAAAGTAATGTTAAGACAAATAGCTACGAATCCCGGATCATCGAAAAAATTAATCAAAGCATGGACAGGACCGCATCGAATAGTAGAAATAAAAGGACCAGTAGACGTCATTATCAGAGAAATGTACGGACACAAAGAACGGACTGTACACGTAAACCGATTGAAACCCTTTTATGGCAACGCTACTGATATATTCAGAGGAGAAGACACCCTACAGACGGCCCTGGACAACGAACATCAAGATGACGATCAACTCGAAGTAGACGCGGAGCCTTTACTGAATCCGTGGTACTACTATGAAGACCCCTTACCAGAACCAGAACCCCCGGATGACGTATTACCACCCGAACAACCCGAAGAGCCCGAAGAAATGATAGAAACACCAACGGAGCCCGCAAGATACCACACCAGAAGTCGTGGAGAGATAACAGCAGATTATCCATGGGTCCTGAGGAGCGCTATCTAAGAACCACTGCAAATCAAATTAAAATTCATACCGCCATAAACCGCGAGTGAAAGTGTTTTAATTACTCGTCATCACACCAACATAATGCAAAGACTCTCAAACAGTGAAACATATAATAAAAAGACAATATCCACTTAATAATCAGTATATAAACTTTTTAACATTCAGTGAATCAAAAGGACTCTTTTTTTTAAATAATCAGAACATTGACTACAACCATGTAAACACGCAGTGAGAAAGTGAAAACTATCAAAGGACTCTTTTATAACATCAATGAATTGAACGGAAAAAACCATAATGTTGTTAGATATAAGCACATAGAATAGTTTAGAATTAAGAATTAATTGTAAATGCATGTTATAATAAGAATACACCCATGTTTAACGTTGAGACAAAGTATTTTGAAATAAATAAATTATAAAGTATATCGACCACAAAAAGGTTTTGAAATTAAAATATCATAGATTAGTAAAATAAACAAATCTCGACCTTAAAGATTGGTGTATTAGAATAGAACAACTAGCCCCAGACATTAGAATAGAAATAATTTTAAGACAACAGCACAGTTACCCATAATATAAACCAGAAAAAAAGAATACATTGTAACAAATCCTTACACGAGCCTCATAACCATTTCAACACGTCTTTGCAAAATTGAACAACGCGTATAGAGGTACATGAACAGCAAAGTAAACACTCTCAAAGATTATACACCAATCCTCTAGGCCCATTAACCTAGCTGGACCCGTGTATTGAAAACAGAAATCAATTACAATTCGATTTCAAAGTAGAAACATCACCGGAAAGAAAAACCAAAATAGAACAACGAGAAAAGAGACAGCGTCCCAACGGCTGTTAAGGCTGTTAAAAACCAAGGTACCTAAAAATTGTGTTAAAACTGAGAGTTTGAACAAAGAAAGGAGGGGGTAGATATAACCGCAGGTTATACGCCAAAATAATAGCAAAAGTTCAATTGGTATTGACAGTGTAGACATTTGAATGAGAATCGGGTTTTTTAAAATAATTACATCAATTTTTTTTAACTGTGTACAATGTATTAATCTTGGTTTATTTTACAGACGACTGGCGCCATGAAATTTAGGTTTAAGTTAGATATAAGAATAATATAAATACAATGTTGCTATCATAAAAATATAGTATATGAAATAAAATTTAATTACTGTTAATAAATATATGATTGTTTTAACTCTATCTGAATTCAAATTTAAAATCAATGTTTAGCTTTAAGAAACTAGAACGCATGAATAAATAATAAAACTTGCAACAAAGTAACAGCCAGAGATTGTCAGAAAATAATGACATGAATTTTGATAAAATCCATAGATGTAAATTAAGATAAAATTAACAGTTTGAGAATTCATGATCTAGCTTATACGACACGTGGGGCATAGTTTAGAGTTAAAATCACGTTTATATACAACCATAAAAATTGCAATTAAAATTCGAACAGAGATTTAAGAAATAGAAATAACAAAACGCATTTCCGTATCAAACAAAGCATTGGCGATAGACTTATTGAACCTCAGCACGAAAGACAGAGAGGAAAATATTACGCACTTTAATACCATATACAAAAGTAAAAATGATGATGTCAGTGGTTCCAAACAAAGAATCAATGAGATCACCCTTCGGGAATATTAAATCAGAGTGGGAGATTTTCTTTACCTCATTAGAATCAGTACATTATTAAAATCAGTCTAATTCTAGCCTCGGAAGGAGAGCTAATTGGTCTCACAATTGCAGAGCCTTTGCAAAGTTCAAAGTTAGTGTTAAGCATTACTTTTCGAACACGCGGCAAAGTCTAAAAACAAGTTCAAGTTCAAGTTCAAATTCAAGTTCAAGTTCAAGTTCAAGTTAAATTCAAACAGGAATTTAAGTCAGAAGTCTAAGTTCAGTTCTAAGTTAAATTCAAGGAGGAATTTAAGTCTAAAGTCAAGTGCAAGCGTTTTGAAATCAAGTTTTGAAATCATTGCATGTAACCAAGCGAAGTTAAATTTAAAAGATAAATTTAAGTTTAAGTGTAAGAGAAAAGCATTGTAATTTCCCATTTAAATCGAATTAAATGTGAATAAAGCAAGTGTAAACCTTAAGCCCAAGTGTTTAAAATCCAATTACCCGACTTATACCTTTACAGAGAGTAAAGAACGAGCTAACTTCCAGTGCAGACTACACAGAAGCAGAACAGAGATCTACACAGGATAAAAGCTAAGTAACATTTCATATAACAAAAACGTAGAAATCTAGATAAAACGACATTGAGACTTGAGAACCACAGGGAACTCACACACAAACTATATAGACACAGGAGCGACCTGTACAGAAATCATCAGTTGCCGCCATATTGAAAACGCACAGCTCGGAGCACCGCTCGTGACTAGACGAACGTATCGAACGAATACGAACGCATCGAACGAATGACAGACACCTAACAAACATATGTTTTGACAAAATTACAAACTAACACAATTCAAGGTCATACGCAGAGTACCCAGGAACGATTGCAGCTACGCATGGAAACGAGAACAACGTACTGAGAAACAGAGTCACGTCGTATAACGCATAATGCATGTCATAGATTTAATTTTATGTATTTTACAGGAATTATAATTTTAAATCGTATGTCTTAATAACAAAACCCTTGATAAAACAATTCCCAAAGGAACGCTCTAAAGAGAACGCTCGAGAATAGATGCATGTTTTGATATAGGTTTTACAGCTAACGTTTAGGCACAAAATCGACGTCAAAATAACAAACATCTAAGGCCAAGGCTGATGTCAAACACATTGCTGACACAGACAGCCCGGTTATATATACGTAATATTCATTTTTATAAATAGCTACAAATTGTGACCCCGACAATAATGGAAATAGCTCGAGTAACAGTAAAAATTCCAACATTTTGGCAAAAAATGTTAAAGTATGGTTCAGCCAAATTAAATCACAATTTATATTAACCAACATTACTATATTTTGTCATCACTCGACAGCGAGATAGCCGATTTGTGAGTGACCTAATAAATAATCCATTCACAGCTACACCCTATAATGACATAAAAATCAGATTATTAGTCAGAGATCAGAGTCAGACCAAAAAAGCTAAAAAAGAATTTCTCACAGGACTAGTACTAGGGGACAAACGCCCTTTACATTTTTTAAGAGAAATACAAGAATTGGCTGGACACCAAATTCAAAAAATTTTTTTAAGAATAATGTTTCTGCAACATTTACCAGAAAAGATTAGTTTAGCATTAGTCAACTGCAAAGAAAGCCTGGAAAATATCGCGTCAATGGTAGAAAATATGATGCAAGCAGCGGATCCAAGAAGTCAATGCGTTTGTGATAATTCTAGCACACTGGACAAAGATAATTTAAGATGTATGGAGAAACAAATAGCGGAATTAAAGCGGAGCTAAAGATGAAAAGCACTAACCGTATTGAAGTTTTAGTCTATTTATTTCTTCATATAAATAACTATTGTTGCAGACTTCAAAAAGTAGAATTCCATTTAGTTTTATACCCCTAACAAAGAATCCCTTCAAACGAACTCTTACACAATTCTTGTGGTAGCGTTAGTAATGGGCTTGTGTCCTCATTTTCTTAGTGGTCAATTTTCAATTGTTGATTGAAATTGATGTTAATAAATGTGTATTGGCGTGTCTATTTCATTAAATATCTAAATATTGACGGAGATATAGCAATTAAAAGTTTGAATTGTAGTTGACGTGAAATGCATTTTAACGTCAATTATTTGTTGAGTAGGTCAGTGCTGTGGTAATGTTCTGTAGCTGTTGGTAGTCAAATAATCAAGTCAAGTCAAAGAATAATAAGTTTTTATTTTATTTAACCCTGCTAAGGCAGACATAATATTGGAATTTGATTGTTCCTTGATACAGCTGTAAATAATATTTGATATTTTGATATATAAATACATATAGCAAAGATTTATGAGCTGTAAGGTTAGTAACCTGTAAACTTGCCAGAGTTCTGTCAAGAATATATCTCTTTTATGCTCTGTTGTATAAAAGTGAAACAACATAGCGGTTGTAACGTTACATGTCTTGGAATGTTGTACAACAAAGTAATTAATAATTAAAGATACAAAATCAGTTTTTTAATTGTTAATATCTCTTAACATATAAGTAGTTATTAAAAAATAATTGAGCATTTGAGGTTCTAGTAACCCACTTTATCAATATATAGTACACTTTTGTAGAAATTAAGACATAGGACACAAGCCCATTAGTTAGTTTCTTCCAGTTTCTTTGTTGTAATACTTTGATAGTTTTGTGAAATTTTACATGTTGTTTGGTTTTAATCAGTTTTAATACTGCATTTAAAAAACCGTAATATGGAATAGTGTTCAGAGAAATTGTAAGTTGTTTTTATCTACATATAATTATTTTCTGATGTAGTGAAATGTTTGGATATCCAGTATTAATTATTAAATTTTTAGGGCCCCCTAATAGTAAACGGGTTGGTCTGAACACGAAATCTTATGCAATAAAAATCTTTATTAATTTTTTATGTTTGTACTGCAATTTTAAAAATAAACAATTGTACACAAAAACGGTTGTTGTAAAATTGTTTATTGGTAAGAATTAATTCTCAAAGAAAAAAATTGCAGTATAAGAAACAGAAAGGTAACAAATAAAAAACGAAACCTTTTTTTAAATAAACTTTAAATTATTGCTCTTCCACAGTTGCATCTATTAAAGTCTTGATGGGCAATCTACGGACGTGGCGTACAATGCATTGGAATTTTATATAACGTTGTATCACTTTAATTAAAGAGAGAAAATGCCATTTTTAGTTCCAACAGCATCCACTTGTTGTTATTCATCTACACAAGGCGACTTAGTGCTTATTGTTGCGGCTGTTTAATTGGAACAAACATTACTTTTTAAAGCTGTACCTTCCATTTATCCATACTTTTTCAGTTATTTTCTTAAAATTTGTTTTCATTTCTTATCTGAATTTTATAAATTTAATTTTGCATTAAAAAAAAAATAATTTTGTGATTTAAATTAAATAGGGATTCGTAGTTTAACTAAGCAAAAGCAACTCTTCCAGTTCAGGGACTACCGTCGTAGTTTAACTAACTGGGTACATCATGCGAGAGTAGAACTATATAAAGTGTTCAACTGAGCACAATCGACGGCCAAAGTGATTTAGATCACTAACTGATTCAGTCTCTGTGAATTTCTTAATTAATTTTTTCACAGTCGCTTAATTTTATTCACAGTTTGAACCATAATTTGCATAAACGTTGTGAATTGTAACTACTAAGCCTTCACTATTTTTAAATTGTTACTCAATAATGAAAATACAACTAATTTTAATGATAATTCATTAAACGCACATGACGGCCAATATTGAACACATTTAAAAAAAATGTTTCTTGGTTAAATGATTAAAATGACAAAAATTACACTGTTAATGGGCTTATGAACTTCAATTTTATTGAGAGGTTTACATAAAAATTAAAAAGTACTTTGAAAAAATGTATTGTATTAAAACAAAATAAAGTTGACATCAGTCGTTGTATAAATATTCATGTTCATAAATCCCGCTAAAACTATTAAAATAGCACCAAAGGAACACCCCGTCCTCGAACCATAAACGCATTTAAAATAAAGAAAACTGAAATATCTTTATTTTGACAGCTCATTGTAGGGTTTTACTCAGTTCGTCTTATTCTATTAATATTTTATGAATATAAACGGTTGCAGATTTTTAAGAAAAGTGTCTCAATTGGTAAATTAATATATAAATGCATAATATCTTATAACATTAAAATAAATTTTTATTTTCCGTACTTAATTACTTCATATTTTAGGGAGTAAAATACTAAAAATTAAAATGGTTATTGCCTTAAGGGTTTTAATCTTGCCTTTTATATAAACTTTATTTATTTAGGTAATGTTTTACAAAGCATACATTTACTACAGAAAGGCTTTTACATTAATTTAACTTAACCTCTGTTATTTATTTCTATTATGTAACAAGGTTATGTTTCGTTTCCTAAACACTTCAGACTTATTTTTTCTGACAGAGATCTTATTTTTTTGTGGCTAAATTTAATTTATTTGTTTTTAGTAAACTTCAAATTGTTCTACATATAATGGAGGATTGCACATTAGAACAAATAAAGGTAGAAGTTGATGTGAGATTAACTGAACCAATAGACATGGAAAATTTAAACGGAGATATTAAAATAGAAATAGAAGAAGGACGAGTCGTCATAGAAGCAGCACTATGTGATGAAATAAAAACTGAATTTAAAGAAGATCCAGAATATAGTACAAATGAAGCTACACATTTTCCCCGTGATGACTACTTTATTAAACTAGAAGTTCCAGAGCAACAACTTCAAAGTGAAGTAACTACGAACCTGAAGCCTTATATACGTGATGTATGTAACAAATTGTTGGACACTAAGGGAGAAATCAGAAAACATTTGCGTGTACATTCAGCAAAGAAACTACATTCTTGTAATACATATAGTAAAATATTTGCTAATTCGTCAAGTTTAAAACGACATAAAAACACACATTTAGATATAAAACCATTTGCTTGCGACGTATGTAGTAAAACGTTCCTTCGCGTATCGCATTTACAACAACATAAAAACACTCATTTAGGTATAAAACCATTTTCTTGCGACGAATGCAGTAAAACGTTTAGTGGATCAGCACAATTAAAACGACATCAAAAAACACATTTAGATGTAAAACCATTTTCTTGCGATGTATGTAGCAAAACGTTTAGTCAATCAAGTCTATTAAAACAACATAAAAACACACATTTAGATGTGAAACCTTTTTCTTGCGACGAATGCGGTAAAACTTTCAGTCAACTATCTAATTTAAAACGACATAAAAACACACATTTAGCTGTAAAACCATTTTCTTGCGACGAATGCAGTAAAACGTTTAGTAGATCATCACATTTAAAACGACATAAAAAAACACATTTAGTTGTAGAACCATTGGTTAAATTGCGTTAATATGCGTTTTACTCCATGATAGAACCGTATTTGAATTTTACATTCATGGTTCCTTATTTTGCTGGATCTATAATAATAGGAAATTCTCTTTATTTTAAATATATTCATAATTTGTAAATTATGAATTTATGAATTATAATGTATATATGCTATTTAAGTGCTAATAACTTTCAAAAGTTGATGCACTAAAAATAAATATTAATAAAATAATAATAGCAATAGGAAATGTGTCGCTGCTAAAGCAATGCGTTTATGCAGTATCAATCAATTTTATCAGCATTAAACCGCTTTATATCTCGACGTGTAAAACCTACAACCATATTGTTAAGTACACAATCCTAAAAAATTAAAATATTATTAATAATAAAACTAAGTTTAACTTTAAAAAATCAATACAATTTTATGTTTCTAAATTAGCTAAAATCTAATTCATTTTTCATATACATATGTTCTCTGTGTTCCGAATTTTTTTCATAAATAAATAATTCTATTTATTTTACCATTTCGATTTCGTTGACTGCTGTTGGATGTTATATTATTGAAGGATTCGGTTTGAGATTGAGAATTAGGAAACAAAAGCAAAATTTATAAGAAATGACCGAAGGAAAATGCTGAAGTAAAGATATGAGTTTTAGAAGTCTGATAGTAGAGACTTATCATCATGTTTTGATTGTATCACCCGGCGTTGTCCGTATGGTTAATTTAGTTAATAAGTGTGTACTGTGAGTCTATGTCGTAACAATTACCTACATCTACAAATTACTTATAAGTATAAAGTCTTAAAGAAATAATTTTACATTCAATAGGAATAACAAATGCTGGTAATGTCTAAGCAAAATATTCATTTAAAAATATAATAAATATTAAGTTAAACCTGCGTATTTTCTTGTATTTTAGTCGAGCCTATACAAACCGTATTCTGCGGTGTTTTAAAGTGAATTAAAAATCAACGTAAATAATTATATTAATTTTACCAATACGAGTTGTTGTTCCTGGAGGTTGAATCAAGGACCCTTTTTCGTTTAGTTGTAACATTCATTGATATTTGAGGTGTACGTCTTAAAATTAATCTTAAGTTGTGGTGACTACAGTTCATAACACATTCAGTTGTAAATTCAATAAATAATAATCATAGTAGGTCAAGTGATTGTCTTTTATAAAATCATTGTTTAATATCAAATGCGTATATCAAGACTCAAATATTAGATGATCTGAATAAATAATATTTTTACAGCACGTAATATTCATTTTTTTTTTATTTTTTTTTTTATTTATTAAGCTTTGGCTTATTCAGCCTTCTTGCTATTTTAAAATATAAACAAGTATTAAATTTTATAATACATAAAAATTATTTATAAATATACACATAACATATATATCTACTCTATTTATTACTCTTGTTTTTTTAAGATTTTTCTTGCATTTTATATATCAATTCCATTGTTAAATATAAATTCAATCACATATTTTGCAGTGGTACTATTTATATCGTATATTAGACTTAACACGTTTACTGGCATCATGGTATGTTTACATAAATTACTCCATAAGTGGTCAACTTCCTGTTTTTTGAATTTACATCCTAGTATTATGTGGTCTATAGTACCTTCCTCTCCACAGATGCAATTAGAAGATTGTATTATTTTAATTTTTGCTAGATGTGATGGGACTTTACAATGACCTGATCTTAGTCGGCATATTTTATAAATGAATTTTAATGATGTTATCTTTAATTTTATTGTTGAAAAGGTAGAATGTTTTGCCTGTGGTTTGACTTGCCTCCTTGTATATTATTTGCCAGTCCATATATACCTTTTCCTTGATAATAATTTTCATTTCATTTAAGGAAGATTTTATATCTATTAATTTACCGTCAGTACATGCTTCTTTTGCTAACTTATCTGCAGTTTCATTTCCTAAAATTCCAGAATGACCTGGTACCCATAAAAATTTTATGTTAACTCCACTCTTTTTCAGTTTACAATATATTTCTTTTATTTTACAAATTTTATTATTATTATTGTTTTTGAAGTTGTTATTATTTATAGCTGCTAATACACTATATGCATCTTTTTTTTTTTTATATTTATTCACTTATTTGCCTTGACTTTCTTTCGTCATAGCCACCAACAATCTTTTTTAAATACATCTTTTATAATTTAATTTTACAAATTTATAAATATTTTAATATTTCACTAATTAATTTCCGTCCGTTCCACTGTATAATATCAATTTCTAGAAACCTTATTTACGAATAGACGCTATTTAATAATTATAATTTTATATGTTACTCTAATATGTATGCTCTTATATTATATTATTTTTATAATTTCGCTATTTTTTTCTTCCTCTTTCTATATTTTCAAATATAGAAAATTTATTTGAATCCGTCATGAATTTATTTCTTTCTTCATTTTTATTTTCACTAAAATTTTGTGATACTAATAATTTAGAGTTGGATTGAATTTTTGGTACTTTTATGGACCTCTGAGAATTATTTTCTGTTTGTTCCTCGTCATTATCTTGTTCATTTTTTCTGTAATTGTTCCTTGTATTATAAGTTCTAGGTGTAGAATTTGTAATATAATTAATGAAACTTTGTTCTTTCTCATTCTGTTTAGTTTCAATTTTATTATCATTTATATTATTTTGTTTTTTACTATTTTCCTTTTTACAGTTTCTATCTAAATATGTTCTTTTTCTAATGGGTGCTGGCTTATATGATGGTATACTATTTTCACGACTTGTTAAATTTTGAGGAAAGTCCTTTTCATAATTAGATAATATATCAAATCTATTTTTTGTAGTTACAGCATACGAATTTTTGTCTTTCCAAATTTGAGGTATTTCAATAGCGGCTTCTTGATAACTAAGATTTCTGTTTCCCATTAAAATTTTTATTTCTTGTTGCCTTTTTCTTTCTTTGCAATTTTTATCAGTCGCATCATGTTCTTCATCACAATTTACACATTTTATAATTTCATTTTTACATAAATTTAGCGTATGTTCATTTGAACCACATTTGCTACATCTACTCTTTCCTTTACATTGATTGGCCGTATGGTTATATCTTAAACATTTATAACATTGTCTCGTATTTTTAATAAATGGTTCACATGGTAATTTAGCATTCCAAATATAAATATATTGAGGTAAATTTTGGCCTTCAAAGAAAATGATAATATTTCTAGAGTCCTCATATTTAATTTCATCTTCAACTTTCACTCTCCTTTTTAATCTCCTTATGGAGTGGATTTTATACGGGTCACTATAAATGTTTTCTTTTAATTCTTCCTCCGAAAATTCAATATCTACATTTTTGATAATTCCAATTCTTGTAATCCAAAACATTGGTATAAACATATCAACTCCTGATGTTTTCTTGTTATTTAATTTCACTAACATATTAGCTGATTTAGGATTTTTACATACCGCCATTATTCTATTTTTCCCTATTTTCTTTATTTCTGTAATATCTTTTCCATATTCTGAATTATATAGCATTTTTGCTGTTTTTAATGTACTGATCCCATATTTTTCATTTAGAATATCTTCTTTCTGAATCATAATTTTATAAGAAGATAAAGTTAAATTATCTTCATTGTATAAATTTATATTGGGGTCAACTCCCACTTTCCCCTCAGAATTCAAATTCATTTTTTAAATTCAGAAAATTTGAATATTAAAATAATAATATTTTAGATAATGCAATTTTACTTTAAATTTAAATTTACTTTTTAATTAATTTATATATATGTATATTTAATAATATAAGTTCAATTAAATTATTTTAAGGAAACAAACAAAACACGTCTATCACGTATCGAATGACTACTCGATTGTCACTATATGCATCTGTTACTATTAATATGTTAGACTTTTTAGTGTTTTTAATTATCTTCATTGTCTTCAATATAGCTATAAGTTCAGCATTGAATGAACTTGATATATTATTTAACTTAAACTTATATTGCTTGTTTGTTGTAGAGTTGTATAAGCCCGCACCTCCTTTTTTAAATTTACTATTTACGGAACCATCTGTATACCATATGTCCCATTTTATGTTTTCTGTGCATATAAAATTCATATATCGTTGATATATTATAGTGCTGTGTCTTTCTTGTTGAAATATTTAATTTCGGTGTCTATATTAATAGTTTTTAGTTCATATGAAGTTTTAAAGTAGGGCATGATCTCAATACTTTCTATAGGTATATTTTTGTAATGATTGTAACTTATTAAAAGAAGAGGTTGGTTCTTGTTTATCCAATATGGCTTAAAGTATACATTTTAAAGTTCTTTTATTCTAGATATGATATTTTGTACTTACTTTGGATTATTTTGATGAAGAAATTGTCACTTAATATCTATCTTCGAATTTTTAGAGGTGGCATATTGGTTTCCAGGTTAAGAATCTGTATAGGAGTAGAACCCATTGCACCTATTATTATTCTTAGTCCTTTGTTTTGTACTGTGTCTAATTTTTTAGCTCTTGTATTATTTGCGGTACAAACTAATGTACTGGAGTAGTCAAAATGGGGTCTGACAATGGCTTTATAAATACTGAGTAGAGTTAGAGGATGACTTTCCCAGCTGCATCCAGCTAGACATCTCATTACATTTATTCCTTTGTGACATTTTGCTATAATTGAGTTGATTTCTTTGCACCATGTGCTTTTTGAATCAAACCAAACACCCAGGAATTTAACGTTACTTGTAACAGTTAAACATTTATTTTTCATAATAATTCTTGGACTTCGATCTAAGTTGTGTCTGGTAAAAATTATTACTTTGCTTTTATTAGTGGATACCTCTAGATTTAAATCACTTAAGGTAGATTCTAGCATCTTGATTTTCTTTTGAAGTCTTTTTTGCGCTATGTTAAGTGAGTAGCCCTTGCTGTAGATAACTATATCATCAGCATATAGTAAGCATATACGTAATATTCATTTTTATAAATAGCTGCAAATTGTGACTCCGCCAATAATGGAAATAGCTCGAGTAACAGTAAAAATTCCAACATTTTGAAAAAAAAATTTTAAGTATGGTTCAGCCAAATTGAATCACAATTTATATTAACCTACATTACCATATTTTGTCATCACTCGACAGCGAGATAGCCGATTTGGTGAGTGACCTAATAAATAATCCATTCACAGCTACACCCTATAATGACATAAAAATCAGATTATTAAAAGAATGTGAGGAGTCAGACACAAAAAAGCTAAAAAAAACTTCTCACAGGACTAAAACTAGGAGACAAACGCCCTTTACACTTCTCAAGAATTGGCTGAACACCAAATTCAAGAAAGAAATTTAAGAATAATGTTTCTGCAACATTTACCAGAAAAGATTAGTTTTACATTAGTCAACACCAAAAAAAGCCTGGAAAATGTCGCGTCAATGGCACACAATATGATGCAAGTAGCGGATCCAAGAAGTCAATGCGTTTGTGATAATTCTAGCACACTGGACAAAGATAATTTAAGATGTATGGAGAAACAAATAGCGGAATTAAAGCGGAGCTAAAGATGAATAATATTTATTAATCAAAGCACTAACCGTATTGAAGTTTTAGTCTATTTATTTCTTGATATAAATAACTATTGTTGCAGACTTCAAAAAGTAGAATTCCATTTAGCTTTATACCCCTGACCATCCCTAACGAAGAACAACATCCCTTCAAACGAACTCTTAAACAATTCTGGTGGTAGCGTTAGTAATGGGCTTGTGTCCTCATTTTCCAGTGGTCGATTTTTCAATTGTTGATTGAAATTGATGTTAATAAATGTGTATTGGCGTGTCTATTTTATTAAATATCTAAATATTGACGGAGATATAGCAATTAAAAGTTTGAATTGTAGTTGACGTGAAATGCATTTTAACGTCAATTATTTGTTGAGTAGGTCAGTGCTGTGGTAATGTTCTGTAGCTGTTGGTAGTCAATTAATCAAGTCAAATCAAAGAATTACAACTTTTTATTTTATTTAACCCTGCTAAGCAGACATAATAATGGAATTTGGGTGTTTTGATATATAAATACATATAGCAGAGATTTATGAGCTGTAAGGTTAGTAACCTGTAAACTTGTTAGAGTTCTGTCAAGAATATAAATCTTTTATGCTCTGTTGTATAAAAGTGAAACAACATAGCGGTTGTAACGTTACATGTCTTGGAATGTTGTACAACAACGTAATTAATAATTAAAGAGACAAAATCAGTTTTTTAATTGTTAATATCTCTTAACATATAAGTAGTTATTAAAAAATAATTGAACATTTGAGGTTCTAGTAACCCACTTCATCAATATATACTACACTTTTGTAGAAATTAAGACATAGGACACAAGCCCATTAGTTAGTTTCTTTGTTGTAATACTTTGATAGTTTTGTTAAATTTTACATGTTGTTTGGTTTTAATACTGCATTAAAAAAACCGTAATATGGAATAGTGTTCAAAGAAATTGTAAGTTGTTTTTATCTACATATAATTATTTTCTGATGTAGTGAAATGTTTGGATATCGAGTATTAATTATTAAATTTTTAGGGCCCCCTAATAGTAAACGGGTTGGTCTGAAGACGATATCTTATGCAATAAAAATCTTTATTAATTTTTTATGTTTGTACTGCAATTTTAAAAATAAACAATTGTACACAAAAACGGTTGTTGTAAAATTGTTTATTGGTTAGAATTAATTCTCAAAGAAAAAAATTGCATTATAAGAAATAGAAAGGTAACAAATAAAAAACGAAACCTTTTTTTAAATAAACTTTAAATTATTGCTCTCTCACAGTTACATCTATTAAAGTCTTGATGGGAAATCTACGGATGTGGCGTACAATGCATTGGAATTTTATATACCGTTGTATCACTTTAATTAAACAGAGAAAATGCCATTTTTAGTTCCAACAGCATGCACTTGTTGTTATTCATCTACACAAGGCGACTTAGTGCTTATTGTTGCAGGTGTTTAATTGGAACAAACATTACTTTTTAAAGCTCTACCTTTATCCATACTTTTTCAATTATTTTCTTAAAATTTGTTTTCATTTCTTATCTGAATTTTATAAATTTAATTTTGCATTAAAAAGAAATAATTTTGTGATTTAAATTAAATAGGGATTTGTAGTTTAACTAAGCAAAAGCAACTCTTCCAGTTCAGGGACTACCGTCGTAGTTTAACTAACTGGGTACATCATGCGAGAGTAGAAATATATAAAGTGTTCAACTGAGCACAATCGACGGCTAAAGTGTTTTAGATCACTAACTGATTCAGTCTCTGTGAATTTCTAAATTAATTTTTTCACAGTCGCTTAATTTTATTCACAGTTTAAACCATAATTTGCATAAACGTTGTGAATTGTAACTACTTGTAAAATTTGGTTGGAAAAAAGTGTCAATATCTTCCAAGCTGGAGCAGTTGGCTTTACATTTTAGACAAGAGTTTATAGAAACATTATTCAGGATCACATACCAAAAATTTTTTTAAAAATAGTTAAGATTTGTAGCAACAGGAGTGAAAAGACTGTCACAGGGTGCAGATTTTCTTGATTTTTTTTTAAATGCCAATAATTTTTAAAATATTCAACTTAGAATTTTTTTAATATTTTTCTGATAACTGTTATAACTTGGCCTACAACCCACTACCGGCTTGACGTCGATTTACGGGATACCCCATATATGGAATACAAAAGGAATATCATATATCTTGACTTTAATATTATTAATTTTTTATTATACTTTGTAAATAAATCTTTATATGAATAACGATTAGACTGTTTAAATTATATTTTTTTTTATATCGATATTGATACATACAATACGTTTTGGTTGTATATCCGGACTACAATAAGTGACGTCATAAATTCATTGTTGTACATAGGTGGTGTTGGTAAAACTCCCTTTAACTTAAACAATAAATATGTATTAGGTCGAAGTAGGTGGTAATTCTTAATGTGTCTTAATTTCTATAAAAGTGTACT
>CAVMBN010000121.1:0-29183 GCA_963678705.1 Panorpa germanica
CAAAGTCAAAAATAACATGATCATCATGCTATTTTTCAATTGTTATATAAATATACATTTTAATTATCCTAACTAAAACAGATATAAATTTATACAAAACTTAAACTTAACTTAAAATTAGTACTAAATTTTATAATGTCCATGTGCTAAAGTACTTATACCATCAGTTAATACATATCTTTTATTATCATTTCCAGTAAGACCTACTTTACTTATCATTTGAGTATAAATTGTATGCTTAATAGATTTAAAGGTATTCATTGTGATCAATAATATGTTATCCTGAGATAAACAATTTACATAATCTTTAATATTGAATTTGTTTACAATATTTTTCTTAATTCCTTTTGCTTTAGCTGTGCATGAACCCTCAATATCAATTGCATACATTTTTTTACCTTAACCCAACAAACTCCCAAATTATACTACTCGCGCATTCATCTTTCATTAAGCCTAATTTAGCTTTGTTCATTAAAGGTAATGAAAATTTATTATTAAGGGCATTTATTGTTGAAATATTTCGTCGGGTCAGGAAATTGCGGGTAAAGACGGGTTTTTTTTTGAAGAAACACACATAGCCCACTTTTAATGTGTTAGTGTTACTGTGTTATACTAACACGCACTCATAAGTGCATGTTTATATAAAGTACAGTATGCGAAAGAATTTTTTATGACACTATTTTATTGAAAATAATATATAAGTAAATTTTATAATTCAATTAAAAGAATTTTTAACTAAAATAATAAATTTATTATAAAAATACAAGTATGTTAGAAATATTTAGAATTTACAAAGAATTATTCTTTTTTATAATTTCTGGCAAAAGAAAATCCATATAAAATTTCTTTAGTTTATTTTCCATTTCATTTATCCAGAAATCATCATCTCGTCTTATCTGAAATAAACATTTATAATTTTTATAGTTATTTTATTGTTTTGATTGTCAATTCATTATAAGAAGTGTTATTAAAATTGAACACAATATTACATGATAATTTGTATGTTATACCTTTTCTACTATAAAGCCTAAAGGAGTCCAAAATATAAAATAACAATATTGCCTTCCTGTAATATGAAGCTGTCCCTGGATTTGATAGTAATATTTATGACTTCTTTTCAATTGCATTAAATTGTTATTTATAACCGCGAAAGTAACCTTTTTCTTCAATATAGCGTCCATTGGAGTCAGGTTGGAAACACTAGCTGGACATTTGACTTCTACAATTGAGTCTTCTCCTACTAGGCCATCTGGGCTTGCTCCCAAGTACGCTTCTTTTATGTCAACAAATAGGCCACAGTTTTGAACAATGACTTTGTATTCCCTTTGAAATTGTTCTATTGCTAAAGGCTCATGATCAATACCATAACGAGTACTTTTTGTACCACTGAAATCTGAGTATAACATAGATTTCACAGTATTCAGCCTATTTGTTGAAGGTCGCATTCTGCATATTTGTCCGAACCATGATGCCGTCAAACGTTTTAATCTTTCTTCCTTCCATGTAAAATTGGAATTTTGTCCTCTAGTATTTTTTTCAATTTCCGCTTGTTGACCCTCTAAAGATTTTATAAATTTTAATTTGTCTGCCATACTAACCTGTATATCTTCACCATCATTAGGAAGTCCGTAGTCTTCATCCGGGAGCGCTGTAATTAATTTTCTTCTGACTTTCAGATATTTCTTAGTCTTATTATTCTCCAATATTCGCTTTTTCGCAGTTATATATTTTTTGCAACTCTGGCCTGGGCTTTTATTAGTAATAGCCTTGTGTATGACATAGTGAAAATTTCCCTTGCTATTGAAAGAAGTTGCAGCGGCTTCACATCGGGTTTGGTAGCTTCCTTTTTTGGAAAAGTTTACCCTTTTTCCACCAATAAATTTAGCTACAACATTGTTATAACTTTCTGCAATATTGTTGTCTATATTCATTATAAAGCTTTCCGCATTATGCACTAATCGGTATGCACAACACAAAATATCGTCATAGAGACCACATTCCTTTAGTTCCGGAACAAAATCTTTCTCAACGAGCGTTTCTTTTTTACAAAAATATGTAGCACATTTTAAGTGGGACCCAAAAACATGATCTACGCTATTTATGATGTCAACTTTAAGCCCCTCAACTTTTTGTGCAGTTTCTACATCTTGCCCTATATGATGTTCTTTTGCGCACTGTACAGATATTCTAAGTCTATTTAAATTTTTAGCAAGAATAGTCCGTAATGATATAGGAATTAATAATTTCTTTGACGATATTTTCTTTTTAGATAATTCGCGAAGCCTTGTTTCATAATTTCGGAGGAGATGGTTTTTGCATTCTAATTTTATGACCAACCTTGTTCCATAGGGTCGTTTCTCGATTAGTTTCTTATAAACGCTACTATCTCCATCTCCAACTAATCGTCTATACATAATACCATGCATTTCCATACTTCTGCAAAATCCTTCCACAATGATATCAGCCTCCATACTTGTTGATGTTCCGTTCCAATTTTTGAAGCATTTATGTTCACCATATTCCGAATTTCTTGCACAGGTGCTGCAATACTTATTACGAATGCCAATAAATAATAATTTTCCTGTTCTTTTACCAACTATACAACCCTGAAATATAAACAAAACTGATTATTATGTTGGAATTACTTACTCTCCGCATATAGCATAATATACTTACAACTCCAGATGACGCATTATAGTTAACCTTGTAGGAACGCTTTTACCATGAACCATCTGCAACTACAGTTATCTGCGGAATATCATTTTCGTCAACATCACCAATTTCTCTCGCCAACGTTGCCTCTTCTTTACCAGCATCTTCCATTGACTGCCATAATGTTTTAGTTATAACAGTTGAAACATATTCCTCATTATTCTAGAATGTGTGTTGTGACATGCATGGTATATCCAGAACAGCAGTGATTTCCTTCAGATGTGATAAACCATTGCCAGTTGATATCATCGCTAAAGTTGCCGATGCGTTGACAGGTATTTGATCTATTCCAGATATATCTTCTGAACAAATTTCGGCTGTTATATTACACATTTTACATTTTAAAAAGAATTTCGATGCAAGACCGTATCTCTTTTCTCCAATTACTTCCATTTGAACAAATGAGCAATGGAAACTTTTATGATATCCAATATTTCTAATTTCGCGCATAAAATATTGGATATCTATAATGCACTGCCAGTTACAATATTAGGTTTCGTAATATTGCTGGATTCCATAATTTCCATGTCCGGTGAGGACTCAAGCGTTTCTTTTTTGTCTTCTAATATTGAAGTAGATGCAACCGGCGACATTTCTTTAGCGTTCATGCTACTTTGTACCAATTTTCGTAGCGAAGATAATGCTTTTCTTTAAAATAAAATATGATATTGAATAGTAATTATTGAATTTGATTTTAGTTGATTATTTTGTTAAAATACTTACCGCGCCTTTTCTAAATTTTTTCCTGGTTTAGTGCGTACGCTCAACCGCAATCGATTTTTAAAGCCTTTTCTATAACTCTTTTGAACTTTTATCGTTTGAATTCTATTAGGTATTCGTTTCAAATGCTGTTATCGCTCCAGTATCTCACAATAAACAAAACACTTAATTTACCATCTCGAGACTCCAGACTGTACGCTATACCACTACTAACACAATTTTATCTATAACTGTATATGTGTAACTTATAATATAAGCTTCTAAAAACTACCGCGTAGAGCGCCTCTAAACAGAGTGTAAATTTGTTAAAAAATGCATGTTTTTGTGCATTAGCTGCCAACGTATTCCTCTTTGCTTAAAGTTTAATAGTTCATTACTATAAAAGAATATTGTTAAGGAAGGTGCAATCTACGTTGTGGTTGAATCGCTTTTTCAATATATCAAACCAAACTTAAGTTATATGCAGTTAAAAATTACCTAATTTCAAACTTAATTTTTAAATATTTCCAAAAAAAATATTTTTGTTTTATTTCAACAACAACTTAGTTTTAACCTTTATTTATCATTTTGTAAACTTTTTTTCTTCAAATGTTGATTACTGTACTTACACGGCGTTGGCAGCCAACGCACTTTTTCCACTACAAAAATATTCACCGATGAATGCCCTTAAATGGATAATTAGATGTATCAAATTTATCTAGATTACACTTAATATCGTCATATATATCATCTGTTTTAATTTGATATATTAATGAATCTGTATCTGTATATTGTTTCAATAAATACTTTAACGCAATTAATACCTCTGTACGTAACAAACTTACTTAAGGAATCATTAAAGGAACATTTAATATAATAAGCAAAAGAATATGGTTCATGAATTTGAATATTATTTGAAAATGATGTATTAGTTTCAGGATAACAAGTACTAATGGGTTTTAATAATGTTTCAAAATCTCCATATATCACAAATAGAACGCGTAATTGATTCTTATGATTATCGAATTTTAAAATGTTTTGAGATATCATATTACCCAATTTATCTTTAGCGTTATATTAAGAAGGAAGGATTGTATATATCTTATTGCAATCATATTCTAAATGTCTATTTAACTGATCTTCTGTGTTAAAAAATGAAAAGCATCCATCACACAAAAATTGTTTACTAATATGCTTAGTAAATTGACTTCTTATTAATCTTGATATATTTTTTAATCCAACAATAATGTCCATTACTCAAATCTTCAATATACAATAAATTAACATGTTGTTTTTTCTTTTTAGATGTATAATGCAACGGTCCCACAATGAAATTATTTTCAAGTCCATAAACATTCACACTTATATCATTATTCTTCTCAAATGTTCTAATATCTTTTAATTTCATCGGTAATTCTATACCATTTGAGAAAATCAAAATATACAAGGACGTCGATTATGTTACAAACATTATAACAAAGGAAACATACAAAGAGATGGTCCTCCATGTCAAATAAGAAACTGTTATGATTGTAATTATATGTTATATTATGATTCTAATGGATGTAGTTATACCCTAATAAATAAATAAAAGAATTATATACATTTTAAATTTATATATATATATTATAAATTAAGTAATTACAATAGTTTTGATATTTCTTCTAATATATACGACATGTTTGAAATTATTATCTTTTTTAATAATATATCATTAGAATTTAACTCTTCACATTCGTAAAATAAAAATTGAGTCAAAATCTCTTTCGAAACACCAATATTTTTATTTTTTAAATACATTACAATACTATTTAAAAATATATTATATGTATTAAACAAATCATCATAAATCATAAACCTACTCCGCTTTTAATTCAGCAGTGAACCGTCGTTGCAATGTCTGTAGCTTATAAAAAGGGCCTTTCCTTTGAACGACTGAATAGAAAACGAACACGTTCCAGACAAAAAATTCATGATATGTAATAGAAATTAAGTAGAATTTACTCCAAAATGTTTACTGGGTATGATAATAAGAAATAAAATATTGGTTTTTGACTTAATATCGTCATATATATCATCTGTTTTAATTTGATATATTAATGAATCTGTATCTGTATACAACAATTTAGCATTACCTTTATAGACTTTTTTTTGATGAAATCATAATGAAAATCGTATATTAAAGTTTTTGATATATCAAGTACACTTAGAGAGTGTAGAAGATACGCCGTAATTATTGCATTCTTCGTCAATTTCCGGAAGCCAATCGTTTATGTTCGTATCCTTGATGTAGCTGTGAATGCAGTCGGTATATTCCCACTTATGTATTTTTATGTATGTATGCATATGTAAGGAGATTCTGTTGTTGGAGGTGGTATTTAATATGGAGTGGTAGAGAGGGTAAATTAATGCATAAATGTCATTTAAATAGAGATGATGTTGAGCGTAATATGAAAGCATCGATTGTTGAAAGATTAAATAGAACTCTAAAAAATGCCATGTGGAAAGATTTTAGTATAAAAGGCAACTATAATTGGATTAAAAACATTGATGCACTTGTTAAGAAATATAATAATTCTCATCATTCAACAATTAATATGAAGCCATCTCAAGTATCAATAAAAAATGAAAAAAAATTATTAGGAAATGTATACAATAGAATAAAAAGGGTCGGTTTAAGTCAATATAAAGTTGGAGATTATGTTCGTTAAAGCAAAACCAAATCATTATTTGCAAAAGGGTATACTCCTAACTGGAGTACCGAAATATTTACTATATCAAAAGTACAACTAACTAATCCAGTCACATATTTACTTAATGATTCTCTTGGCCAATCAATTGCAGGCGCGTTTTACGAACAAGAACTACAAAAAACAAAATATCCAGATATATATCTAGTTGAGAAAGTTTTACAGAAAAAAGGAAAAAGAGTTTTTGTAAAGTGGTTAGGTTTAGATAAATCTCATAACAGTTGGATAGATGCTAAAAATATTGTATAACATTTTAAATAAATAAAACTATTGGTTATTATAAATATGTATTTATTTTTACATTAAAATATACTTATAACAATAAATCGCTCTCACTAAAACTATCAAAACCCCAAGGCAAAGTATCAGTACTATTTTTTATAATACACCGTTTATCATCAAAAGGACTTAAAGCAATTTTTGTTTGCTTAATAGAGTACACATTATGCAATTTTGAAACTATTCCTCTTTGAGTACATTTTTTTTCATTTAAAGTTCTTAAACAATTTTCATAATCTTCAAAAGAAATATGGTTTTTTACTACACTTGTCTTTACTCCTTTTATTTTTTTTATAATATCATTATTATTAACTTTTATTGTATACATTTTCGATCTTAGTCCTATAAAGTGAGTCATAATTTTACCGTTATTTTCATCCTTCATTAAACCTAATACCTTTTTATTTACACGGGGAATATTATATTGATTGTTTTCTTTATAATCACTTGTATCAAACTTACTTATATCGCGTTTTATAGTTTCATAAATATCTGATGTGATAATTTCATATATTAACGAGTCAGTATCAATATATAATAACTTTAAATTATTATTAAAAAATTCTTTTTGCATATAATTATAATGAAAATCATACATTACTGTTTTAGATAAATCTAATATTGAAAAGCCAACATATATAGGTTTATTAAATGTAATATTAGGTTTTAAAAGTTCAATAGCCACAACATTTTTATTTAAAATTGTTCGGCTATGAAAATTAGGTCGTGCTATTAAACTTTTTACTTCATAACGACCACCCCATTTTGTTTTTAATTTTATATCACGATGTTTTCTAATATTTTCCATTGTCTTACCAAATACACTATTATTCATTAATTTATACAAGTTTTTTTCAAAATCATTGGTAGCCATTTTTCTTTTTTCTGTATTTAAATCGATATAGTTTTTTAGCCACGGTGATTGACTAAATTTTAAAACTCGATGTATTTTTGACACTTGCATTCCTAAATGTATACATTGCTTTAAATTACTATAATGAATTATATATTTCTTCTTATCATATAAAGTAGTTAAAAGTTTTTTATGTTTACTTCCCGGTGGAATACAATGCTCAGGACAAAGCGGTAAATCTTTATGGAGATTATGTAAACTTTGAGGATAAGTTAAATCTACTTCTAAAATGTAACCAGTATTGCTAGTTTCTGACAAATTGCATATAGTATTACTTATTTCCAATATTTCTTGGTTGTTTAACCATTTAAAATTTCCATATGGTAGGAATTGAGACATTGCATGACCGTATAAGTTATTAACATCCAAATACATTAGATATTTAGAAGGTAATTCAGGTTTATACTTTTCATTCAAGTATTTGTTATTGGCCTCTGCATATCTGTTTGAACATTGACTTATACCACCTCTGATACCCTTCTCTATAAATAGCCACATATTTATATCAGTAAACAATTCAAGTTTAATTTTTGTTATTTTTAACATAGAATCCCAAGATAACCCTGGGGCAGAAACATAATGCACTGGATCTAATTTATACGTGTCTAAACAATTATCTCGAAAATTTTCAAATATGTCACAAACACATCGGTTTTTAAGTACAAATCTGAATATTCACCAAGTGTTTTGATATGAAATGTATTCCATACATATTGTGCATGTTTGTAATCTACATCAGATAAGTTACTATCATTTAATAAATTAAAAAAATTATCCTGAGGTGGTAAAGCTGTATCATTTAACTTTTCCCAGGAATTTATATAATCATAAGGAAATACACCTTTTTTACTTAACAAAGTAAATTCTTCATTGCTTAAATTGTTAAATTCTGATTTTAAATTTTTTAGTTTATTATTTGGTAAATAAGATGCTAAATTACTTAAAGAACTAGCCATAAATCGATATGAATCAATAAATCTTAGTTCCATACACATATTTCGTAAATGAAATATATTTTTCTTTATTAATTGGTAGCACAGAGGTTCTTCCACTTATTCCGGTAGCTAAATCAATTATTATAAAATGTTAATCATAAGATGATAAATTGTGAAAAATTATTGGAATCACATAACTTTCATTATAATTTAAATTACATTCATTATGAGCTGGTCCTCTATAATTTCCTGTTAAATGACAATGATCTCGAACACGGTCTTGTTGCAACGGTTTTTCACATATATGACAATTTATTGCATTTAAATATTCAATCTTTTGTTGAGCCGTCAATGTTTTCATTGGTAATACATTTTTTATTATATCCTCAACATTATAAGCAATCTCTTTTAATTCATTTACAAACCACTGAACGCAATCTTCACCACGATAACTATTATAATAAGATTTAGAGTCATCATATGAATATTTTACATAATATCCAACGCTATGTGCAATATGTGTTTGATATACCCGCTTGGTTTCAATATTTGTCACATTACTATCCAATATACTTTCAAAGTCTGCATAAATAACACATGCATTTCTAATTTTTCTCTTAAAGTTTTTAAACTCAAGTATATTAGAATTTTCATCTGGCATTATCGGTTTAACTGGTCTTAGACCTAATCCAACACAGTCTTGTAAATGTTCCTTAAACTTGTACTCATATCTAAAGAAATGTAAACATCGATCACATATAAATTTCTTACATTTTGTTTTTGAAAGTTGATTACTAACAAGTCTTGATAAATTCTTTATCCAACAAAAATGAAATTTTATTTTATTGTCACATTCCTCATTATTACTTTCAACAACATCTTCTTCTTCTTCTTCTTCTTCTTCTTCTTCTTCTTCTTCTTCTTCTTCTTCTTCTTCTTCATCTTTTACTTCATAATCACTTTGAATCATTAATAAATGTATATGTTTACTTTCATATATTTTACTTACATATACAGGAATAGTTACAAAAGTTTTCTTGTTCTTTTTTAAAATATACACATTTATTGTTATATTATTTAGTTTTTCAAATTTTGAAACTTGTGATAACGTCATTGGAAATTTAATACCATTTAAATTAAGACAATTTACATATCTCTTATAAGACGATACTTTTTCAGCATTATATTTTGCTGGATAAAGCGCTGATAATACTGCCCATACAAAACATTTGTCATCTTCATTCTGAACATTTATTACAGCCTTTTTTTGTTTTATTTCAACTGGTAAGTCAATAAATGATGAACCATAAAATGGAACAAATTGATTTATATTTACTATCATATTCACTATTTTATATAGAGCCCATCCACTTTGATTTTCTTGAAAAGTTTCTAAATCTTTTAATACAACATCAATAACATTTTCGTTATACCAATGTTTTAAATCTGTTGATACAAAAATTTCATTATTTTTAGTATTAAAATATTTGTATTCAAATATATGTTCTTCTTCTTTAGCTGATGGTAAAACAAATTCACCACAAAATATTACGTTAACTTTTAAAGCACTATATTTTTTTAAAGCATTTTTAATTCTAGATGCAAACATATAAAATGCATCGTTCAAAAATTGTAATGGATCAATGTGACTTAAATTAATTAACACTCCTGTTCTAACACGTCCTTTAAATGATAAATTTATTTCCTGCCATTTAATTCGATTACTACGTTTTAAACTATTTATAGTTCCTCCTCCAACTTTTTGTTTATTTTCTTACAATGTTTGAAAATATTTTAAGACACTTATATTGCTTTCAATGCTTCGCTTATATCCAATTGAATAGGTATTTTTATTATTTTTTAATAACTTATTTAACAACTTTATATTTATTTTATTATAATCAGACCACTTTTTCCACTGAATACTTGAATAATTTGAACTATTCAAATGTTCAATAATTGTTCTCATATGCTTAATAATCTTACAACCGTTATCCATTGTAAATTATATATTTCAGTTTGAAAATCAAAATATAAATCACAATTGTTTTTAAAAGTTCATTTATTTATAGAGTTTTACATAAAAAATATGCATTAATCACTATGTTATACTTTTACAATTTCGTCATCAGAGTCTAACACTTGTACAGTTTCATCGTCCGAGTCTAATATTTCAATAACTTGTATCCAAAGTTCTCATGAGAACATGTGTTTTATCATCCGGCCCTACATTTAACTAAAACATGAAATGTATAACAAAAAATTTGTCTACGTTTGGAAAATATTGTTTTATCATATTGCATAAGAATAATTTATATACGAAGTTCTTATGAGAACATGTGCTGACGCTCACACAGTTTTAACACGTGTGCTTTAAGTTACGTTCAAGTTACATTCGAACTAATGCGCTTGTGTCCAAAGTTTCTTTCTCATGAGAACATGTGCTGTTTGCAAATTTCGAAGGAATGCGCTATAAATACACTGTTATAAATAATTTAACACTGTTATTGTTATAATCTATGTTTAACAATCCTTAAGAATATATATATCACAAATTATACTATAACCTTTCATATTATACCCCACCATGTGTAATATAACGTCATTATAACATATAACTAACACTTTTGCATCTACAACGTCATAATCTTATAACCAATAACAAATCAAACATAAGAATTAATATCGGTATCTCACTCTTTACCACTATTGCTTTCTCACTCATAACCTTGGGTATTGTAGAGAATGTACCAACAGATAAAAGCTGTAATGACGTCATCATCTTCTACTAGGACACGAACATAATTGACATTAACATAACGAATGCAATAATTACGCCAATACTAACACACACACGTAATACTTATTATCGCTATCTCACTCTTTCATATTACCCCACTATTACCCCCAACATTGTCTAGCCACGCCACCTCACTCCTTACCCCACCCTTACTCCCTTTTACATCCTTCCAAGTCTAGCCACGCCCCCTTTGCATATCGTGACCTAAATGCATCCCCACCACCAATAATTTCCAACTCATAGTATAATTTAAGCCAGAACCCGCTCTACTAACCTACTCATTTGTCCTCCTTTAAATCCTCGAAATTTGTCGCACTAACTTTAAATAATCAAAATTTGATTTTTTCAAATCTAGCGTAATTTGTACTTGAGTGAGTGCATAAGTAATTTTTAAATCTAAAGGAATTGTCTCCGATATTACCTGCCCCACTTCTGTAGATACAGTTCTGCAACAACGCGTCATCGTCAATAACATAGTTCTTTGCATAAAGGATCCGGAAGACTGATCCTGTGAGTAGATGAGGAGAGCTGGTTCTAGGACAGTTTGGAGTGGGGATGCATTTAGGTCACGGTATGAAGAAGGGGGGCGTGGCTAGACAATGTTAGGGGTAATAGTGTGGTGAGGAGTGAGGTGGCGTGGCTAGACAATGTTGGGGGTAATAGTGGGGTGGGGAGTGAGGTGGCGTGGCTAGACAATGTTGGGGGTAATAGTAGGGTAATATGAAAGAGTGAGATAGCGATATTAATTATTACGTGTGTGTTAGTATTGGCGTAATTATTGCATTCTTCATCAATTTCCGGAAGCCAATCGTTTATGTTCGTGTCCTAGTAGAAGATGGTGACGTCATTACACTGTTGGTACATTCTCTACAATACCCAAGGTTATGAGTGAGAAAGCAATAGTGGTAAAGAGTGAGATACCGATATTAATTCTTATGTTTGATTTGTTATTGGTTATAAGATTATGACAGTGTTAAATTATTTATAACAGTGTATTTATAGCGCACGTGTTAAAACTGTGTGAGAAACTTTGGACACAAGCGCATTAGTTCGAATGTAACTTGAACGTAATGTTAAAACTGTGTGAGAAACTTTGGACACAAGCGCATTAGTTCGAATGTAACTTGAACGTAATGTTAAAACTGTGTGAGAACGTGTTGAATACAAGCGAATATTTTCCAAACGTAGACAAATTTTTTTTGTTATACATTTCATGTTTTAGTTAAATGTAGGGCCGGATTGGGTATTGTTGTATTAGATTATTTATTTAAGTATACTAAAAGTTATAATATACGTACATTATATCATTGATGATTCTCAAAGCATACAGTTATTTTTTTATGTGTTGTAATAATCATAAAGTCTTATAAGTCAGACAATGGGGCCGGATTGGGTATTGTTGTATTAGATTATTTATTTAAGTATACTAAAAGTTATAATATACGTACATTATATTATTGATGATTCTCAAAGCATACAGTTATTTTTTATGTGTTGTAATAATCATAAAGTCTTATAAGTCAGACAATGGGGCCGGATTGGGTATTGTTGTATTAGATTATTTATTTAAGTATACTAAAAGTTATAATATACGTACATTATATTATTGATGATTCTCAAAGCATACAGTTATTTTTTTATGTGTAGTAATAATCATAAAGTCTTATAAGTCAGACAATGGTGTTGTTTTACATATATGAGGTTATAACACCACAGTAACTGTTAAAATAGTAGGAGGATATTTTATTATACAAATTTATTAGGTAGCGGTTTGATCCATATGTATGAGGCTATATAGGTTGTGGATAATAGTAGAATCACAATTAGCTAAACCAAAAGCTCTAACTTAAGTTGAAACAAACTTTTTAAAATAAAACTGCTCGAAGGGTCGGGGCCCCCGAGAATTTTATTTATTTTGAATGCGCGGGGATGATAGAATTAAGAATTGATAGTCTGATGGTAAATATATTATAGTATTAAATAAGTAGAGTGCTACCCTGTTAAATTTTTATATTATAATTTATATATAAGTCTAAGAATTAGATTGTTGAGCGTAAGACCTATGTATCGGGATTCTGTTGGTGGAGGTGGTAAATTCATGTATATATGTCACTTAAATAGAGATGATGTTGAGCTGTAATTACAGAGTAATATTTTCTTAGTGCAAGCTAAAGTTTAATAGTATGAACGGATTTAAGAATATTCCAGGCGTAACATGGTTATTGGATTCGGGGGATATACGCGTCGGCATTGACAGTGAAGATAGATATTATGTTCAGGATATAACTGACGATTTTGATATAGATGACTGTGATTCAGAGGATATGACGGATAAAGAAGAAAAGAAGACATACGAGAAAATTATAGAGAGTTATGCTGATGAAATAATAATAGGTCACGAAGAAATTGAAATACAGGAAGAAGATTCTGATGTGAAAATCATAGAATTATTAGAGAGTGATAGTGAAGTTATTGAAATATTAGACTCTGACGATGAAATTGTAGAGGTGTTAGACTCTGATGACGAAATTGTAGAGGTGTTAGACTCTGATGACGAAATTGTAAAAGTTTAACATAGTGATTAATGCATATTTTTTATGTAAAATTATATAAATAAATGAACTTTTAAAAACAATTGTGAAATGAAGTACCTATATTATTAAAGGAAGATATGTATTCAATCAAAATAGGATTAAATTGTACTAAAATGATATATTATTAAAAATGATAATAATTTCAAACATGTCGTATATATTAGAAGAAATATCAAAACTATTGTAATTACTTAATTTATAATATATAAAAATTTAAAATGTATATAATTCTTTTATTCATTTATGTATTTATTGGGGTATAACTACATCCATTAGAATCATAATATAACATATAATTACAATCACAACAGTTTCTTATTTGACATGGAGATCCATCTCTTTGTATTCTTCCTTTGTTATAATGTTTGTAGCATAACCGACGCTCCTGCATATAGTGATTTTCTTTTAAATGTATTGGAAGCCGGTTCCAGTTTTGTTCAATATCGGTGGAAAACATTATATAATGCAAAAAGAACTCTATTGGTAGTAAATGCAACTCATCGTCCGTAAGATTTTCTAGTAAACACTCACTTTCTTTGTATTTTTTTTAGAACATCTCCAACTTTTGAAATCGTTTTCGAAACTTGTTCATAATCATTTAAAAATTTATAATCCATTATTTGGTTATGAGATGGTTACTCTTTAATGACTTTAAAGATATTAATCATTATTTATAATGGTTATGTAATTTTATTACCAATTCCAGATAATGGTTATACTCAACAATCCGGTACTAGGAACGTAACTTGCATGAACGTACTGGGAACTACGTTCCCATTACGTTTAAGTTACGTTCCCATTACGTTCAAGTTACGTTCCCATTACGTTCAAGTTACGTTTCCAGTACGTTTAAGTTGGGTACTGCTCCTGCATATAACGTATACAATTGTCATCCACTTTATGTACGCATACATTAATATGTCTATGCATATATATTAGAGCTCTTATGACCAGTGTTAATCATATAAGAATTATATATAACAAAACATTACTAATAAAATATGTGTATCTTATTTTATATGGATGTATTAAATCTTATAATAATAAAACCCATTACGTTTTCATTACGTTCAAGTTGGGTACTGCTCCTGCATATAACGTATACAATTGTCATCCACTTTATGTACGCATACATTAATATGTCTATGCATATATATTAGAGCTCTTATGACCAGTGTTAATCATATAAGAATTATATATATAACAAAACATTACTAATAAAATATGTGTATCTTATTTTATATGGATGTATTAAATCTTATAATAATAAAACTCAATGGTTTGTGTTTATATATTATTATTTATTTACAAATATGCTATTTTTCAATTGTTATATAAATATACATTTTAATTATCTTATACCATAAAGGAATATTTATTTGAATCCCAACATAAATTACAAACTTGGTTAAACTCTAGAAAACTTGGAAAGTCAAAGTTAACATGATCATCATGCTATTTTTCAATTGTTATATAATTATACATTTTAATTATCTTAACTAAAACAGATATAAATTTATACAAAACTTAAACTTAACTTAATATTAGTACTAAATTTTATAATGTCCATGTGCTAAAGTACTTATACCATCAGTTAATACATATCTTTTATTATCATTTCCACTAAGACCTACTTTACTTATCATTTGAGTATAAATTGTATGCTTAATAGATTTAAAGGTATTCATTGTGATCAATAATATGTTATCCTGAGATAAACAATTTACATAATCTTTAATATTGAATTTGTTTACAATATTTTTCTTAATTCCTTCTGCTTTAGCTGTGCATGAACCCTCAATATCAATTGCATACATTTTTGACCTTAACCCAACAAACTCCCAAATTATACTACTCGCGCATTCATCTTTCATTAAGCCTAATTTAGCTTTGTTCATTAAAGGTAATGAAAATTCATTATTAAATGGATAATTAGATATATCAAATTTATCTAGATTACACTTAATATCGTCATATATATCATCTGTTTTAATTTGATATATTAATGAATCTGTATCTGTATACAACAATTTAGCATTACCTTTATAGATTTTTTTGATGAAATCATAATGAAAATCGTATATTAAAGTTTTTGATATATCAAGTACACTTAATCCTAAATACAATGGTTTTATTATAAAAAACTTTAAGTTTTTGCATTTGAATAGCAACTAAGTTTTCATGAAATATAGAACAACTATGATAGTTTGGTTTACTTATAAGTGTATTAGCACCCATTGTTGTTCCTATATTATCCCAATGAGTTATTAACTTTACATCGACACGTTTATCTACATTTTCCATTGTTTTACCATAAACTGAATTATTCATTAATTTAAAAAAGTTTTTTCTCAAATGTTTTTGCAGAGTTCTTTCTTTTTAATGTATTTAGATCAATATAACTTTTTAACCAATCAGACTGTTTAAATTCCAAAATTCTATGAATTTTATCTATTTTCAGATTATTTTTAAGACATTGCTTTAACGATCTATTGTGAAGCACATAATTATACTTGTTATTTAGATTTGGTATTAATTTAACGTCATTTGTTTTAATGCAAGGTGGTTTAATATTTTCGGCACAGAAAGGTAGATCATTGTGTTCATCGTGCAAATAATTAGGATATCTTAAATCGACTTCTAATATATAACCAACATCTGAGTTATCTTCAATAGCTTTTACATTAAATGTTTGTAATTTATATGTATCTAACCATTTAAATCCCTCATGTGGTTAATATTGATTCATAGCCCAACCATATAAGTTATTTGCATCTTAATACATTAAATATTAAGAATCTTTATTTAAATCATAATTGGACATATATTTATTATTTGCAATTCCATGTCTGTGAGAGCATTGTGATATTCCACCTCTTATACCTTTTTTAATAAAATGTAACATATCAATATCTGTTAAAAGTTCTAATTCAATACTTGTATACTTTAACATAGCATCCCAAGAAAGTCCTGGTGCTGTATAATATTGACAGGGATCTAAATTATATGTTTTATAGCACACATCTCGAAAATTTTCAAAAATATCTGTTAACAACAGAACATCGATCTTTAAATATAAGTCTGAATATTCCCCCAATGTTTTCATTTCAAATGCATACCATTATGGAATATGACAGGTATAAACTTTGGAATTGTAAATTTTAAATTGCAATGATTATGAGCAGCTCCTCGGTAATTACCAGTTAAATGACAATGATCTAACACTTTATCACCATTGAGGATACCTTCACAAATATGGCAAATAGAAGCTTCATCATATTCCTGTTTTTGCCAATCAGATAATTTATTTAAAGGCTTCACTTTATTTAAGACTTTATAAATTTGTTTAGCGTTTTTAGTTATTGTTTCAATAAATACTTTAACGCAATTAATACCTCTGTACGTAACAAACTTACTTAAGGAATCATTAAAGGAACATTTAATATAATAAGCAAAAGAATATGGTTCATGAATTTGAATATTATTTGAAAATGATGTATTAGTTTCAGGATAACAAGTACTAATGGGTTTTAATAATGTTTCAAAATCTCCATATATCACAAATATTATTGTAAAGATTACTTGGTTATATCTAAAAACATATCAAATCCTTTTCTGTATCGCCCGTTATTTAAGTCACTATTTTTATCAATTACCATAAAGAAATATTTATTTGAATTCCAACATAAATTACAAACTTGTTTAAACTCAAGAAAACTTGGAAAGTCAAAGTTAACATGATCATCATATATATGCTTTAAATTTAATTCATCTTGAATAATATAATAAAATTAGTATTATCCCGTATTAATTGCTTTGGAATTTTGCTGTAAGTCTGACATAAATAGAAAGAGTCTATTAAATTATGACGGCCTATGCTAAAAAAATTTCGAATATTATTATCCCATACCATTAATATTTTTCATAATTTGTTGTAATATTTTATATTTTGGTTGATATAAAGATTTTGAATAAATGTATATATTTTTAAATCGCAACCCATTTGGATGTTCAATTAGATTAAACATAACATAACATTAGTTTTTCCACAGTTTAAAGGTCCACAAATAATGCATCTAATGTCATTTGGTAATAGTGATCCATGTTTTGAATTATTAGTGTAATTATTACTTTGATTATCAATATTTTTTACAGAAAGAGTTTCTTTTTGCTTTATAAACTTCATTGTTTAACCAGGCATGTGTTATAAAGTAATAAAATACGTTTTAAATATTTAATTTTTATATATGAAAATATTATATGGGAATGTAATTTGAATGTAAACTCATATTGAAGATAAAATTCTCTTTGACGAATCATTAAGCCAATATGAAATACATTCATACAGTCCATATAACACAACCAGCTATGAATATAATGACGAAATTCGTATACCAATAAATCAACATAATGTATATACATTACCCTCGGAATCTTACTTACACATTGAAGGTAAAACAAAAGACACTTCAAAATCTACACCTGTTTTCATATTAAGTGGTATTTTATACCTATTTGAAAGTATAAAATATGAAATAAATTCGGTTGAAATTGATTCAAGTAAAAATCCTGGTATAACCAGAAGAAGAAGAAAAAGAAATTTTATATTTGGATACCTTTAGGTTTGATTTCTAAGCCAGTTATATATGTTACTTTCATTTTATATATATATTTGAATTTCTATCTCTGGTATAATACTTTTAAAACCTAATATTACATTTATTAAACCTATATATGTTAGCTTTTCAATATTAGATTTATCTAAAACAGTAATGTATAATTTTCATTATAATTATATGCAAAAAGAATTTTTTAATAATAATTTAAAGTAATTATATATTGATACTGACTCGTTAATATATGAAATTATCACATCAGATATTTATGAAACTATAAAACGCGATATAAGTAAGTTTGTATTCCTCTTAAAACAATATTTGGGTTCTGTGAAGACTTTAAAAAAATTATATTACCAGTAAAGCATGAATTAATATTAATTCGATCAAAAAACGATAATAACGCACTTTGGATAGCAGCAGCTAAAGATGTATTACCAAAAGTAGTCATTGACAAAATACAATGGTGTATGCCTCATATAAATGTATCAGACAAAAAGAAATTAGAATTATCACAAACAATAGAACTCGATAAATCATTGTATATTGGCTTTCGAAGTTGGGACTTGTACGAATATCCAGCGTTGCCACGCACGACAAATCAATCTTGGTCTATTAAAACATCTACAGCACTTGAAAAGCCACGTTATGTTATATTAGGGTTATAAAGAGAAGGTAAAGACGATATTACAAAGGATATGAGTAAATTTCACACTTGTACCTTAAGAAACGTAAAACTATACTTAAATTCTGATGTGTACCCCTATGATAATCTTAATCTTGATTATGACAATAATAAGTATGCAATAGCATTTGAAATGTATGCTAATTTCCAAAAATCATACTATGATAAAGAGCCGAATCCCATTTTAAATTTAAAGAATTTTAAAGAAAATGCACCTTTAATAGTAATAGATTGTTCAAAACAAAAAGAATTTCTAAAACCTGCTCCAGTTGATATAAGGCTTGAATTAGAAACATCTGAAAATATTGTAGACTACGTTCATGCTTATTGTTTAATATTACATGACCGGATTGTTGAGTATAAACCATTATCTGGAATTGTTAATAAAATTACATAACCATTATAAATAATGATTAATATCTTTAAAGTCATTAAAGAGTAACCATGCAACACACCTTGCGACTGTCACAATGACGGAATAGAGCTTTAACTCGGCAACTATGCCGACACTATACAAGGGGGCATTTATGCTAATGGTTGTGTATTGTGCTGCGGCATGGTACCACAGGATCAATCTTCCGGATCCTCCATGCAAAGAACTATGTTATTGACGATGACGCGTTGTTGCAGAACTGTATCTACAAAAGTGATGCAGGTGATATCGGAGACAATTCCTTTAGATTTAAAAATTACTCATGCACTCACACAAGTACAAATTACGCTAGAACTGAAAAAATCAAATTTTGATAATTTAAAGTTAATGCGACAAATTTCGAGGATTTAAAGTTAATGCGGCTGTAGGATAAGAGTCTGGAGACGATACTAAATGTATTGCCAAAGAGATAAATGCATATATGCATAAGCTTTGGCAAGACAGATGGGACTTAATAGAAAAAGGACGACCTACGTATTGGTTTACAAGGACGTTAATATTGCTTTGCAAGACAAGAGGTCCCTATCTACTATGTGTGTGACCGGCTCCTGCTACTTTAGGTGAAAAAAGTGATTAAAAAAAAAGAAATTAATTACCGAAAATAAATAAATAAATTATATAAATACTTTTTCTAACGAAAAGTATTTAAGTTGTATTAAATTTGTGTTAATTTACCCTAAACAAATTGTTTTTACAAAAGTTTGACAGATGGAAGCCAGTGTTGAAAACTAATTTTTCATTACGCGTACACGCGGTCTTATAAACATAACCTCAAAAATGTAACTTTGTTGTTTGATATAAGACATAAATAAGTGCGATAGACAAAAAAAATGATAATAATTAGGTTAGTGTTAGTGCTAAAACATCAAGTGGTTAAGAAATTCAAAAAATCTGTAGAGCTTTATGAGGAAGACCTCTTATAAACACTACAAATATACGGAAGAAAAAGGTTGCCGCCCACAATCAATTAGGTCGATTAACATTAACTATAAATAATATTAAAACATAAGAATTAGTTTATATAAATGCGTGTTTTAAATAATAATGAGTGTGTATTAAAGGATATAAGTGATTATGTGAACAATATATGCGGTTTTCTTGACAATAGTGATTGATCGTTCATGAACAATCAATAATAACAAACAAATAGTAAGTAAGTAGGCTTAAGTACAAGTATGTACAAGAGACATTTATAGAAATTCAGTGTGCCTTTGATAATGACTGGTAGACAAGTAAACTTCAAAGAATTAGGCCAACAAAAACCTCTAGGTACGTCTACTGCGCTATGGAGAACTATTTGCATTGTCGAACATTAAATTCACAAACCGATTACCGTTCCATGAAAAGGCAACTATCTAAAGGTTGTCCTCAGCGATCCGTAATGGGGCCTGAGCTCTGGAACATGGTATTCGACAAAAACTGTGTCTTTCACTCGAAAGGTTGTGTAAACGTATGTTTTGCCGACGATAATGTGATCCTAATCGGTGCAAATTGTAGAGAACAAACTAGAAAGCCGTTCTCGACATGCTATAGATAAAATCTGTACTTTCATGAAGCTACAAAGCTACGAAACAAATACGGTAACAACGAATGATAAACTTGTAACACACCTTGCGCGTTTTACAAGGATAGAATGGAGCTTAAACTTGGCAAATATGCCGACACTATACAAAGGGGCATTTATGCCAATGGTTGTGTATTGTGCTTCGGCATACTACCACAGGAGTAGATGAGGAGAGCTGGTTCTAGGACAGTTTGGAGTGGGGATGCATTTAGGTCACGGTATGAAGAAGGGAGGCGTGGCTAGACAGTGTTGGGGGTAATAGTGGGGTGAGGAGTGAGGTGGCGTGGCTAGACAATGTTGGGGGTAATAGTGGGGTGGGGAGTGAGGTGGCGTGGCTAGACAATGTTGGGGGTAATAGTAGGGTAATATGAAAGAGTGAGATAGCGATATTAATTATTACGTGTGTTAGTATTGGCGTAATTATTGCATTCTTCATCAATTTCCGGAAGCCAATCGTTTATGTTCGTGTCCTAGTAGAAGATGATGACGTCATTACACTGTTGGTACATTCTCTACAATACCCAAGGTTATGAGTGAGAAAGCAATAGTGGTAAAGAGTGAGATACCGATATTAATTCTTATGTTTGATTTGTTATTGGTTATAAGATTATGACAGTGTTAAATTATTTATAACAGTGTATTTATAGCGCACGTGTTAAAACTGTGTGAGAAACTTTGGACACAAGCGCATTAGTTCGAATGTAACTTGAACGTAATGTTAAAACTGTGTGAGAAACTTTGGACACAAGCGCATTAGTTCGAATGTAACTTGAACGTAATGTTAAAACTGTGTGAGAACGTGTTGAATACAAGCGAATATTTTCCAAACGTAGACAAATTTTTTTTGTTATACATTTCATGTTTTAGTTAAATGTAGGGCCGGATTGGGTATTGATGTATTAGATTATTTATTTAAGTATACTAAAAGTTATAATATTCGTACATTATATCATTGATGATTCTCAAAGCATACAGTTATTTTTTTATGTGTTGTAATAATCATAAAGTCTTATAAGTCAGACAATGGGGCCGGATTAGGTATTGTTGTATTAGATTATTTATTTAAGTATACTAAAAGTTATAATATAGGTACATTATATCATTGATGATTCTCAAAGCATACAGTTATTTTTTATGTGTTGTAATAATCATAAAGTCTTATAAGTCAGACAATGGGGCCAGATTGAATATTGTTGTATTACATTATTTATTTAAGTATACTAAAAGTTATAATATACGTACATTATATCATTGATGATTCTCAAAGCATACAGTTATTTTTTATGTGTTGTTATAATCATAAAGTCTTATAAGTCAGACAATGGGGCCGGATTGGGTATTGTTGTATTAGATTATTTATTTAAGTATACTAAAAGTTATAATATACGTACATTATATCATTGATGATTCTCAAAGCATACAGTTATTTTTTTATGTGTTGTAATAATCATAAGGTCTTATAAGTCAGACAATAGTGTTGTTTTACATATATGAGGTTATAACACCACAGTAACTGTTAAAATAGTAGGAGGATATTTTATTATACAAATTTATTAGGTAGCGGTTTGATTCATATGTATGAGGCTATATAGGTTGTGGATAATAGTAGAATCACAATTAGCTAAACCAAAAGCTCTAACTTAAGTTGAAACAAACTTTTTAAAATAAAACTGCTCGAAGGGTCGGGGCCCCCGAGAATTTTATTTATTTTGAATGCGCGGGGATGATAGAATTAAGAATTGATAGTCTGATGGTAAATATATTATAGTATTAAATAAGTAAAGTGCTACCCTGTTAAATTTTTATATTATAATTTATATATAAGTCTAAGAACTAGATTGTTGAGCGTAAGACCTATGTAACGGGATTCTGTTGATGGAGGTGGTAAATTCATGTATAAATGTCACTTAAATAGAGATGATGTTAAGCTGTAATTACAGAGTAATATTTTCTTAGTGCAAGCTAAAGTTTAATAGTATGAACGGATTTAAGAATATTCCAGGCGTAACATGGTTATTGGATTCGGGGGATATACGCGTCGGCATTGACAGTGAAGATAGATATTATGTTCAGGATATAACTGACGATTTTGATATAGATGACTGTGATTCAGAGGATATGACGGATAAAGAAGAAAAGAAGACATACGAGAAAATTATAGAGAGTTATGCTGATGAAATAATAATAGGTCACGAAGAAATTGAAATACAGGAAGAAGATTCTGATGTGGAAATCATAGAATTATTAGAGAGTGATAGTGAAGTTATTGAAATATTAGACTCTGACGATGAAATTGTAGAGGTGTTAGACTCTGATGACGAAATTGTAGAGGTGTTAGACTCTGATGACGAAATTGTAAAAGTATAACATAGTGATTAATGCATATTTTTTATGTAAAATTATATAAATAAATGAACTTTTAAAAACAATTGTGAAATGAAGTACCTATATTATTAAAGGAAGATATGTATTCAATCAAAATAGGATTAAATTGTACTAAAATGATATATTATTAAAAATGATAATAATTTCAAACATGTCGTATATATAAGAAGAAATATCAAAACTATTGTAATTACTTAATTTATAATATATAAAAATTTAAAATGTATATAATTCTTTTATTTATTTATTTATTTATTGGGGTATAACTACATCCATTAGAATCATAATATAACATATAATTACAATTACAACAGTTTCTTATTTGACATGGAGGTCCATCTCTTTGTATTCTTCCTTTGTTATAATGTTTGTAGCATAACCGACGCTCCTGCATATAGTGATTTTCTTTTAAATGTATTGGAAGCCGGTTCCAGTTTTGTTCAATATCGGTGGAAAACATTATATAATGCAAAAAGAACTCTATTGGTAGTAAATGCAACTCATCGTCCGTAAGATTTTCTAGTAAACACTCACTTTCTTTGTATTTTTTTTAGAACATCTCCAACTTTTGAAATCGTTTTCGAAACTTGTTCATAATCATTTAAAAATTTATAATCCATTATTTGGTTATGAGATGGTTACTCTTTAATGACTTTAAAGATATTAATCATTATTTATAATGGTTATGTAATTTTATTAACAATTCCAGATAATGGTTTATACTCAACAATCCCGTACTAGGAACGTAACTTGCATGAACGTACTGGGAACTACGTTCCCATTACGTTTAAGTTACGTTCCCATTACGTTCAAGTTACGTTCCCATTACGTTCAAGTTACGTTTCCAGTACGTTTAAGTTGGGTACTGCTCCTGCATATAACGTATACAATTGTCATCCACTTTATGTACGCATACATTAATATGTCTATGCATATATATTAAAGCTCTTATGACCAGTGTTAATCATATAAGAATTATATATAACAAAACATTACTAATAAAATATGTGTATCTTATTTTATATGGATGTATTAAATCTTATAATAATAAAACCCATTACGTTCCCATTACGTTCAAGTTGGGTACTGCTCCTGCATATAACGTATACAATTGTCATCCACTTTATGTACGCATACATTAATATGTCTATGCATATATATTAGAGCTCTTATGACCAGTGTTAATCATATAAGAATTATATATATAACAAAACATTACTAATAAAATATGTGTATCTTATTTTATATGGATGTATTAAATCTTATAATAATAAAACTCAATGGTTTGTGTTTATATATTATTATTTATTTACAAATATGCTATTTTTCAATTGTTATATAAATATACATTTTAATTATCTTATACCATAAAGGAATATTTATTTGAATCCCAACATAAATTACAAACTTGGTTAAACTCTAGAAAACTTGGAAAGTCAAAGTTAACATGATCATCATGCTATTTTTCAATTGTTATATAAATATACATTTTAATTATCTTAACTAAAACAGATATAAATTTATACAAAACTTAAACTTAACTTAAAATTAGTACTAAATTTTATAATGTACATGTGCTAAAGTACTTATACCATCAGTTAATACATATCTTTTATTATCATTTCCACTAAGACCTACTTTACTTATCATTTGAGTATAAATTGTATGCTTAATAGATTTAAAGGTATTCATTGTGATCAATAATATGTTATCCTGAGATAAACAATTTACATAATCTTTAATATTGAATTTGTTTACAATATTTTTCTTAATTCCTTCTGCTTTAGCTGTGCATGAACCCTCAATATCAATTGCATACATTTTTGACCTTAACCCAACAAACTCCCAAATTATACTACTCGCGCATTCATCTTTCATTAAGCCTAATTTAGCTTTGTTCATTAAAGGTAATGAAAATTCATTATTAAATGGATAATTAGATATATCAAATTTATCTAGATTACACTTAATATCGTCATATATATCATCTGTTTTAATTTGATATATTAATGAATCTGTATCTGTATACAACAATTTAGCATTACCTTTATAGATTTTTTTGATGAAATCATAATGAAAATCGTATATTAAAGTTTTTGATATATCAAGTACACTTAATCCTAAATACAATGGTTTTATTATAAAAAACTTTAAGTTTTTGCATTTGAATAGCAACTAAGTTTTCATGAAATATAGAACAACTATGATAGTTTGGTTTACTTATAAGTGTATTAGCACCCATTGTTGTTCCTATATTATCCCAATGAGTTATTAACTTTACATCGACACGTTTATCTACATTTTCCATTGTTTTACCATAAACTGAATTATTCATTAATTTAAAAAAGTTTTTTCTCAAATGTTTTTGCAGAGTTCTTTCTTTTTAATGTATTTAGATCAATATAACTTTTTAACCAATCAGACTGTTTAAATTCCAAAATTCTATGAATTTTATCTATTTTCAGATTATTTTTAAGACATTGCTTTAACGATCTATTGTGAAGCACATAATTATACTTGTTATTTAGATTTGGTATTAATTTAACGTCATTTGTTTTAATGCAAGGTGGTTTAATATTTTCGGCACAGAAAGGTAGATCATTGTGTTCATCGTGCAAATAATTAGGATATCTTAAATCGACTTCTAATATATAACCAACATCTGAGTTATCTTCAATAGCTTTTACATTAAATGTTTGTAATTTATATGTATCTAACCATTTAAATCCCTCATGTGGTTAATATTGATTCATAGCCCAACCATATAAGTTATTTGCATCCCAATACATTAAATATTGAGAATCTTTATTTAAATCATAATTGGACATATATTTATTATTTGCAATTCCATGTCTGTGAGAGCATTGTGATATTCCACCTCTTATACCTTTTTTAATAAAATGTAACATATCAATATCTGTTAAAAGTTCTAATTTAATACTTGTATACTTTAACATAGCATCCCAAGAAAGTCCTGGTGCTGTATAATATTGACAGGGATCTAAATTATATGTTTTATAGCACACATCTCGAAAATTTTCAAAAATATCTGTTAACAACAGAACATCGATCTTTAAATATAAGTCTGAATATTCCCCCAATGTTTTCATTTCAAATGCATACCATTATGGAATATGACAGGTATAAACTTTGGAATTGTAAATTTTAAATTGCAATGATTATGAGCAGCTCCTCGGTAATTACCAGTTAAATGACAATGATCTAACACTTTATCACTATTGAGGATACCTTCACAAATATGGCAAATAGAAGCTTCATCATATTCCTGCTTTTGCCAATCAGATAATTTATTTAAAGGCTTCACTTTATTTAAGACTTTATAAATTTGTTTAGCGTTTTTAGTTATTGTTTCAATAAATACTTTAACGCAATTAATACCTCTGTACGTAACAAACTTACTTAAGGAATCATTAAAGGAACATTTAATATAATAAGCAAAAGAATATGGTTCATGAATTTGAATATTATTTGAAAATGATGTATTAGTTTCAGGATAACAAGTACTAATGGGTTTTAATAATGTTTCAAAATCTCCATATATCACAAATATTATTGTAAAGATTACTTGGTTATATCTAAAAACATATCAAATCCTTTTCTGTATCGCCCGTTATTTAAGTCACTATTTTTATCAATTACCATAAAGGAATATTTATTTGAATTCCAACATAAATTACAAACTTGTTTAAACTCAAGAAAACTTGGAAAGTCAAAGTTAACATGATCATCATATATATGCTTTAAATTTAAGTCATCTTGCTTGAATAATATAATAAAATTAGTATTATCCCGTATTAATTGCTTTGGAATTTTGCTGTAAGTCTGACATAAATAGAAAGAGTCTATCAAATTATGACGGCCTATGCTAAAAAAATTTCGAATATTATTATCCCATACCATTAATATTTTTCATAATTTGTTGTAATATTTTATATTTTGGTTGATATAAAGATTTTGAATAAATGTATATATTTTTAAATCGCAACCCATTTGGATGTTCAATTAGATTAAACATAACATAACATTAGTTTTTCCACAGTTTAAAGGTCCACAAATAATGCATCTAATGTCATTTGGTAATAGTGATCCATGTTTTGAATTATTAGTGTAATTATTACTTTGATTATCAATATTTTTTACAGAAAGAGTTTCTTTTTGCTTTATAAACTTCATTGTTTAACCAGGCATGTGTTATAAAGTAATAAAATACGTTTTAAATATTTAATCTTTATATATGAAAATATTATATGGGAATGTAATTTGAATGTAAACTCATATTGAAGATAAAATTCTCTTTGACGAATCATTAAGCCAATATGAAATACATTCATACAGTCCATATAACACAACCAGCTATGAATATAATGACGAAATTCGTATACCAATAAATCAACATAATGTATATACATTACCCTCGGAATCTTACTTACACATTGAAGGTAAAACAAAAGACACTTCAAAATCTACACCTGTTTTCATATTAAATGGTATTTTATACCTATTTGAAAGTATAAAATATGAAATAAATTCGGTTGAAATTGATTCAAGTAAAAATCCTGGTATAACCAGAAGAAGAAGAAAAAGAAATTTTATATTTGGATACCTTTAGGTTTGATTTCTAAGCCAGTTATATATGTTACTTTCATTTTATATATATATTTGAATTTCTATCTCTGGTATAATACTTTTAAAACCTAATATTACATTTATTAAACCTATATATGTTAGCTTTTCAATATTAGATTTATCTAAAACAGTAATGTATAATTTTCATTATAATTATATGCAAAAAGAATTTTTTAATAATAATTTAAGTAGGGTAGTAGAGCGGGTTCCAGGACAGTTTGGAGTGGGGATGCATTTAGGTCACGATATGCAGAGGGGGCGTGGCTAGACTTGGAAGAATGTAAAAGGGGGTAAGGGTGGGGTGGGGAGTGAGGTGGCGTGGCTAGACAATGTTGGGGTAATAGTGGGGTAATATGAAAGAGTGAGATAGCGATATTAATTATTACGTGTGTAATAATTAATATCTAATGGTAAAGAGTGAGATACCGATATTAATTCTTATGTTTGATTTGTTATTGGTTATAAGATTATGACAGTGTTAAATTATTTATAACAGTGTATTTATAACGCATTCCTTCGAATTCACCGGAAATTTGAAGCACACGTGTTAGCAGGCGTCAGCAAAATGATAATAATTTCAAACATGTCGTATATATTAGAAGAAATATCAAAACTATTGTAATTACTTAATTTATAATATATAAAAATTTAAAATGTATATAATTCTTTTATTTATTTAGTTATTATTGATATTAATTGATAATATAAGTAAGATATATTTAAACATAATATATATACCAAATAAATTTAATTTAGGCATTGATTTAAAGTTAAATTGTGGATTACAGTGTCATTTGTTAATAGATTTAAATATGTTTAATCAATTTAAATTCTTTGATGAAATTATAATCAATCAGAATAATTTCTGTGAAACTTTTAGAGCCGGGTTACTTTTTATATCTGAATTTGGAGACCCTGGATATGAGAGCCAAGACTCACTTGATTGGATTCTTAATGATTAATTTTATTGCACTAATTACTAATAGATTGTAAATTTTGTTGTACATAGAAAATATATCCAAATAAGGATAATTCATAAAGTATAAGGGTGCTAATTCATCCATTGAATTTACATGACTTGAACAATATGAATACAAAATTGCATGACTTAACCAAATATGGGCACAAAATTTTTATAGTACACTTTTATAGAAATTAAGACATAGTACAT
>CAVMBN010000122.1:0-81040 GCA_963678705.1 Panorpa germanica
GAGATAAAAATTTTTTTTCTTGTGTAGTCATGAGCAGGACTACCTTCTGGTGCTGGCTTATCGTTAAATTTTAGGACACCCTGTATATGAATATATATCGAGTTTAAAAATCGTATATGGTATCTTCTAAACGGCGCTTACAATGTTTTTTTAAATTTTGATATTTTGTAGAGTACGAATTTCAAAGACTTTCTACGTCCCTGAAATTTTCGCTGAATTTCCCTGGAAAATGTAAATGAGGAGAAACTGGAAATTTTCAAATAATACTTTTGCAAATATCTCACAAACTGGAAAAGATAGAAAACTAAAATTTGGCGTGTGAATTCAGATCATAATGATGCATATTTTTCAATAATTTGAAATATAATATTTAGGTTCAGTAGCGGCGTGACTTTCGGAAAGCAATATTCGAATAAAGTTTAAACTTGGTATGTAGGCTAATCCGTAGACAGTAATTAATGAAAAAAATATAGAAACCTCGAATTTTCTGTGACAGCGGAAATTAAGACGGTAAAAGCCAGAAATATTCATTAAAGAAAATTGAAACTTGGGGTATGTATTGAGAAACTAATTGTGCATATATGCTAATAATTGGAGCACTAAATTTTTATTTAGTAGCAGTGTTAATTTCTGGGGACAATATCGCAACAGAGCTAGAACTTTGCAATTTAAGATTTGAGCCTTTTATAGATAGTCATTAAGTACAAACAATAGAAAACTACAAATTTATAGTAGCGGCGAGTGGCAGAGGTCAAAAGCCAGAAATGTCAAATATATAGAAATGAAAAGCTATAATTTAGAATATATATATTCTTTGTCACAAACAAAATGGATCCCAGTGCTAAGATTTGACAAATTTATTCAATAGCGGACATATGTGGGGGGCACAAACGCTAAAATATGAATACAAAAAGAAGAAATTCAGTTTGCAGGTATAGATTGACATATTGATAACGAAAATGTGAAAAAAAAATTTCAGGGCAGGGTGTGATAAACTGAATATAAGAATAATATATAGGTAAAACGATGATATTTTGAATATTAAATAGAAGCAAAATAGTTTTAATATGTTAGATATTTAAAAGACATGAGAGTCATAGCTTTCGTGCTGTCACATCTTACATTCGATTTCAAAAAAAAAGTACCAAAAACATATTGACTTTGTCTCCTTACTAGTGCGTCTTATGACAAAAATACTTATTATCAATCTTATAGATGACTAGATTCTCTACAAATTTTGAATACGACACTTTATTGTAAAACTTACAGGGACGGAGCTATACAATGAAAATTAAAAATATTTTAATTTGGAGCCCAACTTTTTTATGTTTAATTGTTGTAAAATAAAAATTGTTAATATCTAATATCTAATACTGTTTATTGTCTATAGGCATAGCAGACTCATTTCCACAGCACTATTAGGTAAAGTTGACGGCGTGTTTTTCTGCGTGGTTTCCCCAGTATGCCTAATCCACATCCAATCCAGTGTAATATAGCAAAATATCCTATAACAAAATGAATATGTTACACTTTGCTTGCAGTGGATTTATTTAAAGAAATGTGTAAACAAGGAAATACCTTTTTAATTATTATACTTAAGGTTACAAAATTTGTATTTATTTAATTAGTGGTAATGCTACTAAGCTCCGGGCTAAAATTTTATCATTTTATTTTAACCCTATTCAGAGAACATTTTCAATGTGTGCTACAAACCCTTTTTTGTCCGTTTCAAATAGATAGAATTTATACTGTATTATTATTATATATGCGTTTTTTAATCAGGGTAATTTCTTTAACTCATAATCATGTATCAGGGATTCCTGTTTCACACCATCATATTGTTCACCCTCCACTAGAACCGCATTGTTAGCTATACAGCCAAATAAACCATTGAACCAATAAATTTGACTCTACAATATGTATATGTATTTAAGCTATTATACAGAGAAGTGTACAAGGACCGTTTTGAAAGAAGTGTACAAAGACCGTTTATGATGTTGGGCATGTTTTTGACCTTTATTTGATAACGACGTTTATTTACATTGTTTCTTTAATTCGTTTTACATTCATAGTTTAAAGATAAACAGGTCATGAATAACTGATACCGGCGAATCATGAATAATTGACTCGTCAGCATTATCTCAAAAAGGTTTAAGGAATCACCGTTGACATAGCTGCAGAATACGAAGTATAATTAATATGGTATACCTTTTAAATCAAAGCAGTGATTAATTTGCCTTTATCGAAATTTTCATTCCTACGAGTTCAGTGATTGATCAGTAAGTTTAAGGTCCTTTCTCGCCGCAACTGTTATCGCCGCATTTTTCATGATCCATCTAGCTGGACTGAAGAAACTTTCCACTTTTTTTACATATTACGACCGAGGCGGATATTAGACGCTGATTGAAGAATCCTCACAACAACTCACAACATTTCCCAAATGTAGTAAGGTATATTATCATCCGTACACATTAATGCAACTTGAACAAGCAACCTTCCGCATTCATATATATTCATTAATAAGTTACCGTTATTTAAATACAGAGCATTGTCCACATGTGAGAGTCAGAACCTCGTTCAGCACCGTGTAAGAGCAATCCTTTATGCTGACGACTTTGTTATTTACTACAGCAACAAAGACATAGTATTAGCTAAAAGAAAACTTCAATCACCTCTATGCTTCCTAGAAGACTGGCCTAATAAAACAGAATATACACTTTTTACTAACATAAGTAAATCAATGAATCTTATTTTTGTTCCAAAACTGACAATATATAGCAATGATCATTTATATACATAAAATTTCATATTTAGGAATGATTTTCAATGAAAAATTATACTGGGTCATCCATATCAAAATGCTAAAAACAAAGTGTACCTAGTAATGTGATAAACGTTATGAAAGTTATATTATGCAATAATTTAAACGGTGACCACTAATTCATATTTTTCAAACTTTCATCCAATCTAAAATAGATTATGGTGGAATTAAATATCAAACAGTAAATAATAATATTCTCAAACTTATTGACAGTATTTATAATGCAGTATATAAGATTAGCCATGAGTGTAACTCCATTGTAAATCCTCTTCTACAAAAGCGCATTGCAGTAGCAGACAAAAGGACATTTTAGTAGTTATCTTCTAAAAATATTTCTACTGACATAATTAATACGGAAAGAATATATGTACGATACGATAAATACATGCAAGTAATATATTTTTAATAACAAAATGCCTCAAACTTTTAAGTTTGGATTTTATCCACATTACAAAAGAGTACATTTACATATTAATACAATACTTCGTTAACGTTACGTCTCATTACGTAACACTAAAGTTTCAATATTATTTTTATATTCTACCATATATATATATATATACTTTTATTTTATCTTTATATTTTTTGATTTATGAAATTAAAAGGGAGTGGGAGGAGAACAGAAAAACAACATGCACAAGCGAGAGAATTAATAATTTATTTCTCTTTAAAGGATGATGTTTCATTTTAATTCATTCATCCACCTCGTTATATTTATGTTATTATTTAAGTTGCGAGTTATTTATACTTCATGAACAGTGGCCCAGTTTAATTTATCCTTTATTTAGTATACAATTGTTCAACATTAATATGCCCAAAGCATTCATCTTGACTCTGATAATAAATTACAACCCCTTCCCTACGGAATGTAATCAAAGCTACAATCAGGGAAAATGGTATTGAGCCCCCACTGTTTTTTGCTCAATTTAATTACGAAGCAATCACCGGGTAGGTGAGAGGTGTCCGCCTTGGGGAAATAATAAAGGGAACACTTCATTATAATTTCTCGTACAATATATTTTATTCTTTTAATTGCTTTCAAGATATTAACATTCTTTCATTTTCAATTCTCTTATAGCTTTAAATATTCCTTTGAAGATTCTAATGCTATTATTATACATTTGTAGTCGTATTATTCCGGAATTAAGTATTTTCAAGAAATAAAATGTGCAAGACAAACTGGCGCAAATTTCTTGTTAAATGAATAACAGTTCTTTTATGAAATGAATAAATTGTGTTACTGCTAAAATAATAATGAAGATTTCAGCTTAGCGCGCACTGTGGAAAAAACTTCGGTGTTAGAATTCTATGTGAATTTAAAAAAAACAGGTGTGTGTATGTTCATATGATTCCATTAAATAATTTGCGTTTTCTTTCTAAGTACGCGCTAAGCGTAAATGAATTGGCATTCTTCAGTATTATTCAATCAGGTATTTTTTCATTTATATAACTTTCTGTGCGTTTTTTTGTTATCATTTCTGTATTTGGATCATCCGGTTCAGGTGTGAGGCAACTCTGAATATTGAGTTTTCATATAACGACGAAACCGGTATTTGAGTTGTGTGCATTCCTGCGGTATTCGACTAGTTTATCTGCTTTATAGTTTTGCTTGGTTGCATTTATGAATTAATTTTTCAACAAATTTTGATACGGTGCCCGTCTAAGGCACGCTACGCCACTAAGGATAAATGAGATTTCTGACGCGATTCCTGATGAAACGTTACTTTATTTTTGACAAATGCGGCCATTACTTCTTGATTTCATCTTTCAAACGCTTCACATAATTTACAACATTTAATGTGTCTATCTAGTTCTATTTAGTTATTTTCGTAAGTAGGTATCCTTTTGATAATTTTTTGTTTTTAATAGTTCTAAAATAGATTTTGCTATATACACGTAGTTTTTGAAAACCATGTCACCATTTTTTATAGCTAAAAGTTTTATTATGTGGTGGAATTGAGCTAAAACTTATATATGAAAATTGACTGACATCCTGCTCAGAAAACACTTTGCTATAATCCTTTTTAAGCACTTTTGGAAACTTTTATTTGATTTAAAGTTCTTTCTGGATTTATTCAGAAAAATATTTTGTAGTCAGTCTGATTTCAATGAAAATATTCAATTTTTTTTTGGTAATGAGAAATCTAAATGAAAAATTGTGACAAATACTGTATTTATGCTTCCTATTTCCTTAAAATTGGATTTCTACCAAAATTAGAATAAAAATTACAATTTATTGTGAAGCAAGTGGATTTTGGTTTTATTTTCTGGTTGTAGTATTGTTTATTTTAATTATCTCAGTTTACTCCTAACTCTATACAGATACATAAATCCGTTCACGTCATTTACGTATTAGAAACTGATGAAGCTATAAATTTAAGTAATAGTACATTAAATTTAACAATTAATTACTTGTTAACAATTAATTTTGTAACAGCTTAAATAGAGTTTCTAAGAAATACATCTTTAGAAGACTTACTGTACAAATGAATTCTCTGTTTAACGAGCTTTATATAGTCAAAATCACGATAGATCGGCGGTGACTTATACTTAAAAGAGGTTATAAGAGCGGTATAAATTTATAATACGATAATAAATTTTGTCTTATTCGTTTCTATATACATTATAGAAAAATAAATGAGTCAGTGCTTTTTAGTTATATCAGCAGTTTATACCCCACAACTTGTTTTAAATATGAACTCTCGTAACTTCAACCATATATGCAATATCTTCTACTTATCTCAGTTTCTCTGAAAACATTTTGTTCCTTTGATTCTAAGAGCTTTATAAGATATTAACGATAATTTACTTCTTGAATATCCTATTTATATGGAATTACAAAAGAACGATGTAGGCACAGTAATACGATATTTGATATAATTACTTCGTTATTCTATGATATGAACAGGTTTTCTTTATTCTACTTTTACGTTTATTACATTTTTATCTTTTAAGTCCTTTATATATTTTTTAAAATTTAATTTATTTAACGTCAACCTATCCTATCGACAAAAAAAAGACCTTTTTACACAGAGTAGACATAACTTTGTTGATTGATTTGTACAAAATAAATAAAAATTAGTTGTTAGTAATAGTGACTATCAAGAAAATATTTTTAAATTTTATTTTGCTACGACTACTAAACCTGCTTTAAATAATTAAACATGAAACTCGGATTTCTCACGGATTTTAATTTATGTATATACTATGTATGACAGGGATCCCAAAATTTTTGGAACAACCACATTCAAATCACAGATTCAATACTGTTTAATGTAAATATACGTAAATCAATTTACCTATCTGAGTAAAGACAGAGAAGCAACTAAAATTATTGTGTTCGCGTCTGTTATCATACTTCTACGGATTGATGAGTCTGCAATATTGTAAAGCAGACAGTGCTGGTTACAAAATAGGATAACCTGTAAGAAAAAGAGAAAGGTTCGTGCAATAAGTAGAATAATGATGTACGTAATAGTTAGGTAACTAACCTCGTGAGGAGACAACTAACCGTATCCATCTTACTGGAAAGTTTTGACCTACTTTCGTGGAAAATATGAGTTAGTTTTGGGGTATTATTATTGACAGCATCTGGTATGCACATATTACGTTAAGCATTTATAACAACTTCAGAATGTTTTGTACAAACATATCACATTGTTAGATCACTATCTAATAGCAATAACCAGAGATGTGCACAAATAATTTTCGAAAGAATTTAAATACAAAATGCAAATATCTCCTAATTTTTCCATATCAAATGCAAAATACAAAATAAATTACATGTAAGTATTTAAGTACAAAATACAAAATAAATTACATGTTAGTATTTAAGTATAAAATACATAATTAAAAAATACTGTTGACAAAATAGAATACTTTTATTTTTTCTTTATTACCTATAATAATTTACATATGAGGCGTCTAGAAGCAAAGGGATGTAATTGACAAATTATAAAAATTTAAGATAACCAGCGCAAACGATAGAAGTTGTACTAAACTATTTAATGGCCGAGAGATATAAGCAAAAACTTGGACAGATTTTACTATATATCGTGAATTCTAAAACTTACTAAACGGAAACGCCTTTACGATCTTAATTTTAAATTCGATTACTGAGGAATATTACGTTTGTCACTTACATTCCTTTGCATCTAGACGTCTCATATGATGTAAGTAATAATTATGTCACGGATTTTAATACCACTATTTGTTTAAACAATTTATTATTTAATTTTTGTCGATGAGGTCTCAATATTATCTCTGTGGCATATCTTGTGGCAAGCAAGTGTTAATTTTTTAAAAATATGTTTATTATGTATGAATACCTTTTAAATAATGTACCTTTTAAATAATGCAACGTTTCTTAATCTGTGGTTGTGTTAGCATGTTCACTGACTTTCGAAGAGTCTAAGTCCTCCACAAACAATTTATACTTTTTCGACACCTCTATGCCACACCTTGTCACACTTTGTATACGTTACTTATGTTAGAATTTTAAAGTTAGAACTTTATTAAAACAACACATTTATAATAGCAGTAATAAAGCATAAAATATTTATATGTAGCTGGTTTAGGGATTAAATTAGGAATAAAATTAAAAGCTTGGGATTTTTAAATAATATATTAAAAATTTTTTTTAAAAAACTTTGCTTGATTTGTCTACTTAATAATCAAAATTTTTCTCCCTCAATATGGTTTGTAAGCTAGTGCCAATAATTGGGCTACTGTTGTCATTTAACTGTCAGAAATAGTGTTTTCATAAAAATAGCAGTATTATTTTTATTTATATATTAATTGTGTATGCCTTTCGGCTTTACAATCTACAGTATTATATTTCTAATACATTTCATTCCTATATACATTCCAAACTTAAAACTAAACTTAAAATAAACTTAAAATCTTCTCGACTTTTACTACTTCCAAAAGTGCTTTCTGCTTCTTCTTCTTTTGACCCTCTCTATTATTCTCCACCAGCTTATTACCACCAGTTTATTCTCCTGTTTTTCCTTTCCTTCTTACTATTTCCGCCATCCACCTCTTTCCTTCACTGCCTCCCTATAAAAATAGCAGTAAAGAATAAATATTCAGACTTCGGCTAAGACATGTATGGCTCAAAATGTTTTAAATTGTGTCAACTATCAACCACTTAAGGCTTTGCATCTTGCTACCAAACACCCTGTATATATATGTGGAAATAAAAGTACTATCCCGCTAACATAATGTGGAATCAAGGTACTCTATTTGGATTTATTCACATGTCGAATCAGTCAACTCGGATATTCAACTATGTAATATTTAAGCTTTTTGTCAGGATGTTAAAGAATTACATAATTTGTTTATTACATTTATTTAGTAAAATAATAACGATGATACGAGATAACGAGAATACAATATGATTACAGAACAATGAATAAACAAACTATCTTAAATTCTAGTTATTTTATACTGAGTCCTACATTAGCTTTTAGCTAGATTTATCTTGTTCATTTTGGTAAGCAAATATCTTCACGTATTCAATCAGTAGTTTAATTTTCACACATCAGCTTCAACCTTTGACTCGATTTCCATTCACAATATACACTTAGTAATCACATTATTTTACGCCTTTTCTAGCTCTGGTAGTTATGATTACTTAGTCTGCTCGATTTGTTTTTATTTCTATAGTATACTAGCTGTCCCGGCCACGCGTTGCTGTGACTTCTAGTCAACAGATGTCGCCATATGTCATCGTTTGGAGCTAACAGATAATTAATAGACAAATAGACAATAAATTGAGATGTAAGCTATCCTATCTTTCCAGGTGGATCAAACTGCACACGGTGTATAAATTTGATTAAAATCGGTTAAGTAGTTTAAGAGTTATTCGCGGACATACACGGACAAACAACGTGACACGTAATTTATATATAATAAGATAAACATGGACCACTATTTCGGACCTACAAGGAGATAAATTACGCATAACACTTATGACCTAATAAGATTGTGGACCTGATGAAGAGGTATCGGGAAGGGGTCATGGTGACACGTGCGGGTGAGAACTGCGCTTAGACCTCTGGATTTCGTCTCGGATTTAGACACTCTGGTTAACGGCTCCTGACAGCGATGGTTGATTTGACTACATTTATAATACTACATATTTTATTCGGATTGATTATTAATAAATATATTCTTGTTGAATTGATTGTAATATTTTAAAACAACCCTAACATATCAGAACAATACATAAAAATTCTTATTTTCTAAACCCACGTAGAAAGTGCAAATATAGTGAAGTAGAAAAAAAGTATTTTTTCTTTGTTTGTCCGGTAACAAGGGCGTGACAAATATATAATTTGTGTGTGTGCAGCGGCATGGCTAATTCACTGACATGGTTATAAATACATGTGGATAATATTGTGGATATGTCTTTTGAAGAAAATACATAAAGGAATTTTTAAGGAAAAAATTTAATTTTTGTGTTGATTAAGTATGCAGTATAATATGTATTGTGCACGCGATAATGAATAATGTGAGCGGTGAAAACGTATACAGCTTTAATTGGAGTGAAATTGGTGGAGTGGAATAATACGGACATTGTTTAGTTAAAGTTAATAAGAAACAGAAGCAAAGATTGAAATTCTTGGAACAGGAGTAAATATTGGAACCTGTAAAATTTGACATTAGAGAGATAATTATTGTTATAAAGAAGTTCACGGATGATTACTTAGTGATATTAAAGTGTGATGAGAAGTTTGAGGACATGTGATAATAGAATTTAAAAAGACATTGCTGTGAGCATTAAAGGTGATGAAAAGTTTAAGAGCAAGTTGGTGGTGCAATTTAAGAGAGCATTACCATTAAACAAATTATTTATTGACGATTGTTAGTGTGAGACATCTTCTGAACGACGCCTTGCAGTCTACTACATGGAGAAGTGAAAAAGGCTTAAGCGGTTTAAATTCGATATGAGCGAGGAGTATTTGGTTGACGTAGTTATAAGTTGAATACCAATTCTGAGTATTTAGAAGGAAGTCAGGTCGGCGAGATGTTCAATATTGAATTAAACGGCTACAAGAGTTCACATACGACACAGTAGACGAGAGCATTGATGCTTGACTCTGACTACTATGTGCCCGGGTTCGATCTCCATACCAGATATTATCTGGGTTTGGTTAAAATCATATTTAATTGGTTATGTGCAAGCATAATCATGAATATAAAAAAAAAACTTGATCACAAAAAAGAAAATTCGATAAAGAAAATAGACAGAGGAATAAAAATGAAAAAAGACGAAAAAACAGTTTTACAAGAAGAAAAATATAGTTGACGGAATAGATGATGCACTGGGAGGACTTCATTAGCAGTATGCCATTGGCAGACATGTGGAAAAAGTGATACAGAGTAATGAAGAAAAGTGATAATAGAATAAAAGAATCAGAGAAGGCAATGCAATGAGTGACATCATAGTGGAGGCGATGTATCAGCTGGAAAAAGGAAGTTATTAGAGAAGCAACGGAAGTGCACTGTCAACAAAAGTGTGTGAAAGTACCGTGGATAAAGCAGTACCTAATCCATATATTTCTAAAACCATATATTAATAAATAAAAAGGTTAATTAGTTAATTGACACGGAAAGTTCATGTACTTTAATAAAAATAAATAATCGTTAATATTTTGAAACTAAAGATATGTGAAGATAATGTAATACGTGTTTTACATAGTTTTACTGGCGCCGCAGTATCTAGTAATAACATTACAAAACTACTGATCTGCATAAGTGAATCTAAGGCTAAAGTTAATACAGTTGTGTTAGACGATAAGTGGATGATTTATGACTTAATAGTTGGATGTGACTTTGTAAACAAACCCTACATAAGGGAGAGCAGTGGTATCGGGTGTGGTAATACGATCCATCAGACTAGTTAAAGAACAGTGCATGAATATCAGTGACGTTGAGTTAGGCCATGGAATAAACATTTACAATATGACATTTGGGAACATTCTAACTTCAACAGTACAAACAATCTCCAACAATATAAAGTTAAGTGCGTTAATTTATTAAAAGAATATAATAAAATGTGTTGCGCTTACGCTGAGTCATATAGGAAAAACGCAACCTGTAAAATTAATACGTAGACCATAATAAGCTACCTGTAGTAGAGAGAGAAGCGTTTAATAGTATGATAAAGCGGCAAGATAATAATATTAAAAAGACATTTACATTCATCTTATGCAAGTACCGTGTGTGTATACACTTTAACAGATTAAATGCAATAATAACAAATTTGGGAATAATAATATTGATTTTAAATAATAATAATAAATTGGGAAATAAAATATATTTTACGGATCTCGATCTAGCTTAGGCTTTTACCAAGTACCAGTGAATAAAAATTTAATTGCAAAAACAGATTTTGTCATGCCTGACGAACAATTTAAATGTTTGCGTATACCAATGGGAAAAACCATTGCACTAAGTGTTTTTCAAAGACTTGTAAATAGACTTGAATAAGATTTGTGTTAGACCATAAAAAGATACGATAGCTTTTCTATACATTGAAGTCATTAATCAGTACTTGAAGGTTTAGAGCGGTTAAAGCAAGTGTTTCACGTGTTTCGAGAAAATGGATTAACGTCCGGGTTATCAAAGAGTTCATTTTTAAAAAACGAAAATTGACTATTTGGGACGTTAAATTAGTGCTCAAGGAGTGTGACCGAGGAAAAGAAAGATTGAAGCAGTGCAATAAATGTTAGGACAAACAATTCTTAGGACTTACTGGTTATTTTTGTAAATTTGTGTATAATAAGAAATCTGACAACTGACAATGAAATCTTGTAAAGTGGAGTTAAGGACAGACGCAACAAGAAGCATTTCATACGTTAAAATCAGTATTGACTACGAGAGTATATATCGGTGTATATTTGATCCTGCACACGAGACAAAACTACATACATACGCTAGTTCATCAGGAGTATAAGCTATGTTACTACAATTAATAGAAAAGGAGAAAAAACTAGTTGCATATATTGCAAGCAAGCAGCAGAGGACTACATTTACAAAAAAGAGTTTAATACCGAGAATAGCGCTGTGGTGGCTGGAGATTTAAGATTTTAATTGTGAGATTGATATGGAATAAATTCAACAGAACTTGACTGGATGTAGCGGCAGAACTAAAATATAAACAATTATTGCAAACTTATAAATAAAGTGTAAGGTGGGAAGCGTTCGGTTAAAATAAAATAGTATTTTACGGATTATGAGGTGAAAAATGGAAGAATTTTTGGAAAACTGAAAATAGAGTTATGCTGTGGATTAAACTTAAAAGTGTGTGATGGCAGATTGCAGAGAACAGGTCATTTCAGTATTGAAGAAATACATTGAGAGACCATCTGAGAGACTTTTCGAGACGAGCAAAAAGGAAAATAAATATTTTCTTGGTATAGTGGAAGCAGTTACAAAATTGAATACTTATCAAACCAGTTAAAAATCAAAAGACAAGACACATTACTAAAGTAATAATGGAGTATAAAATATTGTTCAGTATGTCACAAAAAATATAAGTGACCGTGGTTCTACCTTTACGTCGAAATTGTTTAAAGTATTTTGTGAGACATATGGGATTAAGCATGTTCTTAATGCAGTAGTAACAACAAAAGCTAATGGACAATGTGAAATATATAATAGAACAATAGTGATCTACTATGATTTGTGGTGAGGAGGAAAATAAATGAGACACATTTGTGAAGGAAATACAGTGACGGAGAACTAGTAACAATACAAATCACAGGAGATACAGCCGCATGCCAGAGTCGTAAGCTACACTCTAAGTTCAAAGGACCTTATCGTGTGGTCAGGACTTTGCCGAACGACAGATACGAATTGTAAGATCTGCGAGAAGGGTCACGCAGAAACACTGCCACAGTACCGGCCGACAAAATGAAACCGTGGATTACAGTCATCTAACTGACATGGGCCGATTCAACATACGCATAACATGATGCATTTTTTTTCAGAAAGACATCAGACTAATTAATTTGAATATATTTCAGAACACCCGTAGATTAGAGGACTAATCTATGTCAGTATGGCCGAATGTTAGAACCCTTATACACTACACCACTGCACTGCATTACCGAGAACTAAGATAAGCTAACAATTTTAAGTGGGGATTATATGATCCCCCTCTTACCCCGCTAAGCATGACATAGCCCTGGAGTTAAGATCGGGGAGCTTAACGATGTTAAAAAAAACTAATTTAAATTTTTATTAAAAGGTTATATTTCACTTGTTAATTACTTGTTACAATTTTAAAGATTTATTCTTAGGTAACTAGGTTTTGTTCACTTAATTCTAATTGACAGTAATTTGCTATTAATTACAATGGACTAATATAAAGTATAACTACTCCGCGATGGAAAGTTAGTAATTATAATGACCCAGAGTGTTGGGAGTTGTATTCTTTTATAGTAAGTTATTATCGATATTGTCTCCTGTTGATGTCTGGAATATTTCCTGTTTACTCTAAGAAACTTGGATTAGATCGTAGCTTCCTAGGTTTCAATATCTGTTGGATGTTTACTAGTAATGACAGATTAATACTGAGAACTATTGTTGTAATAAAGTCTGTTAGTTGATCTTGCAGGTGGTAACTCCTCCCTTCCCAGAGAGAAAATTACTTCAAAAACGTCTTTCTGTTATTGATGGATTTTCTTCGGTTTCTACCTGTATGGGCACTTCTATTAAGTTTATTTCGGTTTTACCTTTTCTTTTTATTGATCTTTTTCTTAAATATAATATTACAATAGTACTTATGATTATTACAATGATTATAATAGTGCTTATATTAAAGTAGTGAAATGTAGGTAAGACACTGCTATTTTCTGGTATATCAGGTAATGAACGAAGTTCATCTCTTAGCTTGTCAATTTCATCTAGATTATTATGTGTTATTTTTATGGGGTTAAATATAGTTATATTTTCGGGTATCTTCATTCTTGGTATGGATTGCAGGTGGTAGTTAAAGTTCTGCTCTAGATGACGGTTGTAGGTCGTCAGCGAGGTTCCGTCTTTTTGGTCAAGCATGCAGTTTTACTTAAGGTGTATCAGGTACGTGTTATGTATGGTGAAGTTGTTACTTCTTTTATTACACCATAGCGTCGCTTGTTGTGGTCTTGGGTAGATTAAAATTCAGGTGCTGTCTTAAAGGGGTTGTATCTTCGGTCGATCTAGTTTTACATAGACAGGGTGACAGTGTTTAGCTAATCCTTTGATCAGGTTGACTTCACAGGGTGCTTCTTCGTTAGGCTGGTACTCATTTAGTTCACACATATAGTTTTGTTCTGAAACTTCAGTGCATAGTTTTTCGTGTAGTATGAATTGGTGTTGATTGATTAGTACCAAAGGTGTTTGTGGTAATATCATTTGGAAATTTTCTTTCGTTGAGACTGGTATGGAGTATAAATGATAGTAATCAAAAGGTGTTGGATTTACCAGAGGTATATTTAGGATGAAGGTTATTTTTGTATCTCGTTGAAAGGCGGAAACGGAAATTGCTTTTTCGTATTGGGATAAGGTTGCAGCTTGAATAGGGTAAGGTAGTTGTTCGTAACCTTTGTTTAATTTCTGTATATTTTTTAGTTCATACTCGAGCTGGTTAGCTTGTATTATCGATGGGTGTAGTGTTTTCGTTTTCGCAAATGTGATTGCGTTTTCTACATTTTCCACTAGGTGTAGAATTGTTGATATGAAGTCTGTTATCTGCTGGTACGCTATATGTATTTCGATTATTCGGAAATTCTGTTTAGCTTTCTTCTCTTCTTCGTTCTGGTTTTCTTGAAGCGATTTAATTTGTGACTGGAGTCCTTCCTGGTTGATATTAATGTCTTTTATGTTTTGAGTTAGTTCGTCTAAAGATTTTGTTATTAGCGATATCTTTTTGTTAGCTATTTCTGACTGACTTTTCTGATTATTTTCCAACTGATGGATGGCTTCTTCAAATTTCATTCCATCTTCGGCGTCTAGGTAGCCGGTTATTGCTTTAAAGACGCTTCCTAAGAGGTTTATAGATTCTCTTTGTCGAGTTTTTTTCTAAGGTTGCCGGGATTATGTGATCTAATTTTCGCCGTATCTCATCTAAGATTATATTTATTATTTTCTCTTGATTGTTGAACTACGCGTTTGTTCCTTCTGGTATTTTTCTTTGTATTAATTTTATTTGGGTCTTTACGAGTGTCAACTCATTTAATAAGTTCTTTAACTCTAATGTCTTTATTAGGTGCCATTTGTTGATTTTATTAAATGCGGTTCCTATTTTTATTGGGTATAGTCCGTTGTTGTCGGCTAGTGAAGTTATTCGACAGTCGTTTAGTCGGTCGCCATAAGTAATGGTGCTTATGAGGAGACACCATCTGCAATAGAAATTTCTTTTGTACTTACTATTTCATTTGCGTGAGTAATTCTTAACTTATGGTTTCTTTGGTTTTTCAGTTCGTATCGATGGTGTTCTAGAACTCGGTTAATTGTATAGGGTCCTATGATTCTATTCTTAGTTTTTGATCTGTTTGTTTCTTTTACATAAACAATTTCTCCAGGTCGGAATGTTGTTTCTGGCCGTTTTTCATTTCGGTGTTCTATGATTTTCGTTTTTTGTTTGTGTATTAAGTCTTGTATTTGACTATACATATTTTTTGTTCTTTGTTTATGGTGTTCAGAATAGAGTTCTTGCATAGTTTGGCTGTTATTCGCATTCATAGGATTGTGGGACTCTGTATGGCCCGATATGATTTCTTGGGGTGTTTATTTTGTCGTAGTATTTGGGGTGTTATTATATGCGAGTATTGCGTATATCATTAGATTCTCGGGTTGTTCATCTGGTTCCTTGAGTTTTAGTATCCTGTATAGTTCGATTAAAGTTGAGTGTAATCTTTCCACTGGTGAATTACCTTCATGATGTAATGCTGTGGTAAACCGTGGTTGTATATCGTGAAATTTGAATAGATCTTCTATTACTTTATTTTTAAATTCAGTACCGTTGTCGGATGTGATTACTTTTGGTATACCGTGATGTGTAAAGTATAAGTATATATATATATATATATCATCGTCGACACAACAACAACGCGCAACTCAAAATCCTAGGGCGTGGGGAAGTTTATCTGGGGTTTTGAATGTCACTCTCATTTGACGCAAAACATCGTAATTTATCCGATAACTGCCACATATAGCACCACAAAAATTAGGTCGCCAATAGGATCAAAATTTCGACTCGGGTATATACAGGGTGTCCCAAAATTTAACGATAAGCCGGCACCAGAAGGTGGTCCTGCTCATGACTACACAAGAAAAAAAGAAGAAAAAAAATTATCTCATTTTGTTTAGGAATTAGAAAAAAAATAATTTTTTTTCGAAAATTGAAACACCTTAAGATGTTAATAGTAATTAGTAATGCTACTAAGCTCCGGGCTAAAATTTTATCATTTTATTTTAACCCTATTCAGAGAACATTTTCAATGTGTGCTACAAACCCTTTTTTGTCCGTTTCAAATAGATAGAATTTATACTGTATTATTATTATATATGCGTTTTTTAATCAGGGTAATTTCTTTAACTCATAATCATGTATCAGGGATTCCTGTTTCACACCATCATATTGTTCACCCTCCACTAGAACCGCATTGTTAGCTATACAGCCAAATAAACCATTGAACCAATAAATTTGACTCTACAATATGTATATGTATTTAAGCTATTATACAGAGAAGTGTACAAGGACCGTTTTGAAAGAAGTGTACAAAGACCGTTTATGATGTTGGGCATGTTTTTGACCTTTATTTGATAACGACGTTTATTTACATTGTTTCTTTAATTCGTTTTACATTCATAGTTTAAAGATAAACAGGTCATGAATAACTGATACCGGCGAATCATGAATAATTGACTCGTCAGCATTATCTCAAAAAGGTTTAAGGAATCACCGTTGACATAGCTGCAGAATACGAAGTATAATTAATATGGTATACCTTTTAAATCAAAGCAGTGATTAATTTGCCTTTATCGAAATTTTCATTCCTACGAGTTCAGTGATTGATCAGTAAGTTTAAGGTCCTTTCTCGCCGCAACTGTTATCGCCGCATTTTTCATGATCCATCTAGCTGGACTGAAGAAACTTTCCACTTTTTTTACATATTACGACCGAGGCGGATATTAGACGCTGATTGAAGAATCCTCACAACAACTCACAACATTTCCCAAATGTAGTAAGGTATATTATCATCCGTACACATTAATGCAACTTGAACAAGCAACCTTCCGCATTCATATATATTCATTAATAAGTTACCGTTATTTAAATACAGAGCATTGTCCACATGTGAGAGTCAGAACCTCGTTCAGCACCGTGTAAGAGCAATCCTTTATGCTGACGACTTTGTTATTTACTACAGCAACAAAGACATAGTATTAGCTAAAAGAAAACTTCAATCACCTCTATGCTTCCTAGAAGACTGGCCTAATAAAACAGAATATACACTTTTTACTAACATAAGTAAATCAATGAAGCTTATTTTTGTTCCAAAACTGACAATATATAGCAATGATCATTTATATACATAAAATTTCATATTTAGGAATGATTTTCAATGAAAAATTATACTGGGTCATCCATATCAAAATGCTAAAAACAAAGTGTACCTAGTAATGTGATAAACGTTATGAAAGTTATATTATGCAATAATTTAAACGGTAAATAGATTATGGTGGAATTAAATATCAAACAGTAAATAATAATATTCTCAAACTTATTGACAGTATTTATAATGCAGTATATAAGATTAGCCATGAGTGTAACTCCATTGTAAATCCTCTTCTACAAAAGCGCATTGCAGTAGCAGACAAAAGGACATTTTAGTAGTTATCTTCTAAAAATATTTCTACTGACATAATTAATACGGAAAGAATATATGTACGATACGATAAATACATGCAAGTAATATATTTTTAATAACAAAATGCCTCAAACTTTTAAGTTTGGATTTTATCCACATTACAAAAGAGTACATTTACATATTAATACAATACTTCGTTAACGTTACGTCTCATTACGTAACACTAAAGTTTCAATATTATTTTTATATTCTACCATATATATATATATATACTTTTATTTTATCTTTATATTTTTTGATTTATGAAATTAAAAGGGAGTGGGAGGAGAACAGAAAAACAACATGCACAAGCGAGAGAATTAATAATTTATTTCTCTTTGAAGGATGATGTTTCATTTTAATTCATTCATCCACCTCGTTATATTTATGTTATTATTTAAGTTGCGAGTTATTTATACTTCATGAACAGTGGCCCAGTTTAATTTATCCTTTATTTAGTATACAATTGTTCAACATTAATATGCCCAAAGCATTCATCTTGACTCTGATAATAAATTACAACCCCTTCCCTACGGAATGTAATCAAAGCTACAATCAGGGAAAATGGTATTGAGCCCCCACTGTTTTTTGCTCAATTTAATTACGAAGCAATCACCGGGTAGGTGAGAGGTGTCCGCCTTGGGGAAATAATAAAGGGAACACTTCATTATAATTTCTCGTACAATATATTTTATTCTTTTAATTGCTTTCAAGATATTAACATTCTTTCATTTTCAATTCTCTTATAGCTTTAAATATTCCTTTGAAGATTCTAATGCTATTATTATACATTTGTAGTCGTATTATTCCGGAATTAAGTATTTTCAAGAAATAAAATGTGCAAGACAAACTGGCGCAAATTTCTTGTTAAATGAATAACAGTTCTTTTATGAAATGAATAAATTGTGTTACTGCTAAAATAATAATGAAGATTTCAGCTTAGCGCGCACTGTGGAAAAAACTTCGGTGTTAGAATTCTATGTGAATTTAAAAAAAACAGGTGTGTGTATGTTCATATGATTCCATTAAATAATTTGCGTTTTCTTTCTAAGTACGCGCTAAGCGTAAATGAATTGGCATTCTTCAGTATTATTCAATCAGGTATTTTTTCATTTATATAACTTTCTGTGCGTTTTTTTGTTATCATTTCTGTATTTGGATCATCCGGTTCAGGTGTGAGGCAACTCTGAATATTGAGTTTTCATATAACGACGAAACCGGTATTTGAGTTGTGTGCATTCCTGCGGTATTCGACTAGTTTATCTGCTTTATAGTTTTGCTTGGTTGCATTTATGAATTAATTTTTCAACAAATTTTGATACGGTGCCCGTCTAAGGCACGCTACGCCACTAAGGATAAATGAGATTTCTGACGCGATTCCTGATGAAACGTTACTTTATTATTGACAAATGCGGCCATTACTTCTTGATTTCATCATTCAAACGCTTCACATAATTTACAACATTTAATGTGTCTATCTAGTTCTATTTAGTTATTTTCGTAAGTAGGTATCCTTTTGATAATTTTTTGTTTTTAATAGTTCTAAAATAGATTTTGCTATATACACGTAGTTTTTGAAAACCATGTCACCATTTTTTATAGCTAAAAGTTTTATTATGTGGTGGAATTGAGCTAAAACTTATATATGAAAATTGACTGACATCCTGCTCAGAAAACACTTTGCTATAATCCTTTTTAAGCACTTTTGGAAACTTTTATTTGATTTAAAGTTCTTTCTGGATTTATTCAGAAAAATATTTTGTAGTCAGTCTGATTTCAATGAAAATATTCAATTTTTTTTGGTAATGAGAAATCTAAATGAAAAATTGTGACAAATACTGTATTTATGCTTCCTATTTCCTTAAAATTGGATTTCTACCAAAATTAGAATAAAAATTACAATTTATTGTGAAGCAAGTGGATTTTGGTTTTATTTTCTGGTTGTAGTAATGTTTATTTTAATTATCTCAGTTTACTCCTAACTTTATACAGATACATAAATCCGTTCACGTCATTTACGTATTAGAAACTGATGAAGCTATAAATTTAAGTAATAGTACATTAAATTTAACAATTAATTACTTGTTAACAATTAATTTTGTAACAGCTTAAATAGAGTTTCTAAGAAATACATCTTTAGAAGACTTACTGTACAAATGAATTCTCTGTTTAACGAGCTTTATATAGTCAAAATCACGATAGATCGGCGGTGACTTATACTTAAAAGAGGTTATAAGAGCGGTATAAATTTATAATACGATAATAAATTTTGTCTTATTCGTTTCTATATACATTATAGAAAAATAAATGAGTCAGTGCTTTTTAGTTATATCAGCAGTTTATACCCCACAACTTGTTTTAAATATGAACTCTCGTAACTTCAACCATATATGCAATATCTTCTACTTATCTCAGTTTCTCTGAAAACATTTTGTTCCTTTGATTCTAAGAGCTTTATAAGATATTAACGATAATTTACTTCTTGAATATCCTATTTATATGGAATTACAAAAGAACGATGTAGGCACAGTAATACGATATTTGATATAATTACTTCGTTATTCTATGATATGAACAGGTTTTCTTTATTCTACTTTTACGTTTATTACATTTTTATCTTTTAAGTCCTTTATATATTTTTTTAAATTTAATTTATTTAACGTCAACCTATCCTATCGACAAAAAAAAGACCTTTTTACACAGAGTAGACTTAACTTTGTTGATTGATTTGTACAAAATAAATAAAAATTAGTTGTTAGTAATAGTGACTATCAAGAAAATATTTTTAAATTTTATTTTGCTACGACTACTAAACCTGCTTTAAATAATTAAACATGAAACTCGGATTTCTCACGGATTTTAATTTATGTATATACTATGTATGACAGGGATCCCAAAATTTTTGGAACAACCACATTCAAATCACAGATTCAATACTGTTTAATGTAAATATACGTAAATCAATTTACCTATCTGAGTAAAGACAGAGAAGCAACTAAAATTATTGTGTTCGCGTCTGTTATCATACTTCTACGGATTGATGAGTCTGCAATATTGTAAAGCAGACAGTGCTGGTTACAAAATAGGATAACCTGTAAGAAAAAGAGAAAGGTTCGTGCAATAAGTAGAATAATGATGTACGTAATAGTTAGGTAACTAACCTCGTGAGGAGACAACTAACCGTATCCATCTTACTGGAAAGTTTTGACCTACTTTCGTGGAAAATATGAGTTAGTTTTGGGGTATTATTATTGACAGCATCTGGTATGCACATATTACGTTAAGCATTTATAACAACTTCAGAATGTTTTGTACAAACATATCACATTGTTAGATCACTATCTAATAGCAATAACCAGAGATGTGCACAAATAATTTTCGAAAGAATTTAAATACAAAATGCAAATATCTCCTAATTTTTCCATATCAAATGCAAAATACAAAATAAATTACATGTAAGTATTTAAGTACAAAATACAAAATAAATTACATGTTAGTATTTAAGTATAAAATACATAATTAAAAAATACTGTTGACAAAATAGAATACTTTTATTTTTTCTTTATTACCTATAATAATTTACATATGAGGCGTCTAGAAGCAAAGGGATGTAATTGACAAATTATAAAAATTTAAGATAACCAGCGCAAACGATAGAAGTTGTACTAAACTATTTAATGGCCGAGAGATATAAGCAAAAACTTGGACAGATTTTACTATATATCGTGAATTCTAAAACTTACTAAACGGAAACGCCTTTACGATCTTAATTTTAAATTCGATTACTGAGGAATATTACGTTTGTCACTTACATTCCTTTGCATCTAGACGTCTCATATGATGTAAGTAATAATTATGTCACGGATTTTAATACCACTATTTGTTTAAACAATTTATTATTTAATTTTTGTCGATGAGGTCTCAATATTATCTCTGTGGCATATCTTGTGGCAAGCAAGTGTTAATTTTTTAAAAATATGTTTATTATGTATGAATACCTTTTAAATAATGTACCTTTTAAATAATGCAACGTTTCTTAATCTGTGGTTGTGTTAGCATGTTCACTGACTTTCGAAGAGTCTAAGTCCTCCACAAACAATTTATACTTTTTCGACACCTCTATGCCACACCTTGTCACACTTTGTATACGTTACTTATGTTAGAATTTTAAAGTTAGAACTTTATTAAAACAACACATTTATAATAGCAGTAATAAAGCATAAAATATTTATATGTAGCTGGTTTAGGGATTAAATTAGGAATAAAATTAAAAGCTTGGGATTTTTAAATAATATATTAAAAATTTTTTTTAAAAAACTTTGCTTGATTTGTCTACTTAATAATCAAAATTTTTCTCCCTCAATATGGTTTGTAAGCTAGTGCCAATAATTGGGCTACTGTTGTCATTTAACTGTCAGAAATAGTGTTTTCATAAAAATAGCAGTATTATTTTTATTTATATATTAATTGTGTATGCCTTTCGGCTTTACAATCTACAGTATTATATTTCTAATACATTTCATTCCTATATACATTCCAAACTTAAAACTAAACTTAAAATAAACTTAAAATCTTCTCGACTTTTACTACTTCCAAAAGTGCTTTCTGCTTCTTCTTCTTTTGACCCTCTCTATTATTCTCCACCAGCTTATTACCACCAGTTTATTCTCCTGTTTTTCCTTTCCTTCTTACTATTTCCGCCATCCACCTCTTTCCTTCACTGCCTCCCTATAAAAATAGCAGTAAAGAATAAATATTCAGACTTCGGCTAAGACATGTATGGCTCAAAATGTTTTAAATTGTGTCAACTATCAACCACTTAAGGCTTTGCATCTTGCTACCAAACACCCTGTATATATATGTGGAAATAAAAGTACTATCCCGCTAACATAATGTGGAATCAAGGTACTCTATTTGGATTTATTCACATGTCGAATCAGTCAACTCGGATATTCAACTATGTAATATTTAAGCTTTTTGTCAGGATGTTAAAGAATTACATAATTTGTTTATTACATTTATTTAGTAAAATAATAACGATGATACGAGATAACGAGAATACAATATGATTACAGAACAATGAATAAACAAACTATCTTAAATTCTAGTTATTTTATACTGAGTCCTACATTAGCTTTTAGCTAGATTTATCTTGTTCATTTTGGTAAGCAAATATCTTCACGTATTCAATCAGTAGTTTAATTTTCACACATCAGCTTCAACCTTTGACTCGATTTCCATTCACAATATACACTTAGTAATCACATTATTTTACGCCTTTTCTAGCTCTGGTAGTTATGATTACTTATTTCTATAGTATACTAGCTGTCCCGGCCACGCGTTGCTGTGACTTCTAGTCAACAGATGTCGCCATATGTCATCGTTTGGAGCTAACAGATAATTAATAGACAAATAGACAATAAATTGAGATGTAAGCTATCCTATCTTTCCAGGTGGATCAAACTGCACACGGTGTATAAATTTGATTAAAATCGGTTAAGTAGTTTAAGAGTTATTCGCGGACATACACGGACAAACAACGTGACACGTAATTTATATATAATAAGATAAACATGGACCACTATTTCGGACCTACAAGGAGATAAATTACGCATAACACTTATGACCTAATAAGATTGTGGACCTGATGAAGAGGTATCGGGAAGGGGTCATGGTGACACGTGCGGGTGAGAACTGCGCTTAGACCTCTGGATTTCGTCTCGGATTTAGACACTCTGGTTAACGGCTCCTGACAGCGATGGTTGATTTGACTACATTTATAATACTACATATTTTATTCGGATTGATTATTAATAAATATATTCTTGTTGAATTGATTGTAATATTTTAAAACAACCCTAACATATCAGAACAATACATAAAAATTCTTATTTTCTAAACCCACGTAGAAAGTGCAAATATAGTGAAGTAGAAAAAAAGTATTTTCTCTTTGTTTGTCCGGTAACAAGGGCGTGACAAATATATAATTTGTGTGTGTGCAGCGGCATGGCTAATTCACTGACATGGTTATAAATACATGTGGATAATATTGTGGATATGTCTTTTGAAGAAAATACATAAAGGAATTTTTAAGGAAAAAATTTAATTTTTGTGTTGATTAAGTATGCAGTATAATATGTATTGTGCACGCGATAATGAATAATGTGAGCGGTGAAAACGTATACAGCTTTAATTGGAGTGAAATTGGTGGAGTGGAATAATACGGACATTGTTTAGTTAAAGTTAATAAGAAACAGAAGCAAAGATTGAAATTCTTGGAACAGGAGTAAATATTGGAACCTGTAAAATTTGACATTAGAGAGATAATTATTGTTATAAAGAAGTTCACGGATGATTACTTAGTGATATTAAAGTGTGATGAGAAGTTTGAGGACATGTGATAATAGAATTTAAAAAGACATTGCTGTGAGCATTAAAGGTGATGAAAAGTTTAAGAGCAAGTTGGTGGTGCAATTTAAGAGAGCATTACCATTAAACAAATTATTTATTGACGATTGTTAGTGTGAGACATCTTCTGAACGACGCCTTGCAGTCTACTACATGGAGAAGTGAAAAAGGCTTAAGCGGTTTAAATTCGATATGAGCGAGGAGTATTTGGTTGACGTAGTTATAAGTTGAATACCAATTCTGAGTATTTAGAAGGAAGTCAGGTCGGCGAGATGTTCAATATTGAATTAAACGGCTACAAGAGTTCACATACGACACAGTAGACGAGAGCATTGATGCTTGACTCTAACTACTATGTGCCCGGGTTCGATCTCCATACCAGATATTATCTGGGTTTGGTTAAAATCATATTTAATTGGTTATGTGCAAGCATAATCATGAATATAAAAAAAAAACTTGATCACAAAAAAGAAAATTCGATAAAGAAAATAGACAGAGGAATAAAAATGAAAAAAGACGAAAAAACAGTTTTACAAGAAGAAAAATATAGTTGACGGAATAGATGATGCACTGGGAGGACTTCATTAGCAGTATGCCATTGGCAGACATGTGGAAAAAGTGATACAGAGTAATGAAGAAAAGTGATAATAGAATAAAAGAATCAGAGAAGGCAATGCAATGAGTGACATCATAGTGGAGGCGATGTATCAGCTGGAAAAAGGAAGTTATTAGAGAAGCAACGGAAGTGCACTGTCAACAAAAGTGTGTGAAAGTACCGTGGATAAAGCAGTACCTAATCCATATATTTCTAAAACCATATATTAATAAATAAAAAGGTTAATTAGTTAATTGACACGGAAAGTTCATGTACTTTAATAAAAATAAATAATCGTTAATATTTTGAAACTAAAGATATGTGAAGATAATGTAATACGTGTTTTACATAGTTTTACTGGCGCCGCAGTATCTAGTAATAACATTACAAAACTACTGATCTGCATAAGTGAATCTAAGGCTAAAGTTAATACAGTTGTGTTAGACGATAAGTGGATGATTTATGACTTAATAGTTGGATGTGACTTTGTAAACAAACCCTACATAAGGGAGAGCAGTGGTATCGGGTGTGGTAATACGATCCATCAGACTAGTTAAAGAACAGTGCATGAATATCAGTGACGTTGAGTTAGGCCATGGAATAAACATTTACATTATGACATTTGGGAACATTCTAACTTCAACAGTACAAACAATCTCCAACAATATAAAGTTAAGTGCGTTAATTTATTAAAAGAATATAATAAAATGTGTTGCGCTTACGCTGAGTCATATAGGAAAAACGAAACCTGTAAAATTAATACGTAGACCATAATAAGCTACCTGTAGTAGAGAGAGAAGCGTTTAATAGTATGATAAAGCGGCAAGATAATAATATTAAAAAGACATTTACATTCATCTTATGCAAGTACCGTGTGTGTATACACTTTAACAGATTAAATGCAATAATAACAAATTTGGGAATAATAATATTGATTTTAAATAATAATAATAAATTGGGAAATAAAATATATTTTACGGATCTCGATCTAGCTTAGGCTTTTACCAAGTACCAGTGAATAAAAATTTAATTGCAAAAACAGATTTTGTCATGCCTGACGAACAATATAAATGTTTGCGTATACCAATGGGAAAAACCATTGCACTAAGTGTTTTTCAAAGACTTGTAAATAGACTTGAATAAGATTTGTGTTAGACCATGAAAAGATACGATAGCTTTTCTATACATTGAAGTCATTAATCAGTACCTGAAGGTTTAGAGCGGTTAAAGCAAGTGTTTCACGTGTTTCGAGAAAATGGATTAACGTCCGGGTTATCAAAGAGTTCATTTTTAAAAAACGAAAATTGACTATTTGGGACGTTAAATTAGTGCTCAAGGAGTGTGACCGAGGAAAAGAAAGATTGAAGCAGTGCAATAAATGTTAGGACAAACAATTCTTAGGACTTACTGGTTATTTTTGTAAATTTGTGTATAATAAGAAATCTGACAACTGACAATGAAATCTTGTAAAGTGGAGTTAAGGACAGACGCAACAAGAAGCATTTCATACGTTAAAATCAGTATTGACTACGAGAGTATATATCGGTGTATATTTGATCCTGCACACGAGACAAAACTACATACATACGCTAGTTCATCAGGAGTATAAGCTATGTTACTACAATTAATAGAAAAGGAGAAAAAACTAGTTGCATATATTGCAAGCAAGCAGCAGAGGACTACATTTACAAAAAAGAGTTTAATACCGAGAATAGCGCTGTGGTGGCTGGAGATTTAAGATTTTAATTGTGAGATTGATTTGGAATAAATTCAACAGAACTTGACTGGATGTAGCGGCAGAACTAAAATATAAACAATTATTGCAAACTTATACATAAAGTGTAAGGTGGGAAGCGTTCGGTTAAAATAAAATAGTATTTTACGGATTATGAGGTGAAAAATGGAAGAATTTTTGGAAAACTGAAAATAGAGTTATGCTGTGGATTAAACTTAAAAGTGTGTGATGGCAGATTGCAGAGAACAGGTCATTTCAGTATTGAAGAAATACATTGAGAGACCATCTGAGAGACTTTTCGAGACGAGCAAAAAGGAAAATAAATATTTTCTTGGTATAGTGGAAGCAGTTACAAAATTGAATACTTATCAAACCAGTTAAAAATCAAAAGACAAGACACATTACTAAAGTAATAATGGAGTATAAAATATTGTTCAGTATGTCACAAAAAATATAAGTGACCGTGGTTCTACCTTTACGTCGAAATTGTTTAAAGTATTTTGTGAGACATATGGGATTAAGCATGTTCTTAATGCAGTAGTAACAACAAAAGCTAATGGACAATGTGAAATATATAATAGAACAATAGTGATCTACTATGAGTTGTGGTGAGGAGGAAAATAAATGAGACACATTTGTGAATTCACAAATAAAAGAACATATAACGCAGGACCAGGCAAAACAGAAGGCACGATATGACGCTGCACACAGGCTACCAAGGAAATACAGTGACGGAGAACTAGTAACAATACAAATCACAGGAGATACAGCCGCATGCCAGAGTCGTAAGCTACACTCTAAGTTCAAAGGACCTTATCGTGTGGTCAGGACTTTGCCGAACGACAGATACGAATTGTAAGATCTGCGAGAAGGGTCACGCAGAAACACTGCCACAGTACCGGCCGACAAAATGAAACCGTGGATTACAGTCATCTAACTGACATGGGCCGATTCAACATACGCATAACATGATGCATTTTTTTTCAGAAAGACATCAGACTAATTAATTTGAATATATTTCAGAACACCCGTAGATTAGAGGACTAATCTATGTCAGTATGGCCGAATGTTAGAACCCTTATACACTACACCACTGCACTGCATTACCGAGAACTAAGATAAGCTAACAATTTTAAGTGGGGATTATATGATCCCCCTCTTACCCCGCTAAGCATGACATAGCCCTGGAGTTAAGATCGGGGAGCTTAACGATGTTAAAAAAAACTAATTTAAATTTTTATTAAAGGTTATATTTCACTTGTTAATTACTTGTTACAATTTTAAAGATTTATTCTTAGGTAACTAGGTTTTGTTCACTTAATTCTAATTGACAGTAATTTGCTATTAATTACAATGGACTAATATAAAGTATAACTACTCCGCGATGGAAAGTTAGTAATTATAATGACCCAGAGTGTTGGGAGTTGTATTCTTTTATAGTAAGTTATTATCGATATTGTCTCCTGTTGATGTCTGGAATATTTCCTGTTTACTCTAAGAAACTTGGATTAGATCGTAGCTTCCTAGGTTTCAATATCTGTTGGATGTTTACTAGTAATGACAGATTAGTACTGAGAACTATTGTTGTAATAAAGTCTGTTAGTTGATCTTGCAGGTGGGAACTCCTCCCTTCCTAGAGAGAAAATTACTTCAAAAACGTCTTTCTGTTATTGATGGATTTTCTTCGGTTTCTACCTGTATGGGCACTTCTATTAAGTTTATTTCGGTTTTACCTTTTCTTTTTATTGATCTTTTTCTTAAATATAATATTACAATAGTACTTATGATTATTACAATGATTATAATAGTGCTTATATTAAAGTAGTGAAATGTAGGTAAGACACTGCTATTTTCTGGTATATCAGGTAATGAACGAAGTTCATCTCTTAGCTTGTCAATTTCATCTAGATTATTATGTGTTATTTTTATGGGGTTAAATATAGTTATATTTTCGGGTATCTTCATTCTTGGTATGGATTGCAGGTGGTAGTTAAAGTTCTGCTCTAGATGACGGTTGTAGGTCGTCAGCGAGGTTCCGTCTTTTTGGTCAAGCATGCAGTTTTACTTAAGGTGTATCAGGTACGTGTTATGTATGGTGAAGTTGTTACTTCTTTTATTACACCATAGCGTCGCTTGTTGTGGTCTTGGGTAGATTAAAATCCAGGTGCTGTCTTAAAGGGGTTGTATCTTCGGTCGATCTAGTTTTACATAGACAGGGTGACAGTGTTTAGCTAATCCTTTGATCAGGTTGACTTCACAGGGTGCTTCTTCGTTAGGCTGGTACTCATTTAGTTCACACATATAGTTTTGTTCTGAAACTTCAGTGCATAGTTTTTCGTGTAGTATGAATTGGTGTTGATTGATTAGTACCAAAGGTGTTTGTGGTAATATCATTTGGAAATTTTCTTTCGTTGAGACTGGTATGGAGTATAAATGATAGTAATCAAAAGGTGTTGGATTTACCAGAGGTATATTTAGGATGAAGGTTATTTTTCTATCTCGTTGAAAGGCGGAAACGGAAATTGCTTTTTCGTATTGGGATAAGGTTGCAGCTTGAATAGGGTAAGGTAGTTGTTCGTAACCTTTGTTTAATTTCTGTATATTTTTTAGTTCATACTCGAGCTGGTTAGCTTGTATTATCGATGGGTGTAGTGTTTTCGTTTTCGCAAATGTGATTGCGTTTTCTACATTTTCCACTAGGTGTAGAATTGTTGATATGAAGTCTGTTATCTGCTGGTACGCTATATGTATTTCGATTATTCGGAAATTCTGTTTAGCTTTCTTCTCTTCTTCGTTCTGGTTTTCTTGAAGCGATTTAATTTGTGACTGGAGTCCTTCCTGGTTGATATTAATGTCTTTTATGTTTTGAGTTAGTTCGTCTAAAGATTTTGTTATTAGCGATATCTTTTTGTTAGCTATTTCTGACTGACTTTTCTGATTATTTTCCAACTGATGGATGGCTTCTTCGAATTTCATTCCATCTTCGGCGTCTAGGTAGCCGGTTATTGCTTTAAAGACGCTTCCTAAGAGGTTTATAGATTCTCTTTGTCGAGTTTTTTTCTAAGGTTGCCAGGATTATGTGATCTAATTTTCGCCGTATCTCATCTAAGATTATATTTATTATTTTCTCTTGATTGTTGAACTACGCGTTTGTTCCTTCTGGTATTTTTCTTTGTATTAATTTTATTTGGGTCTTTACGAGTGTCAACTCATTTAATAAGTTCTTTAACTCCAATGTCTTTATTAGGTGCCATTTGTTGATTTTATTAAATGCGGTTCCTATTTTTATTGGGTATAGTCCGTTGTTGTCGGCTAGTGAAGTTATTCGACAGTCGTTTAGTCGGTCGCCATAAGTAATGGTGCTTATGAGGAGACACCATCTGCAATAGAAATTTCTTTTGTACTTACTATTTCATTTGCGTGAGTAATTCTTAACTTATGGTTTCTTTGGTTTTTCAGTTCGTATCGATGGTGTTCTAGAACTCGGTTAATTGTATAGGGTCCTATGATTCTATTCTTAGTTTTTGATCTGTTTGTTTCTTTTACATAAACAATTTCTCCAGGTCGGAATGTTGTTTCTGGCCGTTTTTCATTTCGGTGTTCTATGATTTTCGTTTTTTGTTTGTGTATTAAGTCTTGTATTTGACTATACATATTTTTTGTTCTTTGTTTATGGTGTTCAGAATAGAGTTCTTGCATAGTTTGGCTGTTATTCGCATTCATAGGATTGTGGGACTCTGTATGGCCCGATATGATTTCTTGGGGTGTTTATTTTGTCGTAGTATTTGGGGTGTTATTATATGCGAGTATTGCGTATATCATTAGATTCTCGGGTTGTTCATCTGGTTCCTTGAGTTTTAGTATCCTGTATAGTTCGATTAAAGTTGAGTGTAATCTTTCCACTGGTGAATTACCTTCATGATGTAATGCTGTGGTAAACCGTGGTTGTATATCGTGAAATTTGAATAGATCTTCTATTACTTTATTTTTAAATTCAGTACCGTTGTCGGATGTAATTACTTTTGGTATACCGTGATGTGTAAAGTATGTTATTAGTTGTAAGGATATTTCAGTTGAACTTTTACTCAAGACTTTTAGTGCTTGGCCAAAGTTTGAGAACTTGTCGATAATCGTAAGGAAGTTCGTGTTTTGGATTGAAAAGGTATCTATGTGTAGGTGTTCGAACGGTCTCGAAGGTGTTTCTGTTATCTCGAAAGGTGCTTCTACAGGATGTCTGTTGTATTTTGCTTTCTTACAATATTCACATTTATTTATATATGCCGTAACATCTTTTTTTAGTCCTTTCCAAGTATAAAGATTCTTTATTTGCAAGATCGTAGTATCTATACCTCGATGTGTTGTCTTCGCTTCATGATATGTTTGAATTATAAAGATTTTATCATCTTTATCTGTGATGTATTTAACTCTTCGCATACAACGTTTTAGTTGCAAGTTTTGGAAATATAGTGGTTTTATTCTGCATAATTCTTCGTATATTCTATCTTCGGTATATATGTATGTGACATTTTCAGGTGAGCATCTTGTTTTCAAAACTTCTATCAATTCTTTGGTTAAATCTTGTTCCATAACCTCGATAGTGGTCTGCTTGTTACCTTATATGTTGCAGAATATCTCTTGTTTCTTATTAATCATGGTTGGTATGATAATTAATTGATTGCTTTTTGTTTCAGGAGGGTCTTCCGTTATAGGTATACCTTCCTCTGAATTATCTTGGGAATGTATGGTTATCAGATCTTCCGTGATTTCATTGATAGTTTGTTCGGGTATTTGTGATGATGATGGTAGTGCTTCTTGTGCTTTTTTGAGTTCTTTAATATCTTTAATTGTTTGTTGCACGTTTGCATCTTCATCTTCGTCTGAGGTGTAGTTATTAAACAAGGATTCTGTTTCTATCGCGTTGATTTTGATTCGGGATAGTGCATCTGCATTCTGGTTTAAAGATCCTTTTTTGTATTCTATGTCATAGTCGTATTCGCTCAATTTAATCCTCCATCTCGTCATTTTTTAATTTGGGTCTTTTAAATTATTTAACCATATTAAAGGTTTATGGTCTGTTATCAAGGTGAATTGTCTGCCGTAGAGTTATGGTCGAAAGTATTGTGTTGCTTATATTATTGCTAATAATTCCTTCTCTATAGTGGAGTATTTTTGTTCAGTATCATTGCGTGTGCGACTTGCATACGCTATAGGTAAATCTATACCTACGGTTCCTTGACTCAGTACTGCGCCAAGGGCTACATTACTAGCGTCTGTTGTTAGTAGGAACGGTTTTGTAAAATCCGGGTATTTTAGCACGGGGGGAATTGCAAAGAATTTGTTTAGCTGTGTTAAAGATTTTTATGAACTCTACATCATGAATTACTTTTGTTCCCTGTTTCAAATATTTCGTCATTGGTTTTGTCAACTGAGCGAAATTTTGAATGAACTTTCGGTAATATCCTAGAAGACCTAAAAAACTTTTTATTTCCGTAACAGTTTTTAGTATGGGAAATTTTTCAATTGCAATTATCTTATATGGATTAGGTTTTACACCTTCTGGCGTAATTACATGTCCTAGAAAGTTTGTGCTGTGCTTCATGAATTCGCACTTGTCTAATTAAATTTTCAGATTACCATTCCTGAGTTTATTAAAGACTTTCTTTATGGAATCTAGATGTTCTTGTATCGACGTTGAATAAATGATTACGTCGTCCATATAAACCATGCATATTTTTCCGATGTGTTCTCTTAGGGTGTTATCCAGTAGACGTTGGAATGTTTAAGGTGCGTTTTTTAGTCCGAAGGGCATTCTTGTGTATTCGTAATGTCCATTGTCAACGCTGAATGCTGTTTTTTCCATTGCAGTAGGTTCAATTTCAATTTGATGAAATCCACTTTTCAAATCGATGGTCGTAAAGTACATACATCGTCCGAGTTTGTCTAATGTGTTTGTTATGTTAGGGATAGGATATTTGTCTGTTATGGTTTTCTTATTTAGTGACCTGTAGTCAATTACCAGACGGAATTTCCTTTCTCCGCTAGCATCTTCTTTCTTTGGAACTATTATTACGGGTGCGATGTATGGTGATTTGGAGTGTCTTATTATGCCTCGTTCTAGCATCTGCTTTATTTGCATTTGGACTTCTTCTTTATAAATTTGAGGATATCTATATGCCTTAGAGTAGATGGGATCTGTATCAGTTAGCTTAAAGGTATGCTTGATTTCATTTGTGAACGTTAGTGGTTGATTATCTTGTAGGACTAGGTCTGTATATTGTGATAGTAAGTGGTTTAGTTTATAATATTCTTCTTCATTAAGATGACTGTCACATATGTTGAAGGTATTTAATGTATTGGCATTACTTCCTTGATAGTGTATAGGTATTCTTGCATTCTTTGTTATTAACAATTTTTTATTAAAGTCAATAGTTGCATCAAGTTGTCTTAGTAAATCTGTGCCAATTAAGCCATCGTATTTCTTGTTGAATCGGAACATATATAATTTGCAGGTGTCATTGCTGTTAAACACAGGGAATAGTTGTACTGTTGCGACGTGATTATGTATTGTTTTTGCATGTGGTGTTAGTATCTCAAAAGTTTCCTTTTTTACATATTCAGGTACATTTCTATATACAACATTCGGGTTTATTAATGTATTCGTACTTCCAGTGTCTATCAGTAGTTTTAAGTTTAGTGTGGGTTCGATGATGTACGGTAGGTGGGTAGTAGTATTATTATTCACTATGATTTGTTTTCCAAGTTCGGGTCTATCTGATTATCCTCGTTAATTTCTTCATTGATATCTAACAATTCAGGGTATGAGTTTTGAATAATCTCGTACATTTGTTCAGAAGTGATATATTCATTTTCTTCTTCAAGAAAACTCTCACTTTCCAAATTGTTTATTTCCATCGGTGTCGTGTGATTGTTATCACAAACAGTTCTTTGCGACGGATCTACTGCCATAGGGGTCCACTGTTCCGCGTATGGGAACATTTGGTTTGTTTTTCCAAATGTTTGTAGTCTGAGGTTGATCTCTCTGGAATTTCTGTCGATATGATTTATTTCCAGTTGTTTGTTGATTGTTAATATACCGTAATCTGAATCTTGGTGCAAAGGTTTTGTTATTTTGGTAATTGTTTGGTGTCTGGAACCTGGGATTTAATACTGGTGGTTTGTAGTAATTTTGTGGTTTGTAATAATTTTGTTGTTGAACAGCTCTCTCTCTCACTTGATTTTGTAGTGGGTTTTCATTCATCGGTGGTTGATATGTACTCGTATGTCGTTATAAAACATGCTGTATATTTTCTTCCTCCTTAATGAATTTGATAGCTTCTTCCAACGTAGTGGGTCTCATGGTTCTTATGTAGAAACCCATTTGAGGTTTTAGCCCTGTTATGAAGGCTTTTAATATAAGGTTGTCGTATAGGCTGCTTTTAATGTTCAAACTACCTGGTTCATTCATTTTGCAATTTGTATATAACAATGCTCTATGGTCTTGGCATCTTTCGTAAAATGCTTGGCAAGTTTCAGGGTGTGCCTGTCTTAGATGATACGCGTCGAATATTAAGCTTTGTTCGTTTCGTTGGTCAGCGAAATTAGCACGCAATATATCTAATAGTTCTTTTAGGGATTTTATTTCTCGTCCGAAGGTTACTGCTGCGGCTTGTCCAGTCAATTTGCTTGTAAAGACATTTCGGAGCATGCAATTTTCTCCTTCATTCTGGGATCCGTATATCTCTAGGATATCAGCACAGGATCTGATCTACTCATCTAATGCTGCTGGATTTTCATCGTAGGGACGTATTGTGCTGATGGCGTCGGATATCGGTACTACCTGTCTTATTTGTCTTTCTCTCGGTAGTGGGACGTTAATTGCTTCATTTAAGGGTGCATTTGCGTTCGCCATTTTTATTTAGGTTTGGTTAGGTTAGGTGAGGAACGATGTGAATTTTTGGGGAAAAAAAAAGGAAAGAAAATTTCAAATGACTTACAGTAACGCTGTGATTTTTATTTGTATTTTCTTGTGATGATTGTCTCTGCTTAGCGGCTACGAAGCCTCCTTTTTCTTTTTCACTGTTGTTATTATTTGTTCCACTTTTTATTAGTAAGCTCGTTTTTTACCGGATTAAGAGTTAGGAAACTCAAATTTTTCTTTTTAAAGAGAAATTTCTGGTATCTGCACGACTGCGCCAGTTAAGATCGGGGAGCTTAACGATGTTAAAAAAAAACTAATTTAAATTTTTATTAAAAGGTTATATTTCACTTGTTAATTACTTGTTACAATTTTAAAAATTTATTCTTAGGTAACTATGTTTTGTTCACTTAATTCTAATTGACAGTAATTTGCTATAAATTACAATGGACTAATATAAAGTATAACTACTCCGCGATGGAAAGTTAGTAATTATAATGACCCAGAGTGTTGGGAGTTGTATTCTTTTATAGTAAGTTATTATTGATATTGTCTCCTGTTGATGTCTGGAATATTTCCTGTTTACTCTAAGAAACTTGGATTAGATCGTTGCTTCCTAGGATTCAATATCTGTTGGTTGTTTACTAGTGATGACAGATTAGTACTGAGAACTATTGTTCTAATAAAGTCTGTTAGTTGATGTTGCAGGTGGTAACTCTGGGCACGTCGCATTATGAATTAGAACAAAGCAGTAGATTAACACATTGGTGTATCGGTCCTAATATTTATGAATAAAGATATTTGTATCAAACCTTAAGTTCCACTTATAATTATTAATTAGTACACCGTATTGTTTCTAACAGTACAATAAACTGTACCTACAGCGAGGGTATCGCGGATACACCAATACTAGCTTTAATCGGTTGCCGAACAACAAGCCAGCAGAGGCGTCATTATCTAATATGAAACGAGTTAGTGTATTCTAGTGGAATTTCGAAGCGGCATAGCCCAGCATATCACAGGAGATCAAAGAAAACAATACGTTATGATAAAGCAAAGGAAGCAGCTCGCAAATACAATGTGAAAGAATTGTTGTTGCTTAACTTATCGGAGAAACTGCACGCTAAGACAAGCGGAAAATACATTCAAAATTCAAGATTCATTTTAAGTGGTTACAGTCCTACAAATCAATATTGTGCTGTTCTTAAAATACGTAGACACGTAAGAATAAGCATCGTACCGGAAGTGATTATGTGACCATGTGTTTAAAATCAATTCAGGTTGTGTAATAGGTGAGGTGATTGTATGTGCATCAACAGTCATATATAACATAACGTATCACAGGAACTGATAGTGAATAAGGCCTGTGCCGAAATGCAAGTAGCAAACCGTTTGTGTTATATTGTAGACCTATGATGACAGTAAACGTCGGTCTGCGGACAGTATAGCATAAGCAAGTAATTATGTCTAAAGGCCGCTTCGCCGATATTCATAATTAAGTAGGGATACAGGTCGGAGGGCCTATATTCATGTAATGTTGAAATGTTGTATTTTGGGTAGGCTAATTCTGGTGCCTATGTAAAATGGAACGTGAGTGTTGGTTATTTCTGAATAAAGGTTTCTGCAGGGCCAGAATTCATAGAGTCCAATGCGAAAATTTTTAATGACATGTAGAGATAATGAATAGTTTGACACAACTGCTTCTTTTTTTTACATGCGTTTGCACTTCTTTGTTCTATCGTTCATTTTGTTATTACAATAACCACCCAGGTCATGGTCGATTTAGCGTCAGGTTGACCGAATGATAACAGTTGCTGCGACATAGCATAGCTGAGTCAAGATATTCCAGGAACAGGGCACATTCAAATACAATGGACCACTGTTTCGGACCTACAAGGAAGATGGATTACGCATAACACTTATGACCTAACAAGATTGTGGATCAGATGGAGGGGTATCGGGAATGGGCGACAACGACAGGTGTGAGTGCACGCAAAACCTGGATATCGCCTGGATTCGTCTCGGATATAAACACTCTTACTGATGGCTTTTGCCAGCGATTGTTGATTTGACTATATTTATAATTTTACATATTTTATTCGGATTGATTATTAATAAATATATTCTTGTTGAATTGATTGTAATGTTTTAATTAAATATTTTGTAATTCATGTACTGACAACAAAACGCACTATTTCATTTTATATTTATTGATAATATAAAAAGATTAACAAAAAATGTATGTGCTGAAGGCAATTTAATATAACAATAATACCAGGGGCCGGTCACTCTCTAACAAATTTTTCGTACAAAATTTGGCATCATTTCGACATGTGGCGGTCGCATAACGGAAAATTGGAACTAGTAGATATTTGTGGGAGGAGCCTATATTTCGAATTTAATTATTATAAAATTTAAAAATAAAAAAATATTTTTTTTAAGTGCAATAACTTTTGAGAGTTATTAGCACTTAAAAAAAATATTAATTTACCACTTATTCAACCTTATTACTATTTTAGTAAAAGAGTTTAATTTTAGTTATAATATATTCTTTATTATTTTTTTTTTTTTAAATCGCCAGCAATGATTAGAGGTAGTCTAAAGTTAATATGTTTGACAATAGTTTCATTAGCAAGCTTTATGCGTTGTTGTCTATATTTGTCTTATCCTGAAAAATTATATATATTTACTAATCTATGACCTTCAACAGTTATCGATAGGATACGTCCATCTTCTTCACATATGCAATCTGTAGCTTCTATTCCAGGCCTTAACAAATTTGCAGTTCCTCTATTATTTATCCCAATGTTCGAGATATAGGAATAATGTTTGAAGAAACTTAAATTTTCTATATTAACTTCTTGTAATAAAATTATGTCCAAATCGTGGTCTATAATAAATTGTTTCAGCATAATTTTAGATGTTACAGAGGATAATCCATTGATATTAAATGTTGCAAATGTTCTTAGTACCATATTAATAAGATATTGAATAAATTAAGGTTATTCAATTGTTTTATCTTTTATATCCATTGCTTTTCCTGTCACTTTTTTTTGTTTCTTTGGTCTTTTGTTATTTTTCTTATCTTTTTTTTCCAATCCTATATCCATTTTGGATGCAGCGGAATTATCTGAGCAATCTTCAATTTCAGAATTTGCCAAAGTATCTTCATTTGACGATGATTCTACAATTTTTCTCTTAATTTCTTTGTGTGCTGTAGGAATTTTGGACAAATTATCATTATTATTTACAATCGCAATAGTATCATCATTAATAGCTGTTGAAATGATTTTTGTTTCCTTTTGCGTATTCTTTGGCATTAAGGGTGGAAAAATTGAATTATTGACAAAACTTAATTCTTCATTTTTTGATTCAGTTGGAACAACACAATCAGTTACCGCTTTGTCATTCATTGTATTCCCCGCAATGGCTGCATAGCTGCGTGCGAAACCATTTGAATTTAATCTGTTGCTAATTTTAGTAGGGCAATCTTGTCCTAAATGGTCTTCTCTATCACAAAACCTACAAGTTTTCTTTTGGGTAGCATAGCTAACCCAAACCTTTCTGCCAATCATTGGTATGTACGATGGGATTTCTTTCTTTAAAATCATCTTTATTGATCTTGTTCCGTTATAAACTGGGAAAGGCATATCTCTACCCCATGTTTCTTTTTTGATGCTAATAACTGTACCATATCCTTGTAGTGCGTGTTGTATCGTTATATCTTGAATTTCATATTCTATATTGTGCATTCTTACAATTGTGAATTTATCGGCTCTTTCTATATACACATTATAATTATTGTCATCCGTACCTTTGTAAATTATTTTCCCATTTGTCATTTCAATAATGTTATCAATTAATAAATGTTCTGCAATTTTCACAATCATTGCCATCACATCTTCCACTGATAATTTTAAATCGTTTTTTAAAAATAAGTGTAATTCGGTAAACGTCATTCTATAAATCACTTCGACGAAGTCTACACTTAAGGTGTTTTTCCTATTATTATTTTCCATTTTTTTTAATCAAATCAAATTCTTACACCTATTTATTAATTTATGATAATTTATTTAAATTATTTAAATAATTTTTTAAATACATTTATTTTTAAATGCGCGGAAAGGATGTTTATTCCACGAAAAAACAAATGACTGTGATTATTCATACACAATAACTATTATTTGGTTAACAATACAAATTCATTAAAAAAGTTGTATTACAATCCCTAAAATATGTAAATACTTAAAGCGTCGACGAAGAATTAAAGATATATATTTTACATAACATAAATTTCTGTACAAAAACAATAATTTAAGTTTTCAGTCGTTAATAATCCTTTTAAAGAATATATAATGTTACATATCAAATTACGATAGTAGCAAAAGATATTTTATTAAAGTCTTTTGCATTTAATTAATGATAATGTAGCAGAATTATGTTAAATTTCCGTAAATAATAAAACGTTAACTAATTATTAAATCAGTTAACATTTTGAGTTTGAAGGAAACTATGTACGAAAGAAATTAAGTATGAACCAATAGAAAAAGAAATACTAATCAGAAAATAATAATGTAAACGTTAATGTACTAAATTATGCACGTATACCTTTAATTTTAGCTTTATAAAAATCTGTAGCTCCTCATTTGCATTTAATCTAAATCAAAGCGTAGATCATTTCCTTTCAGCAAGGTATTCATACTGCCACATGATTTATTTGACAGAGTTCTAATAGCTGCATAATATTATTTTTCTCCAGCATAGTTTAGTATTCTGCTTTGTTCTTCAAATAGAGCAGCATCGTTAGACTGGATCACTTGTTGTAGCAAACATTCGGTATCAAGTTCCTTGTAAGGTTTCTGGCAGCGTCAACATTTGTACTAATATTATTTTCAAAAGCTATGCTCAAATATTCGTCTAAAATAAATATAACATGAAGCACCTTTAAAAAAGATTAGGTCTATTAAATTATATTAATCAAACGCTTACCAGATTTATAGTCTTCAATACATTTGTTACATGATGGTTTCAGTTCTTTCATAAATTTCATAGTAAGAGCATCGTACACCGAGTGCTCCTGAGGGGCACAGTATACTGGGTCTATCGGATTTTCAATGGCAATACAGTTACCGGTGTCGTTCCATAATGAATTTGCTTGTGTTAGGAAAGTATCAACTCTATCGAGACAATTGCCATAATCATATACACAATTTGTACCAAATACCTTAGGTTCACTTTAATATGTTATTAAAAATAAATATAGGACAAGCAAAACTGATAAGTACTCGGCATAACATTCCTACCATTAAGGGACCTTATCTGTCCAAAAAATTGTTCAAGTACGCGTCTTGGTTTACATGTTTCAATAAATGTTTATAAAATCGAAAAGTTCTTTGTAGCCTATTGCAAAAAACTTTGACATTATCAAAGCCAAACTCTTAAGACACGTAATTTTATTGTTAACTTGGGTAGTCTTTAAAAGTATTGCTTATATTTCTAATAGTTCGAAGATGTTTATTCCAAAACGCTTTGTATGGTGAATTTTCTTCTAGTGAGCTTTTGGATGGTTTTCTCTTTTTTATCCTCCTGATTATGTATAAAACCATTTAAACTATCGAACAGATGATCGCAAAGGAGAAGGAATTCTCCAGTATAGTTAGCATATTTTTCTAAGAGTTGTCTTGCAGACCTAAATTGAAAAATAAAAGAGTCAACGATAAGGTTGAAGAAAATAGATTTGTTTGTAATATAAATAAATGTACCAGAAGACATTTGAGTAAATGCATTCCTACTCATTGACTTAATATTTGTACTGCATGTCTACTACATGTTTTCAATCTCGGAATTATGTTCTTCTTGACGTGTCACTAAGTTATGTGTCCCGGGAATGTCGAGTATGAACCTCTCTTATGACTATTCTATATGCTGCACAAATGGGTTTCCATGTGTTAAAACATAAGTGTAACTGCTATCAAAAAATGTAATTACTGATGTACTTCATAATATGAGAAACTTCATGCAGAGGATTGAACCACTGTTATCGTAGAGTACTGCACCTGATAAAAATGATAAAAGATGTTATTACTAAAGTCTTATATTTTGTTTTTAATGTGTTACTTTAAACACTAAGTGCAGAAATGATTACCTCAAATATTTGAATTGTTTCGAGTTCTTTCTTCCATTAAATCCTCCTTGACTTTGATGTTGACTTTGAGTTGGTCACATACTGTTGCAAGAACGATAAATCCTTTGAAAATAACGAGTGTTACACATTATTTATTCAAGTTATAGAAATATAATCATGATCATGATCCAAATTAATTGTCATTGATCAAACAAGGAAGATTCTATTTTTGTGATTTAATTATAGAAAAATGTAATATGGAATTTTTGTACTTACAATTATTTCTAGTGCTTGGGTCCTCAAACAACACTGATAGATTAACCACATTATTCAGAAGTCTAGTCCTGCTTATTTTAAATTATTTATACACAAGTTTAGCACTTGCTGAATTTTTACATCATTTGACATAAGCATCCATGTGCATATTTGAATTTTGACGGTTGTTCACGATTGTTGCCGATAATTGTCGATAATTATATTATTCAGTATTACCCACGCGATATAGTGGTACCCGCGTTTAAAAAAACTGTTAGTATAATTAGTGTAATAAACTACGTGTTGATATAAAACCAACAACCAAAGCCTACTAAATATGATAAACTCAATACTTTTCCTTCATTTTACAGTTTTAGGTATTTGTTTTATAGCGCTAAGTTAAAGTTTATTACACAACACTATGTGTCTTGGCCTTCAGATGAAATTTTCTTGACGCTGATTTCATCCTCGGTTACAATTTGCCGAACAAAAAAGTGCCTTACACGTATGTGCTTAGTTCTTTTATAGAACTCTGGGTTTTGTGAAAGTTTCAAAGCTGCTTCATTATCAATGTATAGGTCAGGAATACTTTGTAGCTCCACCATATCTGCCATCAGCTTTCTAGCCACACAGCCTCCTTAGCTGCCTCACTAGCTGCTACAATCTTAGCTTCTGTGGTTGAGATGGCCACTGATGACTGCAGCTTACTAATCCAGGAAATGCAGCCACCTGCAAACATGCTGAGTACTCTAGAAGTGGACCTACCAGTTGTAATGTCCCCTGCATGGTCAGCATCACTATAGTATAATAATACTTTTTCAAAATTATTTTTATAAATGATTACACGATTCAACGTTCCTTTTATATATCTTAAAATCCTTATACCCTTTAACCAGTCTTGATAGGTTGGATTTATGAGTGACCTGGACAACACTCCCACTGCGTAAGCTAACTCAGGTCTTGATCCAATCAATGAATAATGATATGGATTTCTTTCCCTGCTTCAGTAATAGTTGATGTCTCTAGTGGGGTTGATATAGGTTTACATTCTTCCATTTTAAGAATATCTAAAATTCTTTTAGCATAAGAAGATTCGACTTAATTTTATTCTATTTTCAACATGTTCAGTATCTAATCCCAAATAAAAATCTGCAGGTTTATATGTTATTTTAAATTCGTATTTCAGAATAATTAGAAACTGGTTTGACATTTCTTGACTATTTGAAGCCAAAAGTCCGTCATCAACAAATATAGTCTGTTTGAATCGCGATTATTTTATCGCGATTATTTTTGCGATGTTGTACGATGATAATGTCGAATTGTGTGAAGAAAACCAGGAATATTTTTTAGTTTAAATTAAATTGATTTATTAAGAACTATCAACTACAAGCAACGGTGCCAATGAAAGCAATGTCTTTGTTCGTCGAATATAAAAGTTAAAGTCAATAGTAAAAATTAAAATAAACATAATTACAATGGAATCAAATTACAAGGTTAACAGCACAAGCTTTAGACTAAGAAATGAATACAAAATTTACAATCAATTTACATTTATAACAAAAAAAACTAAAATTAAAGAGCCGATGTGGTCCATCAGCTGGTTCTGTCTATTAAAAACTTATAGTACGCAACATGCACCACGCCTTGAACTGTTGTAGTTTAATGTTTATGAATAGTAGCGTCGTCTTCAGCCGGCAGCGGGCATAACCTTTTTGTGCTGCAATCCAGTTGCCCTGAGGCAGTTTCAATTGTGGCAGCACGCACTATCCCATCTTTCCCAGGATGAATTTTGATCACACGGCCTAGCAGCCACTGAAGGGGAGGGAGGTTGTACTCGGCAATTAAAACAAGTGTGCCGACTTGTAGATTCAGTGACTTTCCTTGATGAGCTGGCCGCGTGATTAGTTGATGAAGGTATTCCTTATACCACCGCTTCCAAAAGTGTTGCTCATCTGCTGTGCATGTTGGAATGCCGACAGTCGATTATAAGTGGTGCTAGTCCATTTCGCTTAAGGAAAGCTAGTCAGTGGACCACCAATATGAAAATGGCCAGGAGTTAAAGGGAGTAAATCGTTGGGATCAGGAGATAAGGGAGATATAGGACGAGAATTTAGAATGGCTTCGATCTCAACTACATACGTTTCTAATTGCTCGTACGTTAACAGAGTGTTCCCTAAAGTGCGCGTCAGGTGATTCTTAAATGATCGTACCGCAGCCTCCCAAAGCCCTTCGAAGTGAGGAGCCCTGGGAGGAACAAGATGCCTAGTTATTTTTTCTTCGTGAAGATATCTCTGTATTAAATACTTGTGCTCGGCTGTGTTAATAAGATCATATAATTCATTTAATTTGCGATTTGCCCCTACAAAATTGGTAGCGTTGTCGGAGAAAATGTCCGTAGACTTTCCACGCCTAGAAAAGAAACGCTTGAGACTAGCAATAAATGCCTCCGTGGTGAGGTCACTTACCAGTTCGAGGTGGACAGCCTTAGTAGACATGCAAACAAATAAAGCCACATAAACCTTTACGCTCTGACGATTACGATGTCGTCTTTCCTTAATGTACGTGGCCTTAATGTACATTAAGGAAAGACGACATCGTAATCGTCAGAGCGTAAAGGTTTATGTGGCTTTATTTGTTTGCATGTCTTCTAAGGCTGTCCACAATAATCGACCCCGACGCGAAGACACGGACGGGCCTGGGAAACTCGGTAGGGTGGAAGATCGCCCATGACGTGGTCTGCTGGACGAGGCTCAGCTCGAAAACAGATCACACATTGATGTATAATTTTTTTCGCGTAACGTTGCGACTGTCCAGTGGCCAATAGGTTTGATGCACGGAATATAAGGTGCCTTGAATACCCGCGTGATTGAGCCGAACATGCTCCTCCCGTATAATGGTGCGAGTGATGTGATGATGAGCGGGCAATAATATAGGGTGACGCTGACTGTCGGGCAAGTCTGCGCGCGCAAGTCTACCACCTACACGAAGAATACCTATGGAGTCGAGAAACGGGCTAAGAGGTATTAATCGAGTGTTATCTTGAATAGCTATCCCCTTTTTTAAACGATTAATTTCTACTGAAAACGAGGATCCTTGAACCATTTTAATTATCGTTTCGCAGCTTGTGGCCATTTCCGAAGGCGATAAGCAGCCATAAGTTCGCGGTGAATCCTTGCATCTTGAATTGTTAATAAACCGGAGAATGTATGCAACAATACTGGTCTTTTTGCCCAGCGAGGAGTACCTGTCAATCATGTCAAACCCTCGAAATTGTAATTTCAAGCAAGTGTAATTAGTAAGCGCGTTTGTTTTTACATCAGGAAGCTCAATACTAGCTAAAATTGTTTTAGGCCATGAGCTCTGAGGTTCTAATAGCCATGACGGACCATGCTGACACAGTTTTCCTGAAATAAACTCCGACGGAAGCTGACCGCGAGAAACTAGATCCGCGGGGTTGTCAAGTGAAGCAATGTGTCACCAATGACACGTGGCGGGTAATCGTTGTATTTCGGCGACGCGGTTAGAGACAAATGTTTTAAGGCGATGCGGATAAGTGTTGATCCAATGCAATGCTATCGTGGAGTCATACCACAAGAAAAGGTCGTCTTTGGTAATAAACAGCGCGGTTTTTACAGTTTCAACAAGCCGAGCAAGCAAAAGGGCGCTACAGAGCTCCAAACGAGGTATTGAAATGGAACTTACTGGAGCCACTCGCGACTTAGAGCAAATTAGTTGAACGTAGACCCTATAATTTTTATCTATGGATCGTAGGTAAATACATGCGCCATACGCCTTCTCGCTAGCATCACAAAACCCATGTAATTGAATATTATTTGATTCAGCTACAGTGATGCAGCGTTTGAACCGCGGTGACTCGAGTAACGGAAGCTGGTCACGAAACGTTGACCACAAAGTATGTATATCTACGGGAATAGCTTCATCCCAGGCTACCCCTAATTTCCACAACACTTGCATAACTATTTTCGCATACACTATTAACGGACCCAGAAGACCCAGCGGATCAAATAATTGAGCTATTTGACTTAAGATGGAACGTTTATTTACTGCGATAATCTTACTGCTTTTTACACTGTAGAAAATCTGATCCTCCCTAGCATTCCAGTGAATACCTAGGGCCTTGATTGTCATATCAGGATCCAGTGACATGTGAGTAGCATTGTCATTTTCATCGCAGTTGTAAACGAGAGATGGATCATTTGACGCCCATTTTTTTAAGTTAAACCCTCCCCTTTTAGTGATACAATTCAGTTCATCTCGTAAAGACTCTGCTTCTTGTGGCGTGTTTGCGCCTGTTAGTAAGTCGTCAACATAAAAATCATGCCTTAAAGCATTAGCAGCGCGAGGATAAGCATGACCCTCGTCCTCCGCGAGCTGGTGCAACGATCGGATTGACAGATAAGAAGCACATGCAGTGCCATAGGTAGCGGTATTTAGCGCGTAAATTTTTATTGGATCTGATGGCTTGCTACGAAATAAAATTTTTTGATAACGCTTATCTTCAGGATGGACCTGAATTTGGCGGTACTTTTTCTCAATGTCTGCCGTAAGTACAAATGGGTGCGACCGATAACGAATGAGAATGTTGAACAAGTTGTCCTGTAGTTTAGGACCGACGAGAAGCGAATCATTTAATGATATTCCGGTAGATGTTTTAGCAGAGCCGTCGAAAACTACCCGAGTTTTAGTTGTAATACTGTCATATTTTATGACTGCGTGGTGAGGAAGATAAAAATCATGAGAATTATCTGACAGGTCGACACTTGACATTTGACCCAGCTCTAAATATTCCTGTAAAAATGAATTGTTATTATTGCGCGTAATAGAATCCTTGAGAAGACGCTTCTCAAGAGAATGAAACCGTCGCAGTGCTGAATCATAAGAATTCCCAAGTTTTAATTTATTTTCATTAAACGGCAATCGAACCATGTATCGGCCTGTAAAATCCCTGGTGGTGTGTAACTTGTAGTGCTCTTCACACAACCTTTCGTCTGGAGACAAGACCTTAACAGGAGGTAACTCCTCGATCTCCCAGAATCGAGTAGGGTTATAATCGTTAAGCTGGCTGCTAACAAGAAACGGAGGGTCCTTTAACTAATTGATTCACGCTCCCTGCGACGACCCATCCAAGCTGTGTCTTTTGGAGTACGGCATCCGGATAATTTTTTAACTGTATTTGGCCTACGCTTAATAGTTTATAAAATAAATTGACACCTATCAAGGCATCTACGCTTGATGGTTTGCAGAATTTCGGATCCGCAAGTGCAATATTTTTTGGAATTTCAAACTGCGAGGGATCTATAGGCGCCGACGGCATTGCCTTACTTATGTTTGGAACTATAAAAAATTCTATGTTTTTCGAGAATTTATTAAAACGCGATTTAATAGTAGCACGGGTGCTGTATTTAACGTTCGTGCATAGGTCATCGACTCCGCTGACCGAAATGTTGACTTCAGTACGGTTCAGCGCTAAAAACTTAGCCGTGGCTTCCGTAATAAAATGAGCCTGAGAACCAGCGTCTAAGAAGACTCTACATATTTTTGTAACGCCTTCTGGATTTGCCAGATCCACTACGGCAGTGGCTAACAAGACTTCTGACGATACGCGAGCATTCAAATTTACACTAGATCTAGGCATCTCCGAATGAGATGCTGTTTCTGTTGGAATATTATTAGACGAGGATGAGAGTTTATTGAAGTGAAGAAGAGTGTGATGCCGTTGTTTACATTTGTGACACGTGCCAGAAGTGCACTTGGAGGCAGAGTGGCTCTCGCGCAGACAATTAATGCACCAGTTACTCTTTCTTGCTAGTTCATATCGAGCAAAAGGATCTAACGATATGAATTGTTCACAATTGCTGACGTAATGATTGCTACCTTGACAATGAATACAATTACGCTTTTGGGTTACCGTGGTCGCAAAGACTTGCCTTGAGTGGCCGGTATCTCGACCCTTACCTCTTGAACGATTAAACTGAGGATTCACAGATTGAGGGACTACTTGAGCTCGCATACTTTCGAAATTAGCTCGCTTTGTTAAAAAGGCAATCATATGGTCGATGGTGGGCTTGGTCAAGGTGCAATAATGCTCTTCCCACAGTTCACGAACGTGCTCATGTAATTTGTCGCGAAGAATAACAATTAATAACGAATCCCAAGAATCAACAGGTTCTCCTAGAGTTTTCAGAACACGTAAATTCTTCTGTACATGATCGATAAACGATCGCGTATAGAAGTTGTTTGAAACTGCCGTTGTATTAAGTAGAGATTTAATATATTTTTCTTTTATAATTTGTCTATTATCATATCGTTCTTTTAATAACTTCCACGCTAATTTATAATTCTAAAATGACGATTTAATTGAGGCAATAACCTCTTTCGCTTCACCCCTCAGACAATCTTTTAAATAAATTAGTTTGCGAACTGTGGGTAAAGTGTTATCGTCATCGACCAAGGAGTTAAACAGGTCACAAAATCCTAACCAAGTATCAAATGACCCGTCGAATGTTGGCAAATGAATAGTTGGTAAAGGTGCTTTATTCCAAAAATTTGGATTGTTTTCGGCTAATTGATTACTATGCACGGGTAGTGAACTATTTAATTGATTTTGGGTCTTAGGACTGTCGCTCAAGGATTCTTGGCCTTGATTATACGTTGATAATACCGGTGTTCCCATGATACTACTAGCCGTGCATACCCTAGAACCAGATGGGTTGAGCGAATTTGTTTTTTGCGAATCTAAAATTTTAGTGGCCTTAGCGCATGCTTTCCAATACTGATCCTCAAACTCGTCTCTATATTGATGCTGTTCCTCCGGAACACATCCTTCCTCATCCGCTACCAATAAGTCTATCTCGTCTTGATATGCTAAGAACTTTTCACGCGTTTGCTTTATCTAGTCGTATTTACTTTTTAACATACAAGAATACTCTTCCGAATCATTATTAAGAAGGTTCACGAATGATGTTAGAGCTCGTTTTGCAGTCGCGCGTTTGATCTTTAAAAGTCTAATTTGCCCTTCAGCCATTATTAATTAATGGGAATTTTGTTTAAGGTAAAAATATGTACGAACAAATGCTAGGATAATTGACGAATTGGGAAAATAGGATGAGTAATTGATCGGAAATAAATGAGTGCTAAGGATTATTGGTGACTCAACTGACTTACTTGAACACGTCGATGTATTGTTCTGTATCCGCAGTGAAGACGATTTGAAGTTTCAATGAAGAACGACACTCCGGTTATGATTATACAAATGTTGATGTGTTATTTGTATAATTCTTTGCATAAAAAATTTTTGATTGCACACGACTGATGTAGTTGTTTCTACTATCTGATTATTCTGGTTCACTGTTCACTATCTGGCTATCGAAGGACCAATGTTTGAATCGCGATTATTTTATCGCGATTATTTTTGCGATGTTGTACGATGATGATGTCGAATTATGTGAAGAAAACCACGAATAGTTTTTAGTTTAAATTAAATTGATTTATTAAGAACTATCAACTACAAGCAACGGTGCTAATGAAATGTCTTTGTTCGTCGAATATAAAAGTTAAAGTCAATAGTAAAAATTAAAATAAACATAATTACAATGGAATCAAATTACAAGGTTAACAGCACAAGCTTTAGACTAAGAAATGAATACAAAATTTACAATCAATTTACATTTATAACAAAAAAAACTAAAATTAAAGAGCCGATGTAGTCCATCAGCTGGTTCTGTATATTAAAAACTTATAGTACGCAACATAGTCAACATAAGTTTTTCATTACCATTCTTTATTACAAATAAACATGTATAAGCATCGCTTTGCCTAAACCTTAATTATACAAAAATTAATTAAAGCGCTGATTTCAGCATCGAAGTGCTTGCTGCAACTTATACAAACTCTTCTGCAGTCTACAAGCAAGTGAACTACCATCTTTGTAGCCATTAGGTTGCTTCATATTAATATGGCTTCCTCTATTATCAATATTTCCATAGAGAAATGCAGTCGATATATCAAATTGAGTTATTTGTAACTTTTCATCTGCAGCAACTGTACTCATTCTAGCCACTGAGCTGAAGGTTTGATTATAACATTCTTCTTCTGCATATATCTTTTTATAACCAATCGGGCCTGAAAACGCTATATGAATCCATCTGGGTTTTTCTTTACATTGTATACCCATTTACAAGGTATGGGTTTTATACCATCAGGCAATTTTTCCAATACCCAGGTCGGTTGTACAATAAGGATTTCATATCCTGATTCATAGCAAGTTTCCATTCAGAATAGTACTAGCTCTGCATAGCCTCATTATATGTAGTTGGTTCATTATAGTCATTCATTATGGTATTACAGGACATTACAAAATCGGTATATCTTTGAGGTGGTTTTAAAGTACTTCTATCACACGGTCTAGAAATGGCAGGTCTTCCAAGATTCTCCAATTCTTTCAATTCATCCTCACTCGATATTTCTTGGTTTGAACTGTTAAAAGACAAATCCTCATCAGCATCAGGATGATTTTCACAAATTTCTTTTTGAGGAGGTACAGTATTTGCATTTTCTAACAACTGATTTGGTATAACAGTGATACCACCAACACTTGAAGAAAGAGACCTTTCATTAAATATAACATCACGACTTCGAATGAAAGTACCATTTTTGCACCAAATCCTATAACCATCAGTGTCATAGCCAACAAGTATACCCTTCAAAGCCTTTTTGTCCATTTTCTTTCTCTTCTGTTTTGGAACATAAGCATAGCAATCTAAACCTATTATTCTCATGCCATAACTCGTATGGAGATTTTTCTAAAATACTAGAAGGTCCAGTCCTATTTAATACGAGGCGTGTTTTTTAAGTAAGTACCGTTTTGGAATTTAAAAAAGACGTGCAAAGATATCGCAATAATTTTATTTTTACATGAAAGCCTGTACCTTAATCTACTTTTCTACATAATTTCCGTGAATATTGAGGTACTTGTCATAACGTGGCACCAGTTTTTGAATACCCTCCTCATAAAATTCTGCCGCCTGACTTGTCACAATGCGATACAAAACACTACGAGAATATTGAGGAAACCAGTCGCACATTGATGAAATTGTAAAGCGTCTGTTTTCTCTCACCTTTTCTTCCACTTTCTGCACAAAATCTTCATTAAAAACCGAAGGACGCCCACTCCGTTCTTCATCATGCACATTTGTGCGGCCATCTTTAAATGCTCTCACCCATTTTCTTACCATTCCATCACTCATAATGTTTTGTCGGTAAACTTCACAGATCTCACGATGAATATCGATCGGTTTTACGGCTTTAGCACTAAGAAATCGTATAACAGCCCGTACTTCACAATCGGCGGGACTCACGATTGTCGGAGGCATCTTAAACACTTAGTAAACAACGTGTACAATGAAGAATCAGACTATAATGGCGTCAGTGCGTAGACAAGAGATGTAGGTAATCAGCGCGCATGCGCGGAACGCCGACCGTAGCGCTGCAAAGGCGGAAACGCAAACCGGTACTTACTTAAAATACATGCCTCGTACATATGTGGCAGCATTTACAAGTTCTGCCCATAAGAACTGTGGTAGATCATTTTTTGAATGCATCATGGCTCGGGCAGTATCTACAACGGTGCGATTCTCTCTCTCATAAGGATTTTGCTGTGGTGTATATGGCATAGTCAATCTTTGGGTAATCCTTTTCTCTTGTAATATTTTTCTTACCACATTACTATCGTATTCCCTTCCATTGTCACTCAAAATAATTCTTACACGATGACCAGCATTTTTCGATGCAGTAAGCATCAATTTTAATTTTTCAGGTACTCGAGATTTCCTTCTCATAAAATATACAAATCTAAATCTAGAGAATTCACCTTTAAATATAACAAAGATAGATGATTCAAAAGGACCACATACGTCACTTGATACTAGCATACCTGGTTTATCTCTGGTTCCAAATTTGTTTCTATGAGTTTTACCGTATACACAGCTCAGTGTCCAGTTTTACCTAAATCCCAAGTTCTCTTTTAATTGTGGCTTTCACATGACGTTTATTTTGATGTCTCATCCTTTCATGGTACAGTTGCAAAATATTATTACTATTCACAGTATTTACCGAAACTTTAAGAAAAACAATTCTCACGTCTAGTTTAGACCACCAGGGTGATTTCTACTCCCAAACAACACAATCTTCTCATTTATTTTTAGTTGGCAAACAGCAACATTGGAAATAAATTCACTATTAATTTGTTTATCATGAGCAGCTAGAGAAAAAAACAGATTTTTCTTAATATCAGGGACGTACCACACATCTGTTAAAGTTAAGTTGTTCCATCGTCATTAATCATTGCTTGAACCTAAACAGTTCCTTTATCTACAGCTTTAACACAATCACTATTTGCAATTATCACATTATGAGAAATATTTTCGTCAAACGGTGTGTATTCAGAGAACACATCTCTTTTATTCACTATGCGACTTGTCGGTCCACTGTCAACATAGAAAAAAACATCAGTTTTTTCAGTATTGAGTACATGATTTGAGAACGCAAAAAGTATGTTTGATTATCATTTGGTTTATTACTTTTCTCAGGCTTAGGTCTTCCATCTGCCTTCCATTTATTATAAAAAATAATTTTATGTGGACCTTTTACAATTATTACAAATATATTGTTTTTGGATAGATTTATATCCTTTATATTTTTCAATCTTACCACTACTAGAGGGTTTATGAGTGAAAAGTGCTTCATGACTAATGTTCTCTTTCCCGTTTAACGCCCTCTCATACATACAGAGTTGTGTAGTGAGATTATTTAAGGTCCTTTCTTTTTTAGACACAAGTATCCAACTTGATCTAAATGAAAAGTAATTTTCAGGCCATGAATCCAATATTTTACATTATAATAATAAATCTGGAAATTTTGAACTTCCGTCCTTTGTAAGTTCTACATTTAAATTACTCCAGATGTTTTTAATATAGAGGTATGACTTGCAATGTCATCTATTTCATTCCTCTTATAACTAAAAAATTGTAAGCATAAATCAAACGCTCGATCCTCATCAGACCCATCAAAGAGCCGATTCAGTCCACTCTAAACTTCAGCAGAACTCATGAATCTCATTACAAGTTTTAGTATGTCTTCAGTCATGTTTGTAGTCAGTACTTACAGAGCACTTCTATCAATTTTAAGAAAATCTTTAAATTTTTTATCATATTCTGATTTCTCAAATATCGTTGCACCTAGCTCAGGCAGCTAAGGAGCTTTCAGTTTACCTTCCTAACAGAGCACTACTATCAATTTTAAGAAAATCTTTAAATTTCTTATCATATTCTGATTTCTCAAATATCGTTGCACCTAGCTCAGGCAGCTGAGGAGCTTTCAGTTTACCTTCCTCAACATCCAATGCTCCTTCTATGCTACGTAATAGAATTACAGCTTTATATTTCCATGTAGTCAAATTACTTTTACCTTCAAGTAAACCAATTTGCATTCTTAGGAAATCCATTTTTCACATATGTGATTATGTCGTTTTAGATAAACAATAATACAATATGACACAAACGCAGAACAAATATTTTTTCTTTTTAATAGAACTGGTACATAACCTTTTGTAATTTATGTACTGAAAACAAAACGCACTATTTTTTTATTATTTTTATATTTATTGGTAATATAAAACGATTAACAAAAAATACATGTGCTGAAGACAATTAATTTAATAGAATAATAATACAAACACAAGCTAATCAACACGTAGTGATGATATAAAACCAATAACCAAAGCCTACTGAATATGATAAATTCAATAAAATAACCGTAACATATCAGAAGTTGGATAATACATGAAAATTCTTATTTTCCAATACGCGGTAAGTGCCAAAATAGTGAAATAGAGAAAAAAGTATTTTTTCTTTGTTTGGGCGTGACAAATGTTTAATTTATGTGTGAGCAACGGTATGGCTAATACACTGACATGGTTATAAATACATTTTTTGTTATTATACTTATTATATTGTTATAACTAGTTTATATAAATTATCTAATAACATTTTTTCTTGTTAATTTTATTAATGGTAATATTTTGAAATTAGAGTATTACCCATTGTTGATACTCTTTTTCTGTTGGTCATCACACTAGCTCAATTGGCTTCGTTTTCTTTAATCTTCTTGTCAGTCCATCCGTGTGCTGCAGGTGAAGCGCTTCCACGTTGACATGGTGTTAGAGATAGAGGTGCTTTCTTGCAACTTTCGTAATTTCTTTAGCTACTGTAGTTACTTTGAGATCATTATGTATGTCGCTATTGCGGACATACCATGGTACATTCACTATGTTCCTCAGAACTTTATTTTGGAAAGTCTGAATCGATATGAAGTTGCAATTCTTAGTACAGCCCCGTAGCTGGATTCCATATATCCAAAGTGGATTCAATATTTCCTTATGCAGCATTAGCTTGTTATGTATGGATAATGTGGATTTGCGTCCCATTAGGCAGCACATTTTTTTCTTTCTTATTTTCAGTTCATCTCTCTTTTTCTTTACGTGAACCTTTCATTGAAGTTTGCCATCTAAAGTCATTTCTAGATACTTTCCTCTATTCGCATACGGAATAGCTTGGTTGGTGTATAGCTATATCTAGTCTGAATTGTAAGGTCAGACTCTTTGTGCTAAAAGTGTTTAGTTAGGACTGGTTTCTAGTAAACAGACTTTCACTACACATAATATGGGCATATAGAGTTTTCTATATGCTTAGAGTTCTTCTAAGAGTTCTAGAGTTCTAACACGCCGCAGGTCTAAACAATAGCGTTAGCCTATATAAATCTTTCTCTAATGTGTTTTTCTAATTTAAAATATTATAATTGAGCTTATAATACATTATTCGAGTAATGATCACAAAAGAGCGTTGTTCTCAGTCGAAATATGAATTTTGTCACCGCGATTGTAGTTTCCTAATTAAATATAATATATTTGTTTTTATATTATATCACAAAACGCGTGTGCATTCTAGAATATACGAATTCTATCTGATTAATACATATTAGGCAGTAAAATGCCATGCATTTGGTCTAAGCTAAACCATTGAGAGTGGGGGTAACTGAGAGGCAAGCCTTGACAGCTCGGCAGACGTGTCCTAACGTAAACCTTGATGGCTTATGCAATAGTAATATTAATTGAACCAATGTATATTAGTAACCGACATCTTATGACTAATAATAATATTCATGAAATCTTAAGAATAACAATAACATTTATAATATCAATAATTCATCTTAAAACTAACAATAGTAAATTAAGTTTACACATTTATGAACTATTTTGTTTCTAACCATTGGTCATTTATTAGTACCGGAATGTAATTAGTCCTTTTGTTGGTGAAATTAACATGCACCGATTTCGTTTCGTTTAATGCAATCCTCCATTTCCCTAACCATGCACTTATGTTGTTCACGGTTTCTTTCACTTTTTTGGTTGCTTTTGGCATATTATAAGCTATCGTTATTGTACCTGTATCATCTGCAAACGTTCCATTATCCAGTATCACTGTTTACATAACAGTATAGTACTGTTTGTTGTATTGTCACTAGTGTATTGACAACGGACCAGTAGGCGGGGCTTAAAAAACATGGCTACTGCTGGTGTGCAACCAAAGAATTAACCATAAGTTTACATTGAATTAGTGTCATGAATTTTAATTATTTATGTTTTCTTTAAACCAACTTTTTCACTGGGTTGGATCAAATCCAGCTCAGAAAAATGTTAGAAATGCAGAAAAAATTCTGCAAGCTGGACATTTGATAAAATGTGGTAAAAATAATGATAATCCAAACAGTGACGTTGTGATACACAAGTATATGGTTTAGTATAAATTTTTTAACCGTACGGAAAAAATGCAAGTTAGATAAATTGTAGAGAATTTAAATGCGCATCTAGCCGTACTATTTTAAAAATTAAAAAAAAATATTTTACCATAGTTTTTTGTGTTTTTCTGTTTTTGATCTCACGTTTTTTGACCATAACTAGGCGAAAAAATCAAAAAGTCCACGTTGTTTGTTCTACAAGTTGTAAAACTTATTGTTTTAAACATTTTAAACATATTTAAACATAAAAAAAAACACTTTTCATATAATTTTATAAAAAAAACGTGAAAAAACGTGGACCAACAAAAATTAATTTTCTACATTTACGAAACGTTTTTTCACGTTTTTTTCATAAAATTATATGAAAAGTGTTTTTTTTTTCTAATGTATAAATATGTTTAAAACAATAAGTTTTACAACTTGTAGAACAAACAACGTGGACTTTTTGATTTTGTCGCCTAGTTATGGTCAAAAAACGTGAGGTCAAAAACAGAAAAACACAAAAAACTATGGTAAAATATTTTTTTTAAATTTTTAAAATAGTACGGCTAGATGCGCATTTAAATTCTCTACAATTTATCTAACTTGCATTTTTTCCGTACGGTTAAAAAATTTATACTAAACCATATACTTGTGTATCAAGTGCATACTAAAACTAGTACTTCTTTTGACCACCAGACGTCGTGGCCAAAGTGGTCAGTTGTCAATAGTGTATACAGGATAGGGCCTAGTACACTTCCTTGTAGAACTGTAGCATTTATTTTTTTAATACTTGAGAATTGGTCTTCTACTTTGACTCTGAACAGCCTATTATCTATATATGACTTTAGTTTGTATTCTTGGCCTTTATGCCATACTCTGTCAAACGCCTGAGAGACATCTATGAATACAGTATTCAAAAAGACCTCCAAGTAGCTAAGCCGCCGAGTAAATATAAAGAGCCAAGCCCTGATAAAAGCGCACTCACTTATATAGGCCAGCAAAAGGAGAAGGGATCGTGACTAGCTGTAACCTGGTTGGTGAAAGAGGTCCCTTGTGGCGCAAATATAAATGAATTTGTCACAAAACAATAAATAATTTGTAATTTGACAAAAATGTTAAAATAAATAAATTGGGTAACATTTTGCTGCTTAAAGGAGCAAAATGTCTGTTCCAAAATTAACCACTTATTGCTTCCATTCTGATTATCACCCTCAGAATTTCTGCAATGTTCATAATTGCCTTTATTTCCTCATTATTGTCCAATGTGATCATAAAAAGCCGTAAAGGTTTTTTTGTGTTTCTCTGTAGTACATTTACAGCATCTTATTACGTTCAATGTTTTCTCTCTGAGATCACTTATAACCGCTTCACTTATAACCGACCACTTATAATCACTTAGTCCGCGTGCCATCACTCTTATTGGACGCGTCTGTTTATCTTCGTACGTAAACCATTTTAGTTTTGTATTATACAATACCCGAACAAGAACTTTGTATTGCTTTTCCTCAGGTACATTAAATTTAATTTCTCCACTATTTTAGCAGTCTTGCTGTGTATGTCGCATTTTCCTTTCTCAATATGTTATAATTACTGTCGTAGTTACACATTTGGACCGTTATCGGTGGAGGCGAATGTGGTTTTCTTTCAATAGGTTTATTAATGATGGTTGTCTTAGGTGATAGCTGTTGTGGTGACACATTAGGAGAAGTATTAGTTCTTCGCTCTTTACTCTTCCTGGTGTTCTTTTTCTTAACTATTCATTCTGTTTCTCTTCTTCGTCTGTTTTGTAATTAGTTTCCGTAGGAGTATTGTTTGTATCAGAAGTGTTCATGACATATTCTATGTCAGAAATTCTTTTTACAAGCAGGTCAATTGTTCCCTGCATGTCTTTATTGGCACTTAATGCAACTTGTAGGCTGCGCCAAAGACTTCTTTCATTTTCTGTTTGGAAGTAACTTAGTGTTATTTAAGTCTCGGCTTGTTGTGATTGAGGATTATTGTTTGCAAGCAATTGTTGCGTATTCTGTATCTTCTATGTTTTCTCGTATCGAGATGGATTTTGTTTAGGTGGTGTCCTATTCTTTTTATTAATTTTTTTGAATGGAATGTCATTCCTTCTTGTTGTTGTTCAGTAGCAACAACTGACGAATTGGCCAGGTTCCTAACCAAATGCATGTGGATATGTGTTTTGAAAAAAATACGTAAAAGAATTTTTAAGTAAAAAATTTAATTTTTGTGTTGATTAAGTATGCAGAATAATACGTATTGTGAACGTGATAATGAGTAATGTGAGCGCTGAAAGCGTTGTGTAGATTTATTTAAATTATAATATTACATGTTCTCAAACTTTTTATCACACTTTGATTTCATTAAGTAATCATCCGCGAACTTCTTTTCAATAATAATTATCTCTTCGATATAAATTTTTGTATGTTCCAATATTTACTCCTGTTTCGAAATTTCCAATCTTTACTCTGATACTTATTAACTTCAACTAAACAATGTCCGTATTATTCCACTCCACCAATGTCACTCCAATTGAAAAGTTTGAGAACATGTGATATTATAATTTAAATGGACATTGCTGTAAGCACTAAGGTGTAATGTAAAGGTTAGTGAGTTAGCATTATCATATAACAAATTTATTAGAGACGCTAGTCTACCACCTGGATAATTTAGAAAGGCAAAGCGGTTTAAATTCGATATGAAAGAGGAGTGTTTGGTTGACGCAGTTATAAGTTGAATACCAATCCACAGTATTAACAAGGATGTCAGATCGGCGAGATGTTCAACACAGAATTATACGGCTACAAGAGTTCACATGTTATTACAGAATAAAGAGGCACAACATAATGTTCGCAGAGCAAGACTGATGAAAATAGTAATGAACCCAATTTAACGAATAATCGACGTGATGGAAAAGGTTAGAAATTTTGTGACAACTATGGAGATACATTTCATTTTATAGAAGAACGCCACAAGAGAAATCAAGTGCAGTGTTTTGACTATAAGAAGTATGAGCATGTTCAGAGACAGTCCCCAAATGCACCGTGAACAGAAGTGTGTAAAAGTACGTGACTAATGCAGTATCTAATCCATATATTTCTAAAATCATATATGAATAAAAAAAAGGGTAATTGACACGGCAATTCATGTACTTTAATAAGAAGAAACAATCGTTAATATTTTTTAACTAAAGATATATGAAGATTACTACATAGATTGTTTACATAGTTTCAAAGGCGCCACAGTATCAAGTAATAACATAACAAAAATACCGATATGCGTATGTGAAGCTAAGGCTGAAGTTAATACAGTTGTTTTAGACGATAAGTGGATGATTTATGACTTAGTAGTTGGATGTGACTTTTTAAACAAACCTTATATAACGAAGAGCAGTGCTAAAGAGCTTACGGTAATACGATCCATGAGACTAGTTAAAGATCAGTGTATGAATATCAGTGACGTTGAGTCAGGCTATAGAATAAACATTTACAATATGACATTTGGAAACATATACATAAAATATAAAGTTAATTTATTAAAGAAATGTAAAAAAAAAATGTCTTTCACTTACGCTGTGTGATTTTGAAAACGCAGTCTACAAAATTATAAATTAAATGTTTAACAGAAAGAGAGAGAGAGAGAGAAGCGGTAAATAAAGTGAGAAAGCAGCAGATAATATTAAAAGACATTTACATTTATCTTATGCAAGTACCGTTTCAGACTCTTTCCTAACAAGTTTTTGGATCTAATTAAAGCGGTTTCTTTGCAAGTAACATCTTTTTTCAACTGTTTGTGTTAATGTTGTTTCATTGTAACTTTAAACTTCAATTTAATACCGCCCTTAATTGGTGATTGAATATTTCTTCAAAGACTATTTCTCTCTAAGGTTCTATCTGATTGTTTCAAACTGGTGTTGAATTTGCTAAAGCTTTATTTCCGTTTCTGTCAACGTTGTACTTAAACTCAAAATTATATGATAGCTAACTTATGCTTTACTTTATTTTAAATATCTGCAACCTTCTTATTAATATTCTTGACTTCCAGAGTCATTTTATTACTAACAGCTCGTAATATGATTTCTGGTTCTCCTTCTTCTTGAATTTGTTGCTTTTCCTGATTTCTTTCAATTTCATTTTGAAATGTTAACTTCTCTGTTTGATCATATTTAACTGACCCTTTTTAAAGTACATTTCTTACTTGTCGTTTGTATTTCGCAGTACATATATAATAAGTAGTTATCTACTAAGACAGTCTGCACTTACGTTAAGCATTTATTAAAGCATCTCAATATTTTGTACAACTGTATTGAAAATTTACAAAACTGACGCTGCTACAGAAGTAGTGTGTATGCGCCAAACGCCAGCGACCGATAACTGTGATGCCTTTTTTTTCGAATCCAGTGCCTCTCACTTCTGTAAAGAAATTAGTTAAGCCATTAGCTGCCTTGTTCGCAATAGAGGTGTGTTTTTATTTTACCGGAGAAATGTAAGGTTTATAAAGAATTGTTGTAAAATTTCACATGAAACATGAAAAAGCCACTGATAATTATAATTTATTCAAAGAAGTGTGTGGCACAGAATGTTTATCGCGTGCACGTGTTTTCGAAAGGTTTAATCGTTTTTGTAGAACTTTTATTTTTTTATAGTGTCTATTCTGCATGAAAGAGGTGCTTAATAATAAACAACTGACTATATACTTTGCATCAATTTTATTTGATGAAATAGTTGATCAAAAAAATTATGATATCTTAATATATAAAAGAACGGGTTTGTTAGAACACTTATAACTCGAGATCTGCTGAACCAATATTCATGGGTATTGATTCGTTGGATTTGTCTCCGCCCCGAATAGCATAATACATCTTAAAAACAATGAAAACTCAATATGTGTAATGAATACTTAATCATTTCAATAAATGCTGATTTCATGTCAAACATTTATTGTCCAATCCTGTCAAATACTGTAACAACTATTCATGTGTGCGTTCAGAAATTTATTTTTTGTAAAATGTCTCGAAAGTTCAGGTACTGTTATATTTGTTTGTTTTAGACATGAATTTGTGTAAATTATTTATTAATTATTTAATTTTTAATTTCAGAGAATAATACCTAAGATTTATTGTTCAGGTTAACAAAAGTGTAAATGTCTTTTTATAGGTTATCTATAATTTTTCTTAATAAGCTATTCATATGTAGTGGTTATATACTCTTTGAGCTATTGTCTATGTCTCGAAAGTGGTTTTTTGTGGTTTTATGCGAGTGCACATTCAGTAATAATATTAATAACAATGCCGCGTCCTAGAAGATCTAATCTTTCGGAAGCACTAGACCGAACATTAAAAGATCTGCGCAATGACTCGAGATGTTTTGGTGGTGCTATGATTTTATTATCTGGCGATTTCCGACAAACACTACCAGTCATTCCAAGATCTACTGCTGCCGACATAATAAACGCTTGCCTCAAAGCATCAAATCTGTGGCGATATGTAAAGAAACTTAAACTGTCTGTAAATATGAGAGTTGCATTGTTGAACGATCTATCTGCTGTTTATTTCTCGAAGCAATTGCTGACTATCGCTAATGGCCGTGTTCCTGTTGACAAATCGAGCGGTTTGATTTCATTTCCTCCAAATGTTTGCAATTTTGTATCATCAAAAGACGAGCTTATCAACAAAGTATTCCCGGATATCATTGCTAACCACAAAAATACTAAATGGTTAAGTGAGCGAGCAATTTTGGCCGCTAAAAATAAAGATGTAGATGACCTCAATTTTACAATTCAAAATCAAATCGTAGGTACTCTGTATTCATTCAAATCTATCGACTGTGTAACAAACGAAGAAGAAGCCACTAATTATCCAAGTGAATTTTTAAACTCCTTGGATGTGCCTGGTTTACCACCGCACAATTTAAAACTTGAGGTTGGCTCGGTAGTCATCATGCTTAGAAATTTAAACTAACCAAAACTGTGCAATGGAACGCATTGTTAGATAAAAAAACTGATGAGCAATGTGATTCACGCGTCGATACTTAAAGGAAAATTTAAAGATGAGGAAGCTCTTATTCCAAGGATTCCAATGATCCCAACGGATATGCCATTTGAAATTAAACGAATTCAATTCCCGATTCGTCTTGCCTTCGCCATGACGATCAACAAATCACAGGGCCAATCCTTGACTATTTGTGGCCTCAATCTAGAAAATGCATGTTTTTATCATGGTCAATTGTACGTGGCATGCTCACGTGTCGGCAAACCATCCGCTTTATTTGTTCTTGCGCTTGACCAAAAAACAAAGAATGTCGTTTACCACAAGGTGCTTGAATGAAAATCCCATTAATGAATTAATCCGAGTGTATTCCAACCTGCACAACATAGTTTTTAATCATTTTTTTATGACATGAGTTTGAATTACTTAATTATTATTATTTTTTTAAATTTTATTCTCATTCTGTATGTTTTCATCATGAATTATCATAATAAAATACTTTTATGTTTCTATCTATATTAATAAATATTATTTTGTATCATTGTATTACGTTCATCAAAGCCTAAATTAGTTCAGCTTAAAGGTAACACGATGTTCATTGACTGTTAGGCGGTACGAAGTTCGCCGGGTCAGCTAGTTACTTTATAATAGTTAAAATAAAGAATAAACGTCTTTATATCTCGCACGAATTTCTGTCAATTTTTATTTTCTTTTTTTTTTTAAATTTCATCGCTTCAATAAGTAATAAATGTATATGCGAGTTCTTGTGTACTTTCTGTGAGCCGAAATTAATTAACAAATTTATATTGGATAGTTTAATTTGCTTATTAATTTATATGTCGTGTTTGTTGTAAATAAAACAATTATTTAATAAAATGTATTTTAATAAATTTATATATTTGGTGTTTCACTTAATACACTAATTATATTTATTATTATAATTATTTATTACAATATTATTTTAATATGGTTTTGTTTCGTTTCTTTTGTACTTTATGCTTTATGTCTTTTTAGACTTTTGTATCTTAAATGTAAAGAATCTGCGACAGAAATTGACTATTACTGAATCAAGCAACAAGTACAGCGATTGTGGTGTTTCTCTAGAGATTCATTGAGCCAGTAAAAGTTAATCAATGCCGATTGATGCTTGTACTTTTGCAGACTAATTAAAAGTATCCCCAAGAACTGTATATATATATTGATTCCATTTTATAATAATACTTACGGGTTTTAAGTCAAGTGGTTATTCGGCATTAACGTGGGATTCGCAGACATGCTCACACGTATATAATTAAAATTTGTGTAATTTAGACTTTAATAAAAAAAACAATTTATTTTAATTTTACTAAATAATATTTATTTGAACTAATATTCACTGCGCGATGCAGCTTATGCCTAGTCTCAAATGGTGAGCCAGCCAATTACTATCTGCGCGACGCAGATTATACATGAACTTGAACTAACTAGATTAGGATTAACATATTACTTATATACTATTTTATTATCTCTAAAGTGCATGATCAGTAAAGATACTGAAGAGACATTGTTAGTTTGTACTCGTATGGAGTGTGAGTTATAACACCTCCCCTCTAAGATAAAATCTTATGCTTCTAATGTAGCAAAAGGTTTTTGTAACTCTTCAATATTTTTGCTATTTATTTCTTGTGAATTTTCATTTTTTATTATTTTTATTTTTCTAAAATATTTGATTAACTTATATACTACTATAGTAATTATTATGAATAATATAGGTAATAATGTATAATTAATTATGTGAACATGGTCTGACATTCTTCTGTCATCGAAGTCTTCAGGTAGTAGGGCTAGGGTGGTCTGTAGCTTGTCTACGTTGCCCAGGTCCAGATGTTTTAGGTTGGTCACGTTAGAGATGTTTAGGTGTTTGTTTTGGATCTCTGGTATTTTTGGCAGGGAAATGGTGTTCCAAGCTTCGACTTTCTCTTCTATATCTATGTACTAAAAAATATTATCTGTAACAGAAAATTGACAATCTCGTGCAAGGTGTATTATATATGTTTCTTGTAGACGTATGTCACGTTGGCTGCTGCATATTAAGGTGCCACTGGTTTCGTCATTTGTGATTAACATCCAGGTGTTGAATTCGACGTTCTGGATTTTGATGCCGGTTATTGAAATCACTTAGGGTTTACATTTGCTGGTTGGCTGGTTTTGAATTAGTTCTATCTCACAGGTGGTTTCCTCGATGTTGAGTGGTTCGCTAAGCTTGCATATGAATTGATTGTTATATATTTCTTTGCAGGGTGCATTAAAATCTACATGTTTATACTCATTCACAATGGTGTATTGGGTTCTGGGAATAATCATTTGGAATTTATTGTTATAAGGTATGGGGATTGGATATAGTTTATAATACGTAAATATATTAGGGTTTACTAGTGGTATATTTATTACAAAAACGATTAGGTTTTTATTGGTGTATGCTTTGACTTTGCTAATAGTTTCATATTGTTGAATGTTCTCTGATGTAATATCGTAAGGCAGTTTGATATGTTTGATTGTATCAACATGTTCCTTTATTGTTTGTAATTCTGCTAATAGGTGATCAGGTTCCAGGATTGAACCACTAAGCGTGTTCAGTTTAGCGAATGTTATGTCAGTTTCAATGGTTCTTAGTAGGTGCAAAAGTAATTGCATTGATTGACTGACAAGTCCGATCGATTATGTTATAAAGATGTTAAATACTTGGTGTTGGAGTTTATCGATATCGTTCATTAGGAATTTGGTACGTTTATCTAGTTCTTCTTGATTAGATTTAATGGTGTGTAGGGCCGATTTAAATTGATCGAGTATATCGTTCGTTAATTTTATTTGTTTAGATATAGCTTTATTTTGAGTTTCTTATAATCAAGTGTCTCCAGAGCTAAGTTTATACACTCGTCGTCGTGTGCGTCTAGGTTTCCACCGATTGCTTTCCAAACAGTACCTAAGCCATCTATGAAGCCTCTTTTTTCTCTTCGAGTTGGGAGAATTTGTTTAAATTTTCTACTTATTTCAATATCCAGGATGTCCATTACAGCAGTGCTGTGCCCATAGGTTGTAAATTTCTTTTTTTCTAATTTCGTTTTAATATCTTCTCTAGTCAAGTGTACGTGGTTATAATATTTTATTAAGGGGTCCAAATCTATTTTCTTGACTAAAGTCCAATATTCTTTGATGTTTTGGGCTGTTCCTAGTTGCACTGGATATAATCCTGGGTTATCAGTGATTTTAATAATTCGGCATTCATTAATATCGCTGGTGTTGATTGCGGTGATGATCCTGCAACAATCAGGATTTCTTAGTACTTGATCGTATTTTAATATATTTATTTATAATTAATTAATAAATAAATAATTCATTTGTATTTCGGGATTTAAGTGCTAGATGTATTTGTGCTTTGTAGGCCCATGTCGTTTAAATACTTCTAGGACTTCTTCTTTTATTCTATTAAAAAGTCCTTGTGCTATAGGGGGCATTCGTATTATTAATTTAGTTGGTGAATTTTCATTTTGGTTTTCACTAGGTTATCTACATGTGTTTCTCTTAATTTTTAATTTTTTAGATCTTCTATTTTAGCTATATAAGTATCGGATACTTCTATTACTTTAAAGGGTCCTGTGTTCATTATACGGCTTTTACCCTGTTTTGATTTAGTGCTGAAGTATACGATATCTCCTTGTTTTACGTTTGGGTCTTTAACAGTAGCATTTCTCTTATTAATGACCTGTTTTTTTCGATTTGCATTTATTTCATTAATTTTTGAGTATAGGGTGAGATTTTATTTTTATGATTTTGGGTGTATAAGTCCATGAGTGTTTTGTCATAATCCATAAGCAATAGTGACTTGGTTTGTAAGTGTCCATTTATTATTTCAAAAGGTTTGTATGCTGTACTGAAATGTGGGGTTTCGTTATATCCTATAATAGCATATTTCATGATTGATTCGGGTGTAAGATCATGTTTATGTTTCACTATACGATATAGTTCTAGTATCGTGGAATGTGCTCGTTCTATTGGGAAATTACTTTCATGTCTGAATGGTGTAGTTATATGAATTTCAGTTTTATGTAATTGTAGCCATTTTTTTGATGAGATTATTTGAGAATTAAGTTCTTTCATCCATCGTAATATGATTGGGTATGTTGTGGTGTGAGAAATACGTTATTAGTTTATCGGCAATTTTTGTGGCGATTGTGTATGCCTGTGTGTATTTTGAAAATACATCTATTATAGTATTGTCTATACCAAACGTATCTAAATGTAATTTCTCAAATGGTCTATCAGGTGTTTCGGTGTTATTTAGCGGTGCTCTAATTGGTTTTCTGTTATATTTGCAATTTTTGCATGTGCTGCAGTTATTGATAAAATTTTCAACATCTTTTCGTAGACTAGACCACGTATATCTTTCGCAAATTAATTTATATGTGGCGTCTATTACTTCATTACTTGCTGATTCTGATTATTACTCTGGTTGTTCTTTTACTTAAAAAAAGGTTCTATGTTTTTATTCCGCTATTGCCATGTTCTTTTGTTAGTGTTCATGTATACTGTGTCTTCTTGTGTTACATTTGGATTTTTAACAGTAGCTTTAATCATGATAATAACTTGTACTGTCTATATTTATTTCCTTAACTTTATGCACATAACATTGCTATTTTATTTTTGTGTTTTTCAATGTGTTAGGCCATAGGTTATCATAGTAGCTAAATTAGAAATGCTGACTTAGTTTGTTAATGTAGCATTATCTTTTGTACTGGAGTATAGGTTTTCATTACATCTACTAGCACATTTGACTTGGAAAGGTCATGTTTATGATTGTGTGAGTGTACTCTGGTTTTGTAGAATGCGCTTATGTTATGATCTCGCAGTTGTTTTTGTGTTATTTAGCGGCGTTCAAATCATGGTATTTGCATTGCTTGCTTGTGTCGCGATTGATAATGAGAGTTTCCACGTATTTTATTAGATTACACGAGTATATCTTTCGTAAATTACCTTGTGCGTTGCAATTGTTTCTTGATGTCTAAACCTTTTATCATTTTTTATCTTATGTTCATTTTTATATTTGCTGATGATGGTTATCTTTTTAAATTATTGTACATTTAATATGTGTTATCATTACAATGGGTTTATTGAGTTTTATGTTTAAATGTAGTTTTTGTTAATGTAGATATTAATAGGTCGTGTTTCTTTATTTTAATATAAATAATTTGCTCTTTATATTAATTTTAATAATTTTAACTGCGTTGGTGTTTGTGTCGAAATAGTTATTTTATTATTATTTGATGTCGCTTAATTTGTACGTTTTTATGTTTGTTGTATGTTTATAGGTTCTTACTGCTGGTGATAACCAGTGTTTATGCGATTTTCTGCATTAAGGTGGTTGTTTCTGATTCTCTATTCGTTTCATAATATATTTTCTTTTGTCTGTTGTGTTTTGTAAATGTATTGGGTATTGTAATATTTGTAGTAATTTATTTAGATGGTTGTTCTGTATAATTCTTTTAATAGTTCATACAATTTTCTTTATTAAGGTGGTTGTCCGTTTTAGGGTTTTATTCTTTTTAGTTTTAAATTTCGGAGTTAAATATTATATAGTCAGGTGGATTTGGTTGCTTGCGGTTGCGTATTTGAATTGTTAAGGTTCGGGTAGAAATTTTAATTTTTCGCGAAGTATTGAAGACTTTTTGAAGTTAATCTTATCAGGAAGTTCTTTAAAGTAAAGTCAATATATGTTTTATTATTTTTATTCGTCATGATATTCGTCATATATTCATCTATCCAGTTATTATTTTTATTTCGTTTGGTGCCATATAGTTGCTTTAGTTGTGCCGAATTTCTAATCTTCTGTCCACGAATTATTTCTTTTCTGTGATCATTTATCCACAAAGTGTGTGCCTCGTTTTCTGAATCTTCTTGTTTTTCTGGTATGCATTTAGCTTTGTTTCTTTTTTTCTTTTCAATTTTTTCTTTTATATTAAAATTTTGATTTTTATTATTTCCTGCTTTTCCTTGCTTTATATTGTGTAATTTTTTTACTTCAAAATATTGCATATTTTGTTTTTCTGGTTTTTCTTGGTTGATGTTTTGTTGCTTCACTATTTCAAGTTCTTGTATAGTTTGCTTTTCTGCTACTTGTCTGATTTTTTGTTGATTCTTTACTTTAAAATCTAGAAAGTTTGGATTTTTTGATTGTTGCTTAACATTTTGTTGATTTTCTATTTCGAAATGTTGTGAATTTTGATTCTCTGATTCTTGTTTCATATTTTGCTGATTTTCTGTGTTTTGTTTGACGCTTACTTTTCTTTGCTTCATTTTTACTTCAACAATTGTCTTTTTCTTTACTTCTGCTTTGGTAAACTGTTCAAGTTCTTTTTCCTTTTCATCTGTATACAGAACTTCTTCAGAAATTATTCTGGCTTTGTATTTTAATATTTGTGGGCACATTGATCGCCATTTCTTTATGTAATTTGATATCGTTTTTATTTTCATTTGTTTCTGTGTCCCGTTTTTCTTCTGAATTTTGGTTTTGTACTTTGATTTCTGTACTCTCGTCGTTTATGATTACTTCTTGTAGTTCCGTCCGTACATTGTCTATTTCTTTATTCTCAATGGTTTGTTTGATTATTGTTTCACACGGTTTTTGTGTTGACGGCTCTGTTTGAAAATCTTGTGTGTTCTTCACTTGTTGTTGGTGAGGGTGGTTATATTCCTCGTTAGTATGGATTTCGTGGTTCGTCATATCTTCTATTATTAATTCTAGAAGCTCATTCATTGTGTTAGGATTTTGGCGTCTTAATTTACATCCAAGGGGATCGTTTAGCTCCTCTATGAAATCTCTCACCATCAGGGAATCGTGATGTTTTGCCAGTGCTCTCATATTTAAAGATGTTTTATTGTGAAGTGTGTTCAAAGCATTAAAGTTGGTAAGTGATTCTAAACATCTAAAGTAATAAGTAAAAACTTTCTCATTAGGCTTTCGTTTAAGTGTTGTTATATGCGGGATATGGCTGCGGTTTTTAGTATAACTATTTATTAAAATAGTTTTTAATTTCTGCCATGTATTAATATGTTTATTCTTTATTAAACTTGCTGCGTCTCCAATAATCCTGCTTTTTATAGCTGAGAGCAATAGACCGTTATTCCTAATAGCTTCTTTTTTATCTTCATTTTTACTTCTAATCTTCGCTTTGCAATCTTCTATAAAATTCGTCAGCGAATTGTTTCCATTATATTCCTTTACATAATTTAGATAAATATGGAATGTCTCCATTTTGATTTATAGTGTAACTTTTATTTAAGAAAAGTTATTTTGTAAACATTTTATTTTTAAAAATTATTATTATTATATAGTTAATTTGCAAGTATTTTATTATACTACATTATAGTATTTATTACGTTATATAATTATTATTTTATTTTAATATAACTTTTAGTATTATTATTATTTTCGTTAGGCCTATATAAGCGATTTATATTCCTTTTTAGAAAATTATTAATTAATTATTGTGTATTACGTTGCGTAATTTATATTTTATTTTAATATTATTTTTAATATTTGGTAGGCCTGTATAAACGATTTATACTCCTTTTTTTTAAAATGTAATACCTGTTTTAGGCCTGTATAAACGATTTATACTCCTTTTCAAACAGAAAATATTATTGTAAAAATAATAATAATTTTTGTTTTTGGGAAGTGTGAATATAGAAAGGAAATATGAATGAGTACTCACATTACGATTATCACCGCGATGCCTTGTGAGATCTTCATGTCCATATGCTACTGCTAGTGGGTCGATGAGTCTCGGAGTACTTCAACTTCTGTTTCTATTTCACTCCTCTATTTATTAAGTTTACTTTATTCTTTAACTTTATTTTTGTAGGTTTCGAAATATTAAGTTAACCATGAAAATGGAAAAATTTACATCGATTGTAATTCCTTAATATCCGTACGACTGCGCCAATTAAAGTTTGAGTAATTTAGACTTTAATAAAAAAAACAATTTATTTTAATTTTACTTAAATAATATTTATTTGCACTAATAATTACTGTGCGATGCAGCTTATGCCTAATCTCAAATGGTGAGCCAGCCAATTACTATCTGCGCGATGCAGATTATACATGAACTTGAACTAACTAGATTAAGAATAACATATTACTAATATACTATTTTATTATCTCTAAAGTGCATGATCAGCAAAGATACTGAACATACATTGTTAGTTTGTACTCGTATGGAGTGTGAGTTATAACAATATACACGCAGACACATACTCAGTCCCTTTAGGCTAAATCCGCATAAAAGAAATTATTACTCACACCAGTTTTGAAGATAGCCGTCTAGAAGTTCATGACGATTCACGCCAGGGTCACCCTTTCACATAAAGAACGCAATACAATAACGAAAAATTCGGTAATCTGATTTGATCTGACTGTCGGTTAAGTATTCGTGCGACTGCTGAAGCAATGAGAATTGATAAAGAATCCGTACGGAAAATTTAACATATCAATTTTTACATGCAAAAAGTGTGTGCTAAAATGGTAAATACAATTCTCAAGTTTAAGCAACAAGAACTTGTGAAAATGTTTGTATTGACACTTTGAATGCCATTGAAAATAACTCAAACTTATTGCGACTGCTACAGGGGTCGACGCTGGAAGTGATACCAATTAATAATGCTGTAAATTTGTCAATTTATTTTTATATATTTATTTAAGGGTTTTTTAACTTAACAATATATATATATATATATATATATATATATATATATATATATATATATATATATATATATATATATATATATATATATATATATATATATATGGGTATAACATACTAGTACAATTATAGATGCAAATTTAATTTTAAACATTTATGAATTGTTAGTGCTTTATTTTTATTGAGTTAAGTTGTTTTTGTTCGGGATATTTCGTTATATCTAAGTTTTGTTGGGAAATATTTAGGTCAGGATTAAGTAATATAAAGCCTCTATATTTATGACACGTGCGATAGATATACTATATCCCCTATTCCCTGGTGTCGAATATTACATAGATATGATACCCCGAGAAAATCTCATCGTAAATAATCTAATAAATATAAGAAACACATTATGTCTCATATATCCACGAAGTTGGCTACTTCGTTTTACATTCGTATTATTTTACTTTTATCTTCGGTTCTTAAATACGGAAATGTGTATCCCTTTCCCTAGCATTATCACAAGATTGACGTTATGTGTTTCTTAGAAATGTTATTAGACAGGAATATTTCGATTAGGAAATATCAGAATAAATTTAAACATTAGCGAATTAAAAATAAAGAGTTTGTAATAACTGTTTGAGCCACGGTTAGTTTGCCGCGGCTATGTTGTGTATATGCGAATTGTGCTGGTTGACAATACTTCGATATACCTTTGATGTATATAAAAATTGAGTCCACGTGAGTTTGTTGTTGATTGGCTTTATTTACTTAATGATCTGAATGCTGCTACAATTAAGAATGAATACAGCGGAGAAATAACAATGATGATTGAATGGTTATTGCATATGAACAACCGTTACGATGATTGTTGCTTTAGACTTAAACTAAGTAGCTCGTTATTAATTATAATTGTTGTATTGTGTAGTTTTAAATTTCTATATAAGTTAAGGTTGATTGTTAGGTTATAGGCGGGAGTTTTTTCTAATAGAAATGTATTATAATTATTTGTAAGTTCTTTTAAGGTTACTATTGCTGGATAACAATATAGTTATTTAATATTTCACTATACATTTATTAAACAAACAATAATTATTATGTAAAAACAGAAATTTGGAATTCGTATAAATTACCTTACAAGTTAATTTAACCAACACATAATCTATTAAGTTTATTAACAATTTAAACATAAGTCAATATTTAGTTTTTACAAGTTCAATAGATTAAATACGAATCTGCTTTGCATATGATTGTCAAAGGTATATTTAATATAAGTACCTCTTGTTAAAACATGAGACAGAATCTCCTTTGACCGTGAGAAAGTTCGAGGTTAACTTTTACGTTATGACATCTGGAAAATGTTGGTCAGAAGGACTAGTCAGCAGAGTACTGTGTCTTTGGGAATGTTGATACTAAATAATTCTCTCATATGCGATAACTTGTATTATTTATCTTAAATACTAGAAAATAACATAAGTGATTTAGGTACTTAACAACCAGACGTAATACACGTCTGTTGTATTAATGTGTAAATATTTATATGAAAATCATAGTTCTTGAGCTGCAGACATGTTTAGGATAAACAAACTTCTGGTTATTTTTAAATTCTTTTGCATTTGTTATATGCTTCTAATTTTAAAACATTTTTATTTATTAGTTTCAAATGCAGATATGATTATATACACTGGTGTAGTAAAGTGTGTTTAAAAATAATGATAGCAGCACTATTGTCTGTTTGAAAAGGTAATGGGGTATCTACGAAGCTATAATTCTGTAAAATAAACTAACGCCACCGTTTACATATTTGGTACTAATGTTTATGTTACATGAAGTATTGAGCGAAGAGCATGGATAGAGTATGGAGGATATTAGTACTTTTCAATTATAATTTAGTATTTTGAAGTGTTGCTTATTTATTTATTAGGTAATAAACAAATATTACAAATTTTGTGATAAAAATAGTTCGCAAGTGAAATATTAGTAAAATGTGTTTAAAAGGAATAATAAATTTTGATAGGTAATTTTAACTGCTATTTTGTTTAACTAATTGTATCTCTCCTTATTACGGGAACAGTTTGATAAGTCGGTGATGCTTTTAATTTCCCGAGCAGCTCTTGTCAACTGTTATCTATTAATAAATATTTTGAGCAATAATAAATTGGGATAATTAATTTTGAGCAAGCTACAACATTTAGTTTGTGTTTGACAGCCATTGAAAGCAGACAACCAGCCATTGAAAGCAGCTATCTGCACAATGGACAATCATTGTGGCAAAAATTCATAAATTGAGCAACAAACTGCTTATCTAGCATATGCTAACAGATTTAACCCCTGCGACTATTTCCTGTTTTCGAACCTGAAAAAATGGCTGTGCGGTAAGAGATTTGCGTCTAACAAAGAGGTCATCACAAACGCCTATTTTAAGGAACTTAAGAAAAACTATTATTTGGAATACATAAAAAAAATAAATGAAAAAACGCTATACTAAATGTATCGAACTTAAAGGAAACTATGTTAATAAATTTTTTTTTTTTATAATCCCATATAAAAATAATCATAGAATTATCAAACTACCCTATCCCTGGTTTATTTGTTGCAATATGTGATAACACTTCTCTCAATAAATCTGTTGGATTTCGTTTTTATGTCATTTATTTATCATTTTCATTTTCATTTATTTTTATATTTTTGAAATGTTATTGAGTGACGTGTTATTTAATAAAATAATTGTAACATTTAAAAAGGTTTCAACTACAAGCACTAATTATCTGAAGTCACTTGTACTATTTAAATCGACTGTAGAATATTAAAATATACTACTGAATAGTTTTTCAACATGAACTCCAACAACATGACACTTTTGACATTTAGTTTTTTGACATATCAGTAGTAGATGCCTTGAGTATTGTTACAATGAATTTAATTTTGTTCAATAATCGCATTAAAATGATAAAAATCTACTATGTAAAAGTGTTTAACCGGGTCGTTCAAGTCAAAACATCGCAGCCGTGACAAGATGCAACAAAAATTGAAGCCGACCAATCATTCACACCGCCGTAGATTCGCTCAATTCATTCAAGAATAACCCGCTGGTTTATTCAGACGAAGCCCATTTCCATTTGCCTGGATACGCAACAAGCAAAATTGCCGCATTTGAGCTTCTGAAAATTAAAGAGAGATTATTGACAAGCCTTTGCATGTGGTCTTGAGGCGTTAATGGGGCTGGTTTCTTTTCGAAGATGCGGCTGGAAATGCGGTTACGGTCAATAGATTACGCTATCGAGAGATGTTAACAACTAAATTTTGGATTACTATTGATGATATGGATATCACTGACATGTGGTTTCAACAGGATGGTGCCACAAGTAACACATCCAATTAGTTTATTGGAAACCAAATTTCCCGATCGCATAATTTTGCGAAATTCAGCTGTTAAGTGGCCGGTTCGATCAAGTGATTTAACATCACTGGATATTTTTTTGTCAGGTTGTATAAAAGACATAATCCATACGGGGCCATTTGAATCGATTGCAGCCCTTAAACTTAAAATCAGTGACGCGATTAAGCAAATAGACTGGCCATTTTGCCAAAAAGTGATTAAAAGTTTTGATAAAAGTATCGACACCTGTCATCGTGGTCTTGGTCGGCATTTGTCCGGTATCATTTTTTTTCATAATTGCCAAACCTTACGCTTTCTACTACAATAAAGATTTGAACCATTTTCATATAAATTCTCTATTATATTTTATTTTAAAATACAAAGATCAAAGTGCAATGTTTTTTAAGGAGCAGGCGGGTACATTATTTATATTAAGTATTTCTTTATCAATAGAACCACAACGCATATTATTATAATTTGTTTAGGTCATCAAACTGGCGCTATAGTATTTACATTAACTTTTAAAAGAAATATTAATTAACTAAGCCTATGTTTACGTAGAGTTTCAAATAATGTTTATATTAGAACCAAATATCAGAGCTCGAAAAAGTGTCGACGAAGCGATATTTGGATTTAAGATAAACATAGCTAGAGTTCAAATGAGATCATATTGTTAAACAAATACATTTTAAAACTATATAGACCTAGAAAGAAGGGGATTCTTAGTCAGTCGCGCTTCGGAAGTTGAAAGACCACGTCACTATGACGCTTTGCTTACGACACAATCAGTCACTCGGTTTTAGTCAGTCAGGCAGTCGGCCCCAGTAGTTGAAAGATTACGTACTATGACGTTTTGATTAAGAAATAGTCAATCAGTCGCCCCGATATACAAGACGTAAAGTTACTAAAGGATTTTTAAAGAGAATTGTCAATTACCGAATATATCAAAGAAATGTATTAAATAGTTGAATGTTCAATAAAGAATAATAAGTGTTAATGTATACATTGTTTTAATTTTAAAGTCCTTAAAATTTTCGGTCACGTCGCGTTAAGATAAAGTGATAGTTGTTGCAGAGATAGCAGAGCTTGCAGAGCACAAAAAATAAGTAAACCTAATATATATTGATATTATTATTAGATGAATTAATAAGTCCTGATAGTATATTAAACATCCACAATAAGCTTGGTCATCCGACTCAAGGTGAAACAGTTTATTATAAAGGACCCTTCGCAAGAGAGGATTGTATATTCGTTCTCTTAAAATAAAGTAACTGCCATAGGGATAGGTTTACATAAAAGTGATTCATTGCTCACATCGTTTTATATACTAGATATCCTAGATAAACTAGATCGTTTTTCTTAACTTAAAGATTAACCTTATTCCCAATAACGTTTGGTTTTATCCAGATACTATACCGGATATGATATGCGAGGATAATAGCTGTTTTTTTTATGGTATTTTATGTTTCCTTAAAATAGATTTTCAATTAACAGAACTTTTTAAAAATCTTAGTACTCTCACATAAAGAATATTATTAATAATACGAATATTATAAAAACTTATAACTAATAGGTTATTATTAAATAATTATTTCACATAAATAAATATTGTTAGGTTAAGATAAGTTATTCAAATAAATCTAATTTTATCTTATTCTAAGTATTTTAAATCACAACCAATATTACAAGTAAAATTAAGTCAATCTGATTATATTATACTGATTCTAACCTAACATTGCTCTTCTTGTTGTTAAATATTAACGTCCTTTACTAATGTAATGGAGCTTTACATTTAACTCTGCAGTGGAGCCATCAGAAAACCCATCCCCCTAAAGGGGCTTCGTCAGATGTTTTCATCGACAGAAAATCTGTTCCTATATTCAACATATCGGCAACCACTGCTCGTCTAGGACGAGGTTTGCTGGGATTATAGGCATTTTGCTGTCTTTAGCTGCAGTACCTGAAGACTGATCGTCTCCTAACTGTTTCGGTCAAGCGGGAATAAAATGGCGAGAGCTTGTAGGTGTAGTGATATAGTAAGATGGATGAATGAATAGTGGGTGATAGTGTGACAATATAATTGACGATAAAAGGGGGTGGTGAAGTGAAAGTGAGTGAGGGGGTCAGTGCAGTGGATGTGTGGGATAGAGTTAGGTATGATGGTAATGTATTGTGTGAAATAATATGGGATTAGATGGGAGAGTATAAGAGAGGTTGTGGATTGGGGTAACAAGGTAAATAATGATAAACGAGATTGTGTAAGGATAAAAATAGGAAGTGGAAAATAAATAGGAAAAGCAAATAATAATCAGCTTGGGTTATGGGGCGTTGGCCTCTTCCGCCTTCTCAGCGGTGGTGGTGATTTGCTGGATCTTAAATCTAGTGAGATTCGGGTCGTTGCTGTCGTATCTCCCAAGCTGGTTAACGAGAGGGTTGGTGCTGCTCCGATTTGTGTTGTAGAAGGAGAGAGCTCGCTGATACGTTACTTTCGTTAGGGTGGAGATGTTTAATTTTTTTCTGATGCATGTGTTCCTGACGTACCAACCAGCGTTGGAGATAAAACGAAGAATCCTATTTTGGGTCTGTTCTAAGCTCTTACAGTAAAGGGAGTGGCCGCAAATTATGCAATCAAATAGAAGTAATTAGCGAATGTATAATTTGTAAATAATCAATTTGTTAGAAAGTGTGAGTCTTGAGTTGGGATGAAGTAGTGGTCTGAGAATGGCTATTCTCTGGTTGGCTTTGGTTTTTTTTTTAGTGATTTCTTTATAGAAGTTGAGAGTGGGGGTGAGGGTAGTGTAAAGGTAGAAAACTTCTTTCTACCATTCGCAGATATGTCCTGATATATTAATTTTTCTTAGAGTGAGTTTTCTTCTGCTAATGAATAAAATGATTGATTGATTTAAGGTTGATTTTGATTCTCCATTTTCGGCAGAAAGACGAAATGGAATTGAGGGAGTTTTGGAGGTAAGTGACGACAAGTTCCGGTTCTTTGGATCGAGATAGGTAGCATTGGTCATCAGCAGAGATGGTGCGGAGAGTAGTGAGACTTAATTGGGGGAAGTCGGAAAGGAAGATGTTGGAAAGGGTCGGGGAGAGGGCTGTGGGACACCGGCCGGAATGTTGTAAGGGAAAGAAAGATCTTTTTAGATGAAAACTGAGAAGGATCTGTTAGAAAGAAAGGAGTTTATTAAAAGTATGAAGCATGGTGGGAATTTAAGTAAGGACATTTTATAATGGAGGCCATTTTGCCGGACGGAGTCAAAGGCGCTCTGAATGTCAAAAAAGGCGCCAGCACAATGCTCTGCCCTATTAAGGGCTTGATATATGGTTTCGACCACACGGAGGGTGGAATGTGTGGTACTATGGTTGGGACGAAAACCAAATTGGTCATTGGATAGGATGTTATGGTTAGAGAGGAAGGTTGTAAGTCGGTCGTACACTACTTTTTCTAAGATCTTGGACATGGATGGGGCGGTAGCTGGAGGGGAGTTTGGGATCTTTTAGCTTTTTCCTGATGGGCATGATATAGGCATGCTTCCAGGGCGTGGGAAAGTGTCGAAAAAAGGAGCATTTATTTAAAATGTTTGGGCTTGGCTGTCTATATTTTATACAATTAGGTAAATAAATTTGCTAATGTTTCGTTTAATAAAACCATTGATAATTATTTAACTTTATTTGACATATACGATTGTGAAAAATGAACATACTTTTATAAACTATAAAAAAGGAATCAAATTAATGAAACAAAAATGATTCAAGTGATGCGATTTACAAAAATGATAAGGTGACTTAGATAATAAAATAACTTAATAATAAAAGAAATTTATAATTATTTAATTAAAGATAAATATTTAGTTGTTTCTTTAACAAGGAGAGTGAGTGATTTACGGTCTTTTGGGAATTTGAAAGTGATACATAAATCACCCGGATTTATTGTTGGCGAAGTCAAAGATTATGGGGCGGATGGTGAAGCTGGTTATGCGTTTTAAGAGGGTAGGATTTTTGGAATCAAGAAGTTTGTTGGAAAGAATGGTAGTTGAAGGATTTTTAAAGGTGGTGGAAAACAAGGAGTTAACAATGTGGGTGGTGGTGGAACTGGCAATATCTACGTGGTTGAGGAAGGTGGTGGAGAGGTGCCTAACTTTTTCAATAATTTTTGTTATGTTACAATTCATGATGGTAACGGAACGTCTCACGTTTCGACAGGGCTACTCGCTGGTAGCCTCCTGGGTGAGCGGTATCAAGCCGAGCGGTATAAAGGGGACTGACTCGCGAGTTTTCGCTGAGACAGGCAGCGAAGGCGAGTCGTGTGGTTTACGCCGAGTAGTGATAGTGCAAAAAAAACATGGAGAATTAGTTTTGGATAATTTATAATAATATACGTGGATTACAAATCAATGGTTAATTATAATGTTTAATGGGTAAGGAAAAGTATTTTTTCCGAACTTTAATTGTTCGCGATGTTGTAAGTCGGATCGACAATATTAGTCATATTTTTTTGTAAATATGGAATTCATTGTTTGTGCGCGTCATTGCGCGGCATGCAGTTTGTGAATGGCCGCCATTTTGTATAACTTGTTAATTCCGTTTAAGATATAAAAATATAATATAAAAGTGAAGTGAATTATATTGTGTGTATAATTATAACCCCCTTAATATTACGAAAATATATTTCGTGTGCATCTGGTTATATTTTTAGGGCACCAGGAGGTCAGGGTTAAGATGCAAATAATTATATTGATTATCAATCAGATCCATCCGATACTGTACCAGTAGATCATGCCTAGCTAAGCCACTTTTAATAAAAGAGCTGCAGGAGGAAATCGTAGACCTGTGTACTGGTGGAACGATAACATCGCCCAGTTAAGAAAGCAATGTTTGAGGTCAAGAAGATTGTTAACTCGAGGAAATAAGAGCAAAGAAGTCACAGAAGAAAGTAGAGAAAGACTCAGAAATAATTACAATGGAAAAAGGAAACTCCTCCGAAATGCAATAATAGGATAAAAACAAGAAGCCTGGGAAAAAACCTGCCAAGAAGTTGACCAAGATATTTTTGGCATGGGATATAAAATGGTGTGTAAAAAGCTCAACATGATACCTCGAATTAAGTTAAGTAGCGATAAGCTAATGAAAACTGTCGAGGAGCTGTTTTCAACACGAGCGACACACAAATGGCCATACATAGCCATAGAGGAAAAGTGTATACCCTATTTTACTGAAGCAGAACTCCTGGAAGCGACAAAAAGAATTAAAAATGGAAAGTCACCAGGTCCGGACCAAATTCCATCTGAAATCGTCAAAGCGGCAATTAGGGAATTCCCGAGAGAGTTCCTCGAAATAATAAATAGCCAACTAAAAAGTGGAGTATTTCCAAAAATGTGGAAAATAGCCAAATTAGTCCTAATTCAGAAGCCTAAAAAAGAAGGAGACCTGGAGGCTAAATATAGACCAATATGTCTTCTGGACGTCATGGGAAAAGTTCTCGAGCAGCTGGTAGCAGTCAGGTTAACAGGGGAAGTTGAACCAAAACTCTCAAAAAACCAATATGGTTTCAGAAAGAAAAGGTCAACAATTGATGCTATGATCCACATCAAGAGATCGGTAGAGAATATAAAACTCAAGGCGCACCGGAACAGGAAATATGGAGTGTTAGTAACGCTAGACATCAAGAATGCCTTTAATTCAGCACCTTGGGATAGAATCATGAAAGCGCTGAAAGAATTTGAACTTAGTGAGTACCTGACGAGAATTATAAGCAGCTATCTAGAGGACCGCTGGATAGAAGTCGAGGGGAATTTAATAAGTGTAACATGCGGAGTACCACAGGGATCGGTATTAGGGCCTCTCTTATGGAACATTCTGTACGACGAGGTGCTAAAAACTGAGCTACCAGAAGGCGCATCAGTCATTGGATTCGCGGATGACACAGTACTTATTGTTGAAGCTAAAACTGAGAAAACACTAAAGGCACACGCTAACACGGCGCTTAACAGGATTGAACAGATGCTAGAGAGAAAGCAACTACAGCTCGCTCCTAAAAAAACGGAGGCAATCGTACTTTATGGTGGAAGAAAACTGAAGGAAATACCCTTGGAGGTAGGCACAATGAAAATTAAATCCAAAGAACACTTAAAGTACCTGGGGCTCTATATTGGAAGGAATGCAGACATGAAGCAACATGTTATACAAGCGGCCAAGAAATCCGAAGAAAAACTTATGACGCTAAGTAGACTAATGCCAAATCTGAAGGGACCGAAGGCAAGTTAGAGAAGAGTGTTAGCGTCGGTGGTTTACTCAATAATGCTGTATGCTGCACCGATATGGGAAGAAGCTGTAAAACTCAAAAAATATAGAAATATGTTATTGAGTGTGCAACGTAGAATGGCAATACGACTGAGTAGTGCTTATCGCACAATCTCGGCAGAAGCTGTCCAGGTGATAAGCGGAATAGTACCTCTGGCACTACTGGTGGAAGAGCGGAAAAGGGTCTATATGGAAAAAGAAGAAAAACACCAGGAAGTAAGGAAAGAAGTTTTAAAAAAGTGGCAATGCGAGTGGGAGAAAGAGACCGGTAAAGCGGTGTGGACTAAAAGGCTAATACGGAAGATCAGTACTTGGAAAAATCGAAAATACGGGGAAATTGATTATTTTATAACACAATTTCTCGGAGGACATGGATGCTTTGGGAGTTACTTGAAGAGATTCAAAAAGGGAGAGTCCGACAAATGTTGGTACTGTGAACATGTCGATACACCAGAACATACGTTCTTCTATTGTGGCCGATGGACGATGGAAAGGGAAGAAGTACGGACGATAACGGGAACCACACTGACCGTAGATAATATTGTTAATATTATGGTGGAGAAGGAAGAGTATTGGAGTGCGGTTCGAGTCTTCGTCACGAAAATTCTCAAAACCAAGGAACTGGACGTCAACACAACATCGTAACCGGAACTCGGGTATCAAGATCCAGTCTGAAGGAATGCAATTGCGGTACCAGATTGTGGTCTAGATGAAAAGAGAGGGAGTTTTAGTTGGTAGGCGCTCTTCCAGCGAGGGTGAATCCAACACGTCCCGAGGGGCTGTCAGGCGACAGTCTTATAGAAGATTTCTCCTCCTCACCACAAAAAAAAAAAAAAAAAAAAAGATCATGCCTAGCTATGACATGGCAAAGTCGAGGACCATGTTGGTAGTACACTGTCGATACGCTTTGATACGATACAGAGGTTTCCCCTCAAAACCTGTGGATCGTACTTATAATTTAATTATTATCAATTATTTTTAAAATATATATTTATATAGCAATCTATCAAAATAATTCTTTAATGTTTACAAGGTATCATTAATCTATTAAGTTAGATGAAATTGTATTAACACGGTGAGTTTTTGTTGTAGCTCATTTTACTTCCATTTCTGTGTTCTCACATTATTTATATTAAAATACAATTTGATACTGATTAATTTTGATATTGATCTTATGATATATATGTGGGGGTGACAAATAATCCTATCCTTGTTGACGTTTCCAATTGTGGATCTACCTTACACCTTAGTGTGTGTTAGACAGATTACCAGCTGTGGTTTTAGCTGTTTTGATCTTATTTCAATCCTTAAGTTGAGCCTTCATTACAATTTAGCTTATTACAAATAAAGTTAACACATAACTTTTGTTTAATAATAGTTCATTTAATTATTTCTCAAAGAAAAATAATTATATTACAAAAATGTTAATATATCAAAATAGTTCACAATAATATTATCACTAGATTATATGCAATGCTTAGGTTTGAAGACCTTTCAATGATTGCATATCATCAAAGTAATGCGTAGTATAAATAGTACATAGTTTTCATTCACAACGTTTATAATGATAAAAATAACCTAACATTTAACACTATACTTTTATGCACAAACTACACTATTTACGTCTAAACAATAACTAATATTACACCTAGCAATATAGTTAAACTGATTATAATTCTCAATGCCATTAACAACTAGTTAACACAACATTATTCTGAATTTACCAATGACGCCATACACACTGTGTAAATCTACGTATCAGCCATTTTAACAATCATTTTCAGCATTCAATAGTTAGCGAACGCTTGGTGGGTGACCTGTTCTCTTAGACACTCGCTGTACATGCTGTAAGCGAACGGCTTAGAGGGGTCTACAAGTTGTTTCAAAGCAGCGCTAGTAACATTTAAATATATCTTAATATTAGCAAAGTTCCTAACCTATTTGACAGAGTTCTTTATAATTATTATTTCTTAAAAACTAATTATATCTAATCCTAAATTATATCCCACATATATATTGTTATTTAATAG
>CAVMBN010000123.1:0-5000 GCA_963678705.1 Panorpa germanica
TTATATGAAAAGTGTTTTTTTTTCTAATGTATAAATATGTTTAAAACCATAAGTTTTACAACTTGTAGAACAAACAACGTGGACTTTTTGATTTTATACCCTAGTTATGGTCAAAAAACGTAAGGTCAAAACTCGAAAAACACAAAAAACTTAGGTAAATAATTTTTTTTAAATTTTAACTATAGTACGGCTAGATGCGCATTTTAATTCCCTACAATTCGTAGAAGAACTTTTTTCCGTACGGTTAAAAAATTTATACTAAATTAAAAAAAAACGTGCCGCGACAATTCGTAAATCTTAAAGTTGAATTTTTGTTGGTGCACGTTTTTTCACGTTTTTTTCATAAAATTATATGAAAAGTGTTTTTTTTTCTAATGTATAAATATGTTTAAAACCATAAGTTTTACAACTTGTAGAACAAACAACGTGGACTTTTTGATTTTATACCCTAGTTATGGTCAAAAAACGTAAGGTCAAAACTCGAAAAACACAAAAAACTTAGGTAAATAATTTTTTTTAAATTTTAACTATAGTACGGCTAGATGCGCATTTTAATTCCCTACAATTCGTAGAAGAACTTTTTTCCGTACGGTTAAAAAATTTATACTAAATTTAAAAAAAACGTGCCGCGACAATTCGTAAATCTTAAAGTTGAATTTTTGTTGGTGCACGTTTTTTCACGTTTTTTTCATAAAATTATATGAAAAGTGTTTTTTTTTCTAATGTATAAATATGTTTAAAACCATAAGTTTTACAACTTGTAGAACAAACAACGTGGACTTTTTGATTTTATACCCTAGTTATGGTCAAAAAACGTAAGGTCAAAACTCGAAAAACACAAAAAACTTGTGTAAAATATTTTTTTTAAATTTTAACTATAGTACGGCTAGATGCGCATTTTAATTCCCTACAATTCGTAGAAGAACTTTTTTCCGTACGGTTAAAAAATTTATACTAAATTTAAAAAAAACGTGCCGCGACAATTCGTAAATCTTAAAGTTGAATTTTTGTTGGTGCACGTTTTTTCACGTTTTTTTCATAAAATTATATGAAAAGTGTTTTTTTTTCTAATGTATAAATATGTTTAAAACCATAAGTTTTACAACTTGTAGAACAAACAACGTGGACTTTTTGATTTTATACCCTAGTTATGGTCAAAAAACGTAAGGTCAAAACTCGAAAAACACAAAAAACTTAGGTAAATAATTTTTTTTAAATTTTAACTATAGTACGGCTAGATGCGCATTTTAATTCCCTACAATTCATAGAAGAACTTTTTTCCGTACGGTTAAAAAATTTATACTAAATTTAAAAAAAACGTGCCGCGACAATTCGTAAATCTTAAAGTTGAATTTTTGTTGGTGCACGTTTTTTCACGTTTTTTTCATAAAATTATATGAAAAGTGTTTTTTTTTCTAATGTATAAATATGTTTAAAACCATAAGTTTTACAACTTGTAGAACAAACAACGTGGACTTTTTGATTTTATACCCTAGTTATGGTCAAAAAACGTAAGGTCAAAACTCGAAAAACACAAAAAACTTAGGTAAATAATTTTTTTTAAATTTTAACTATAGTACGGCTAGATGCGCATTTTAATTCCCTACAATTTGTAGAAGAACTTTTTTCCGTACGGTTAAAAAATTTATACTAAATTTAAAAAAAACGTGCCGCGACAATTCGTAAATCTTAAAGTTGAATTTTTGTTGGTGCACGTTTTTTCACGTTTTTTTCATAAAATTATATGAAAAGTGTTTTTTTTTCTAATGTATAAATATGTTTAAAACCATAAGTTTTACAACTTGTAGAACAAACAACGTGGACTTTTTGATTTTATACCCTAGTTATGGTCAAAAAACGTAAGGTCAAAACTCGAAAAACACAAAAAACTTAGGTAAAATATTTTTTTTAAATTTTAACTATAGTACGGCTAGATGCGCATTTTAATTCCCTACAATTCATAGAAGAACTTTTTTCCGTACGGTTAAAAAATTTATACTAAATTTAAAAAAAACGTGCCGCGACAATTCGTAAATCTTAAAGTTGAATTTTTGTTGGTGCACGTTTTTTCACGTTTTTTTCATAAAATTATATGAAAAGTGTTTTTTTTTCTAATGTATAAATATGTTTAAAACCATAAGTTTTACAACTTGTAGAACAAACAACGTGGACTTTTTGATTTTATACCCTAGTTATGGTCAAAAAACGTAAGGTCAAAACTCGAAAAACACAAAAAACTTAGGTAAATAATTTTTTTTAAATTTTAACTATAGTACGGCTAGATGCGCATTTTAATTCCCTACAATTTGTAGAAGAACTTTTTTCCGTACGGTTAAAAAATTTATACTAAATTTAAAAAAAACGTGCCGCGACAATTCGTAAATCTTAAAGTTGAATTTTTGTTGGTGCACGTTTTTTCACGTTTTTTTCATAAAATTATATGAAAAGTGTTTTTTTTTCTAATGTATAAATATGTTTAAAACCATAAGTTTTACAACTTGTAGAACAAACAACGTGGACTTTTTGATTTTATACCCTAGTTATGGTCAAAAAACGTAAGGTCAAAACTCGAAAAACACAAAAAACTTAGGTAAATAATTTTTTTTAAATTTTAACTATAGTACGGCTAGATGCGCATTTTAATTCCCTACAATTCGTAGAAGAACTTTTTTCCGTACGGTTAAAAAATTTATACTAAATTTAAAAAAAACGTGCACCGACCAAAATTCGGCTATGTTTGGAGCACGCGATTATACTGGAAGGTGAAACATGATTTTTAACATTTGAGAATTTTATGTATTCGTGTTTCAGGCAAGTATATACTAATTGTAGTATGTTTTATAACATCTTTAGACTTAGAAACCCTTAGGTTAAATTTAGAACGATTGCCGTGATTTTTTCGAGTACGGAAATTTTTACCACGTTTTTTTTTTCTCCCAGCAAAGCGCTCCATCGCCTGCTGGTGTAGAACGTAGTTTCCGTACTCTGAGAATTATTACCTTTATAACACGCGAGAGTACTATGGGGGGTGATGGCTCAGCGAAAGACTATAAACAAAAGTGATACTGGTAGTGCATGGCAATCGATAACTTTACTAAAAACGGTGGTGCGTTAAGGAAAAAAAATATTTTATAAAAAAATTTATATTTATATTTTATAAAAAAAATTTTTTTTAATATATTTTATTTTTATTTCCTAGTAGTAAAGTATAAAAGTAGCAATACTTAAAACGGGCATGAAATAGTCATACGGTGACGTTGAGCGAAAGAGAGAAGACCCCCCAACTGGTAGTGCATGGAAATCTATAACTTTACTAAAAACGGTGGCGCGTTAAGGAAAAAAAATATTTTATAAAAAAAATTTATATTTATATTTTATAAAAAAATTTTTTTTAATATATTTTATTTTTATTTCCTAGTAGTAAAGTATAAAAGTGACAATTTCTTAAAACGGGCATGAAATAGTCATACGGCGGACGTTGAGCGAAAGACTAAAGCAGCAAATTCGATCGATACTGGTGGTGGTGCATGTAAATCTGGATAGCCTAAATAAGTACATGAATGAGAGAGCATTACTTAGAGTGGGCATGAAATAAACATACGGTGAAGTGTCTAGCAAATACGAACTGTGATGTTTTGAGGAAAAAATTTATAAAAACTTCATTTTTATACAATATTTTTTTGAGTCTGTGGTGCGAAGGAGACGACGAAACGAAGCACACAAACTTCTTGTCCGACTGCGTTGAGATTTAAGAAATTTATTTTTTAATTCCGAGCGTGGTGAGACTTCAAAAACAAAAGTACTTGAGCAATACTTTTACAGATCTGTGAGGTGGTGTCCCACATATATGTCCAAGAGGTGTCAGAACAGGGGGTAGTTAGTGAGAGCGAACACATACTCCCTAGTCCGACTGCGTTGGGATTTAAGAAACTTCTTTTTTAATTCCGAGCGTGGTGAGACTTCAAAAACAAAAGTACTTGAGCAATACTTTTATAAATCTGTGGGGTGGTGTCCCAGATATATGACTAAGAGGTGTCAGAACTGCGACTGCGTTGAGAATTACTACATTCCTAGCGTGGTGATGAGACTATAATAAAGAGATAGTACTAAAGAGTACATATAAAACAACAGGTCTGCTTCAGTCCCTGGTATGACTGTATAAAAGGCGTCTACAGGATAATGTATTTTAAAAGGATCTGTGTGTGTCTGGAACAAAATATATTAAATATCCAATGTCCTGGAGTAAGACAATAAACTGCTTCAGAGACGAGCAAGAAAATCATCCCTCACTAATAAACATATATTTTATGTTTTTAATATAATAATAATAAGATGGTACAATTGAAATTGAAAATGTATATTCATCTAATATATATCTATGGTAAATTAAGTGTAATTGGAAACCTGATATATATTACTGGTTACAAAGTGTTGTGTGATGATTTTTAGTGAAATTGCTCGTTTCGGGGAAAATATATTATTGTTTGTTCGCCAAAAGAGAGAATATTTAAGGCACAAACGTTATATTTTCTGACAGAATAACAAAATACCATCGTGTTGTTCTCTTAATGGTTGTTGTGTGTGGAGACAGTGTTTAATTTATTTATAAAAACATAAATTTTGCCACTGTACCGTAACCAAACTAAAGTGTGTCCTTTCTCTTTAGCCCACATTACAACAACAACAAATCCTTAAATAAAGTCCTTAAATAAAGTATACTACGAAAATATGGTTGATCTCTTTGAAGGAATTTGTGTAGAGATTTTGTCCCACCCGACACTGGAAAAGTACGTTTAAGTTACGGAACAAGTACAGAAACGCGTTATTCACTGTCCTAATATACGTGGCTTTGTTAACTATTCAAGGAGAACCTGTATTTACTTTATTTAAGGCACGGGGACTTCCCTATATTATTTAGTAATTATTATTATTATAATGAAAAATAGTACCATGTGGAATATAAATAGATATACCCCATGTCCTGGAGCAAGACAATGAAA
>CAVMBN010000123.1:10000-15000 GCA_963678705.1 Panorpa germanica
TCCATACTTTGGTTTATGTATTTATACAATCGTGAATCTTATACCACGTATCTCTTCTTCGTTTTCGTATAAAAGGGATGTACATAGGCACTGCTGGTTCTCTCCTACTAAGTAAAAATATATTAGTAGCGAAACTACGCAATAGAAGTTTATCCAGAATATATATTTATATATATTTTCCGGTACTTTTGGATTATGAGTGATATGTGCATAAATAGTTGTATAAAAAAAGCATATTTGCTGGTTGTTACGCAAGTAAAAAAATATTGGTTGCAACTAAGCTAGATTGAGTTTTTGAGATAAAATATATGGTAAATATATACGTATATTTTTCTCCATACTTTGGTTTATGTTTTTATACAATCGTGAATCTTATACCACATATTCTCTTCAACTGTGTGCAATAGCTATACAACACTGTGTGTACGTTGCGGCTTTGCTGGGCGAAGGGAATTGGATTTTCTAATTTGTTTCATATATGTAAAAATATAATATATGAATATTAGTCTTTCTGGAAGAAGAAGATACAAAAAATATTTTGTTTATAGTACAAAAAAAAGTACTATTTTTGAACGCATCACATCCAAAAAATGGCGTTTATATATTTGAGCACGCGGCTGTTATAATAAATATTTTCAGCGGCTTCGGTGTTTTTTATGCATTTATAAAAAATAACGTTTGCTATACTGGTATTTTTTTATAAAGATGTGTTATACGTGCAACATCAAAAGAAGTGTGTATTGTTGAACGCGGCTGTTATGATTAATATTTTCAGCGGCTTGTTTTTTTTTTATTTAAATAAAAAAATTTACTTGCTATACTGGTATTTCGATATCATAAAGATGTGTTATACGTTCACATATTTTACACACTTTACAAATATATAAATTCCTTGCACGCTCGCGATTGTAAATGGAATTTCATGTCCCAAATTGGTTAAATATACAAGTTGGTGGGTGATTTCTGGAAGACTGATGAATATAAACTTATGGTAAAAGAATTAATATACAGCGGCTTATATTTTTTATTTTTTACTAAATAAAAACATATATAGCTATACTGGCACATTCTCATATACATATAAATTTATTCTGTTGTACTGCACCGATAGGGAGGAATAGCGTGTATAATAAGTGTATAGTCAATTATCATATTGCCGGATCGGTAACAATATACGACGGCAATATTAAATTTTATTAGAATTGTTCTAATTAGTAATCTTGTTGCGAATGTAAGAGATACAAATGATAAATGTTTGCTGAATTGTGTTTGATTTTATTGAGCTTTGGTGTAGAGATTTTGTCCCACCCGGCACTGGAAAGTACGTTTACGTTTACACGTTACGGAAAGTACAGAAACTGTTATTCACTGTCCTAATATACGTGGCTTTGTTAACTAAATAACATTCAAACACAAGAGTAAGCAAAATAGTATCAAGTAATACTTGCATAACTAAATATTTTCACAAACAAATGTTCTCAGGACAAAGGTAGAATTACGGAGAGAGAGATTAAAAACTGATGGTTTCTAAGTTTTGTGTAGAAAAAATAAATATTGGATAAGTATAGGGTATTGTTTTTGTTGTTCTACTATATAACCTGTGTGGTTTCCCTTGTGGTGGTCAACTAAACATAAAAATATTCCGAAAATCCAAATATTATTTTAGTAAACACCTAGCTTTTTAACATTTCTAGAAATGTTTGTATTCCGATGTGTGTGATGTGATGTAAAACTGTTTTGAGAAAAAATAAATATTGGGGCTCTTATACCAAACATTATTTTAGTAACTAACTTTTTTTAAACATTACCACCGGAAAATGGTATTTTCTATGATCTAAAACAAAAATTTTAATCTCACAACAATCTCTCCATAATTTGATTACTGGTATTTGTTATACTGGGTGTTTAGTTTTATCGCGACAGTTGCAATTGGCGAGATATATACAAATGATAAATGTTTGCTAAATTGTGTGTTTTTGATTTTTTATTGAGCTTTGGTGTAGAGATTTTGTCCCACCCGGCACTGGAAAGTACGTTTACGATTACACGTTACGGAAAGTACAGAAACTGTTATTCACTGTCCTAATATACGTGGCTTTGTTAACTAAATAACTATCAAAACACAAAGTTGTAGCAAAATGGTATCATATTGGCATTCTTGCATATTACAATAAATATTTTCACAAACAATGTTCTCAGGACAAAGGTAAAATTACGCGGAGAGAGAGTTTAAAAACTGATGGTTTCTAAGTTGTGTTGAAAAAATAAATATTGTATTAGTATAGGATATTGATTTTGTTGTTCTACTATATAACCTGTGTGGTTTCTCTTGTGGTGGTCAACTAAATATAAAAATATTCCGAAAATTCAAATATTATTTTAGTAAACACTAGCTTTTTAACATTTCTAGAAATGTTTGTATTCCGATGTGTGTGATGTGATGTAAAACTGTTTTGAGAAAAAATAAATATTGGGGCTCTTATACCAAACATTATTTTAGTAACTAACTTTTTTTAAACATTACCACCGGAAAATGGTATTTTCTATGATCTAAAACAAAAATTTTATTCTCACAACAATCTGTACCTAATTTGATTACTGGCATTGTTATACTGGATATTTTAGTTTTCCTTTTTTAATTGCAACAGTTGTGTTCAAATGGCGAGATATAAACATATATAAAATGATAAATGTTTGCTGAATTGTGTTTGATTTTATTGAGCTTTGGTGTAGAGATTTTGTCCCACCCGGCACTGGAAAGTACGTTTACGTTTACACGTTACGGAAAGTACAGAAACTGTTATTCACTGTCCTAATATACGTGGCTTTGTTAACTAAATAATATATTCAAACACAAGAGTAAGCAAAATAGTATCAAGTAAATTATATGGCATTCTTGCATATAACTTTAAATGTTTTCACAAACCTATGTTTCAGGACAAAGGTAGGATTATGGAGAGAGAGTTTAAAAATGATGGTTTATAAGTTTGTGTGTGAAGAAACGATAAATATTGTATTTAGTATAGGATATTGTTTTTGTTGTTCTACCATATAACCTGTGTGGTTTCTCTTGTGGTGGTCAACTAAATATAAAAATATTCCGAAAAATACAAATATTATTGTAGTAAACACTACTAGCAGCTTATAAACATTTCTAGAAATGTTTGTATTCCACTCTGTGTGTGGTGGTGATGTGATGTAAAACTGTGTGAGAAAAAATAAATATTGGGGCTCTTATACCAAACATTATTTTAGTATCTAACTTTTTTTTAAACATTACCACCGGAAAATGGTATTTTCTATGATCTAAAACAAAATTTTTATTCTCAAAACAATCTCTTCTAATCTGATTACTGGCATATGCGTTACACTGGACATTTAGTTTCATTTGCGACACAATTTGATGAAAATATGTGACGATTTTAAGTGTACTTAATTAAACCTTGAAAACATTTTTTATCTATACGAGTATATTTTGTTTGTATTTTGCGACTGTGTGTTATTTTAAGCACGCGGCTGTTATGGTGAATATACAGCAACTTATGTTTTTTTTTCTTCTTTTTCTTTTTTGTGAGAGAACTCTGTGGTAGTGTGACATGACGTGGGATTCTTTTTGTATGTACGCGGCTGTTATATAATGTGTGAATATTTTACAGCGGCTATATATCTCTTAAGAGATATTTGCTATACTGGTATTCATTAAACAACACATAATATAAAGATGTGTTATACGTACGTACAATATTGTAATTTCGCCTGCACACGCCCAATATACACATTGTTCACAAAAATTCAAGATTAAGATATTTTAAAACATTTGTTGATTAACTGGTTTAGCCATAAAGATGTGTTATACGTGCTAGAGATCCCGGCAAAATTATATCCAAACAATTTAGAAAGTTGATAAAAAAATTATTTATCTACCCTGAACGGTGGATCACTTGGCTCGTGGGTCGATGAAGAACGCAGCTAATTGCGCGTCATCTTGTGAACTGCAGGACACATGAACAACGACATTTCGAACGCACATTGCGGTCCTCGGACTCTGTTCCTGGACCACTCCTGTCTGAGGGTCGTTTATTATAAACCAGACTGCTTTTTTTGTATTTTTTTTACAAAATTTACAAAAATTAAGCGCATGTTGGGTATTCCCATATTTTAAGTAATATGTGTTACCTTAAATAAACCAACGGTGTATTTTTTCATTCTGTTTAATAATTACTTGTGATTATAACACAAAATATGTAAAAAACTTACCAGTTGACGTGTCCTAGGTATATATTATTATATTTTAGACCGTCGACCTTAGGCAGAGATATTTACTTGTATATAAAATATTTTCACAATAAAAGTGATATATGAACAGTTTGATTGTAATATAAGTACCCGTAGCAAAAAAATATTATTAGTATATATAAAACCACTATAAATTTCTATACGTATATAAAGATTTTGTATAACGGCTGTTGTGTTATATGCTTAACTGCAAGCCTCACTTCTAAGTAAAAATATATTAGTAGTGAGAAACTTAAGCGAAGAGTTGAGAGTTTTTGAAAATATATTTAAGTACAAATATATTATATATTTTTCAATACTTTTGGAGAAGTATATTATACACGACGGCGTCTTGGTGTACAAATCTTTTTTTAATGTGTATAGCAGTTAACAAAAATATTTTTGGTATAAAAGGGATGTACATAACATGCTGGTTCCTACTAAGTAAAAATATATTAGTAGCGCAACTACGCAATAGAAGTTTATCCAGAATATATATAATTTTCCGATAGTATATATTTCCGGTACTTTTGGATTATATTGTTATGTGCATAAATAGTTGTATAAAAAGCATATTTGCTGGTTGTTTCGCAAGTAAAAATATATTGGTTGCAACTAAGCTAGATTGAGTTTTTGAGATAAAATATATGGTAAATATATACGTATATTTTTCTCCATACTTTGGTTTTATGTATTTATACAATCGTGAATCTTATACCACGTAT